>WOVY01012573.1:0-265000 GCA_013436015.1 Rhipicephalus annulatus | reverse complement strand
GGTGGTTTTCTTCCACGAGCGCGCGGGGTTTTTCGGCGGAAAAAGGGGCGGCAGTCGCGAGTCAGTACACGTCGCGCCCCGGCGGCGGGCTTCGGCCGCAATCTCGCACGGATGGCGTGAGCCCATAGACCTGCCCGGCCACCTCCGCCTTGGGAATTTTCGGTGCCGCACTGGCGTGCTTAGAAAGGCAGCGAGAAAAGAGCGTGTGCGGAGCGATCGACGAACCAAAGGCACGGCACGCCGTACAGGGTTGACCTGCCAGCCTGCCTATGTAGAGATAGCCACAAGGCAGAAAGGGTGAAGCGAGCAGATGACGTCGGCGACGCCTGAACGCAATCGTCTGCTGCTGCTGATACACTATACATGCAGCACACGCGAAACGTGCGAATATTGAGGCGTTCCTCGAAGCGTATGAGACGAAATTCGTGATTTTTCGCAATGTGGAGGGATGCAGTAGAGGGAGTTTTTTTATGTCACTTGTGAAGCAACCATGAGATGTGCTTCGCGTCTTGTCGAGGCTTTCGCTGGACGGCGTTTCGAGCGTTTTCACAACCGAAGGAGAAGAGAATAGAATTTGGTAGACTCGCGAAATTACTGGGGAATGATATTCACTGCTCTACACGCAACACGCAACAAGCGAAGAGACGAACGAGTGAGCTAGCTGATGAACCCGCCAATGAAATAACGAGCAAACTGATTCGTCGGCCTGTGAACTATAGCTGCCGCGGTGGAACAGTGGTTAAGGTACTTCTAATTGGATGCTGAGCCGTAAGGGTTCGATCCCAGCCATTGTGGTCGCATTTCGTCAGAGGCGAAATGCTATATAGAGGCTCGTGTACTTAGATTTAGCTGCACGTCATACAGTTCCAGCTGGTCAATAGGGTTTGTCCACAAGGTGGTCGCACTTTTCGGAGACATCTTCTATCGTGGGCTTCATGATCACATCGTGCATTGGGAACGTAAAACGCAAGTAATACTGCTGTGAGCTCATTGGTCAGGAAAAAAAACAAACAAAACAAAACTATACAGGCATTATATACCGTCTCTGAATACGCACCGCAGTAAAGGGAAGCTTTAGTAACCAACACGCCATGGTTATTTGCATCAACACCTGGTCATGACGAGCTGCATGTTAATCTCGTTTCCGGAGACGGCTACACCTGAAATTCTAAGGTTACGTACCGCCGCCGCATCTACAGCCCTCATAGGAAAACCACGATGCTGCTGCACCGTCGTCTCCGGAATCTCTCGCCATCAACGCACAAATCCCGAGTGGTCGTTGATGTACACCGCAGGATACGACGAAAGCGGGATCAGAAAACAACACCCCATCATCACTGTCTCGTGTGCGCAGTTGCGAGATCTCCCGAGGCACTTTTGTTGTCATGCGTGCGGCCACGCGAACAGCAACGCGTTCGAAGCCGATGCAGCAAGCTCAAAAGAAGCGGACGCGTATAACATACGACGATTTTTTTTTTCGCAAAACGCAAAACACTGGTGGCGCGGCCATGTTCCCGGAATGCTCTTATATCCTCCATCTCCACACCAGTGGGACGTTTGCGTTCACTTCACCTCCGGCACCTTTCAATTTGCTCTTGTTGTATTTTTATTATGTCGTTACGGAGGACGGGTTCATGTGCCGTAGGCCATCGTTGCGGTTATCGTAACCACGAATTTGCGATTCTCGAAAAGCCGCATGCTGTTATGCGCGTGCGTGATGCGAATCGGCTGGCTTCGATGGAAAAAAGGATTATGTTCCTGCCACCACTACCATTTCCAAGACGATGGTATGTAACCCCTGTGTATACGTTCGGCCGTGTGGCCGTTGCGTGCCAGCTGCATCTTTGCTGCGTATTCTCGCTAAGACACCGCACCGTGCTTGGAAGGCTGTCTGCATATACCGGAAACCATGTGCACACACTCTAACCATTTCGTGCCGTTCTCCATCTTCTTTCTGCGTGATGGAAATTTATAGACTCTTATAGTCACGTGATTCCAGATGCGAAATGACAGCCTCGCGATATAGTAATCTTTTCTTTCTTTTCTTTGTCTTTCAATTCTTGCGCCATAATTGAGTATTCGGATCTTTTATTCTATCGCAACAACTGTGCGTCTTATGGCTTACGGTGGTTGTCAAAACTTTCGTTTTTCGCGCTAAGGCTACGGAATTTTGCGTTCTGGCTTTACCGTGTCGCTTCTGGATTGAGGTGGCTTTCACGTGGGCTGCTATTTAGTTATTGTAATCATAACCGGCACGCAAAGAGACGTCACTCGTGAAGAGAGACAGTCTAAGGCGTCTTTTCTCGTAATCTTCATGACGCAAACTATGACGCCATCGTAATGTTACGTACGACGAAATAGAATGCTACCTTGGACAGTGGCGATTCCATATCGGCATGTTCACATGGGTTAATCATCCAGGACTATTTGAATAAGTATTTTGAATGAACAGACTATTTCTTTCTTTCTCTCTCTCTCTCTCCCTGTGTGTTTGTTTGTGTGGTTGTGTGTGTGTGTGTTTATGATTGTGCGTGTGTTTGTGCGTGTGTGTGTGTGTGTTTGTGCGTGTGTTTGTTTGTGTTGACGGTTGTGTGTGTGCGTGTGTGTGTTATTTCAAAGAGAGAAAGAGTGAGCGGCTAAGATCGTTGCGACATGTGGCGGAGCAGATCTACAACGTGTGCTTTTTTTTACGTAGGCTCTGAGATTCGCTTCGGCAATGCAACAACAACGAAAAGTTTCACGCACGCAATACAAACGCTAAGGTGTAAGGCGCCTGAGTCGGTAATTGAGATCCTGTTTCATTTTTCAACTACGCATTCTGCCTGATTAAGCCCCGCTACCATGGTTGTAATCGAACCTCAGACCTGAATTTCGACAGCGCATGCCACATAGCCACTGAGTTACGGCAATGTGTAAAGCGTCCTTTAACGGGTTCTCTGTCACAGCCCGTGTAAAGCTGTACGGTCGATGCTTTCACACAGTTACAAACGAGGCATCGTAAACGCCACCGCTGTACTTTCTCATGCGACGGTGGCTTGGGGTCGATAGCACTGAAACGGCTTCCAGTTTATTGACCCGGCTTTGTACGTATACGTGTATGGGGCTTATTCTCTTTTTTCCTCTTCTTTCTCGGTCACTTAGTAAATTTTATAGGAGGCATGACTGGTGGTCTTGTCATATATTCTGGATGCACACAGGTGCGTCGTCATGCGTACGCACCTAGTAAAAGAATTTCTCAAATTTGCTGTTCGAGCTAGAGGACAGTGACGCTTAAGAGCATGGACATTCAGCGCTGCTGTGTTTGCCGGCTATATTTGGGCACGCTTTAGTGTCGATAATGAAGTCAGTGCCTAATGTTACACGAGATGTTAAGGTCAACGTAATTAAGTCAAAAGACAATTAATCAGTATGTGTATAATAAAGAGACAACTCCTTGATCCAACCCCTAAAATGTTGAAAGGAGCAACAGAAGGCTAAATGTAAATATAATCGTTTGAACACAACGTTTCACGTCGCTTTTTGTTCATGTTATAACACATATACTGAGAACATTGCCGATAGACTTAGCCATTTGCGTGCGCACGTGTCGAAATTACAAACTTCACTATACACAGTGTCAGTTCGGCGCCAACGTGGTGGTCTAGTGGCTAAGGTACTCGGCTGCTGACCCGCAGGTCGCAGGATCGAATCCCGGTAGCGGCAGCTGCAATTCCGATGGAGGCGGAAACGTTGTAGGTCCGTGTGCTCAGATTTGGGTGCACGTTAAAGAACCTCAGGTGGTCGAAATTTCCGGAGCCCTCCACTACGGCGTCTCTCAAAATCATATGGTGGTTTTGGGACGTTAAACCCCACATATCAATCAATCAGTGTCACTTCAGCACCCTGCGATCTTTTTAATGAGCAATGGCAAAATAAACTTTGATGGGAGACTTTCCTTCTTTCTTTTTTTTCGCCCTCTCGTACAGTTACGCTTGGAGCCCTCGCTTAGCTGCGGGAAATGTCGTTTCGCAGCCAAGTGAGGGTTTCTGAAGGTTCGAGGCAATTGGGCCGCTTGACGCTCGCTCGTTGTTTTGGAAGCAGCGCGACAATATGCCTTATCCCTCTTGCAGCTCATCCTGGCACGTCGTGACAGGGCGGTGTTTTTTTGTTTTTTTTGTAGTTCTACACTTTTCACGTTGTTTTGCACTTCACGTTTCTTTTTTTGTTTTTCTTCGTATGTCGTTTCAACGTCAACAGGAATGCGCAAGCGTGGACAGACATTCAGGAGTTGACGCATGAAGTATATGGAATCGCCCCACGAAAAACACAGACGCCCTTGTGCCATCTAGTCGAGAAGGACGTGTCGGAACTTTAGACTGTTCGCACGAACTTTTGACATTTCGTGAGAACTGCCACAGCGCGCGTCGGCTCACTCGCTGTGCCTCCTTACAAGGCTGCTGTTCTCTTCATATTGAAATATTGGGAGAGCAAGCCCTTCTGCTGTTCTCTTGATCAGCACCGAGGTTGCCGATTCGATTCTAGACTGCAGGGGAATGAATTCAGATATATATATCAAGTGCTACACACGTCCAGCTCGTACTCTAAGGAATAAGGAAATTTCGTCTGGTACATACTCAACCAATACGCTTTACGGATAAGAGCCCCCTATTCGACAAGAACTTCTTGAGCAAGAGAATGCGTACGCACGCAAAAACGACGAGTTTGTAACTTAGTACAAACTCATGGCTTGAACAGTGTGACTTGAAGACGTAGACTTAGAAGGAGCAACACATGGCGCCGATTGTGCACCTGATGATCTCGAAGTTTTGTGAGGCTTCAGGGGGCTTGGAATTTTGGTTGGGTCCTTTTCAGCATTGAAATTTAAGTTGATAGTCAACGAAGTTTCTACAAGTCTTTGTAGTGTACGTCTACCTGCTCCAGTAACGAGGTCATATATAATTGTTTGTAGGAGAAAGCTCCAGCCAGTTCTGACGCCTATAGACGAAACCAATGGAAAATGACACTGATGAACAAGTGAACGTATGTGTAGGGGTTAAAGGGCCACTCACCACCCCACTTTAAAGACGAGGGGGTGATTTTCTCCTCTCCTTCATACACACGATGCATCCTCCTCGCCCCTTATTTCTTCAATGCACGTGAACAATATCAGGACTAAGCGCTAGAGCCTATCAGGATTCCGCGCTTCTCGGCTGCACGCTGTTATCGCCACTTGCGCAGTTGTAAACACAAAAAAAAATGAAGTTTGATCGGTTGATTGTGCACGATATTTATGCGAGACAAAAAAGATCGGATGGGCGGCTGCATCGCAAAGCAGTGCAGAAGACAAATCACATGTGATATTTCGCGTATATCAATGAATCGAAAGCATGTACGATGTAGATGGCACGGGAACTACTGTCTACGTCACAGTATAGTGCGCCAAGAAGGACGAGAAATATCAGGAAAGATTATTGCGCTCTTTCTTGTATTTTGAAAGTCTGGTGAGTGGCTATTTAACTCAAATATTGAATATATTGAAGCGATGCTTGGGGGCACTCGGGTCGTTTTGTTTAAGAACAATGCGTCCGAAACGTTTAGACAAAATTGTCGGGCAAATACACGGGTAGAAACAATGGCACCGGCGGCATTCAAGCAACCTCTAATCAGTTCAAGCCTTCCTCTTCCACGGAGTCTTCTATGGACGCCAAACGCTTTGTGGTATGCGAGCTGTACTGTGGAGGAAAACTAATCAAAGCAAAGGCTGCTCAATAATGATTAAGCTTGTTGTCGATGCTTTAATACACCAGAATAGCACATGCTGCATTAGCCCTCTGTCTCCGTGGGGTTGAGCTTTCCGCTACAAGATGGCGTTGGCGACACACCACGCGTTTACGAAGGCGACAACTTGGCATAGCGCGACGCCATAATACATTCCTGAACGAGCTCTAATGGATTCATTGATTGATTGATATGTGGGGTTTAACGTTCCAAAACCACTATATGATTATGAGAGACGCCGTAGTGGAGGGCTCCGGAAATTTAGACCACCTGGGGTTCTTTAACGTGCACCCAAATCTGAGCACACGGGCCTACAACATTTCCGCCTCCATCGGAAATGCAACCGCCACAGCCGGGATTCAAACCCGCGACCTGCGGGTCAGCAGCCGAGTACGTTAGCCACTAGACCACCGCGGCGGGGCTCTGATGGATTCATGTGAATCACTTATTTATAGTTCCGTGCTTCCAGGTGGGCACAAATGTTTCTTTATATAAGCAATAGAGTGATTTTACATCGAGTGGCGAGGCATGGAGTTCAACCTTGGCTCTCCCTTTTTGGTTCCAGAATGTTACCACTTGGAAAAATAATAAAACGGCGAGTGATGTATTTCGCGCCTGAGAGGCTCCGTAGGCGACGTAGTCGTGACGTCATTAGTATCGACGACATTTTTATGCTGTCATTAACGTATTACACACAACGGATTTCACGCAGTCACTGTTCTGAAAAAGAAAAGGTGGTATTCTTGTAATCATGCATGTCGTTGACAAGAAGCATGTGATGCTAACGGCACTGCTATTGTTCTGGCGCGTCACGTAAGGCTCACGTTGTTGATGCAAATAGCAAGTGTGAATCACTGAGAGTTCTTTTTATCCACTGCACGTGCTTAATTTCTAATTTTTTCAATTTAATGAATTGTCAAGTCACGTAGATTTGTGTTTGTAGGATTCATCTAATCTAATTCCTGGATGCTACCTTTTGCCCGGAAAAAGCGTTATGGTGTATGTACTCGGTGAAAACGTTTCTTGATAGTGCTGTGGTAGCTACACTACCCAAGTGCATGCACGCTACCACACAAAAAAATGCTACTTGAGTATTCCGGTACTTTTTCACTAAGTGCTGCTTATTTATTATGAGACTCACACAGTGGCGGGGAGTCCTAGGTAAAATACAGTTATTGTTCACTTTTGCAATATTGCGTTCGTTTTCTTTCCATTTATTAGGCAGCTCCGCCTTTTCAGAAAACCCTTTTTCCAAAGTAAACATGACATTTACGACGTAATGGGTCAGTGTGCTACCGCAAACGTGCTGTTCTGTTCTCCAAGAAAATTGTGCTTTTAATACGACGCATAAAGTGTACACGGAACAATCGAAATGCTTTTCCCATTTCAATTTTTCATGCACATAGTTTTCTAAACGCGTTAACAATGTGAGCGAGCAAAACAGAATTCAGCCGCAAGCTGCCGTACTATACTTGCGGAGCAGCATGAATGAGCGGAAGCCCGGCCTCCGTAGCAGTCGCTCCACAACCATGGTAAAATGTCTTCTGGGCCCAGAAAGCAACCCAGTGAATTGTGTGTTGCAAAGTAAATATATGATTAAGTTGTTACGTTTGGGCGCCAATCCGCTAGCGAACGTGTATTCTTTACGAGTGAAGTTCCCCAAATATGCGAGCGAGGTCTTTCAAAGGTGCCGCTCAGTGCTAAGAGCCCGGCTTGTAAACGCTCGCGTGCGTGCGCACAGGTGTATAACACAAGAACAGGTGACGCCGACAGCGTCGTTACTAAGTTAGCGCTTGCGCTATATCCATTGTATCGTAATATCCCCTCCGTTGGTCTTTTTGTTTCACCTCCGCATGCCATAGTATTTAGAAAATAGAGGTGGGCATTTTGCATTTCTAAGCATCTAAACTCATAAAGAAACGCCCCAATCTTTAAGTTATCAAAGCAGTGAATACCGAGGTGCGAGGTTTCCTTTTTTATCAGGTAGGGGGAAAGAAACACCTTACGATCGTTTCCTTTTTTTATCAGGTAGGGGGAAAGAAACACCTTACGATCGATGGAGAGGTCGGCCTGTTAGCCGATTGCGCCCAGCGGAAAGGAAAAAGAAGAGAGGGCAAGGGAGGAAGAAAAAAATCACACGAGCTTTTGTATACGCTTTGAACTAAGACTACTCGAAGATGGAAGCCAATTTTTTTTTTCTTCGCAGTCGTTGTGTTGTATTGATCCTTCTCGGCCACACGTCGAAAGCTTTTTGCACCTAACGTGGTTTTACATTGCCTCCATGATCTGAGGCGTTGGAAGCCTTCTGCGCCACAGAGTTTCCTGAAATTAACTAGAGGGGACTGTGGCGCTGCGATCGTGAAGCTACCATGGGATTGGTAGCATACGAATTTGTCTATTTTTCGCGCTTTCAGGCTTCCAACGCACTTGTGGCCGTGTTTATTGGAGTGTTTTGGTTTTGTCTCGAATAAAATAACGGACCGTTTTGAACTTCATGGCCTGATTTGAATTGGTGAGCCTAAAAGGTTAAGGTGTTCAAGCGCAAGTGCTGAACATTTGCCAATCGTGGTCTCGTGAAAAAGCAGCTCCAAGCCACGCGAAGTCAAATGTACTTGAAAGTACGAAAATTAGACAAATCTATGTTATAGCCATCATTCCCAAGCTCGCATAAGTGCCATGCGTTGCAGCTCCCAAAGACACCGTAGCGCCAGACTTCTCTCTGGTGTGCTTATAGGAAACTCTGCTCTGCACCTCACCTGATTTAGCGTTGCCCCCGTGATTGGCCCGCCTTTGAGCAAGCAACGATGTCACGTGATTACGTCATCATGTGACATCACAAATATGTAATGATGACGTCACAAAATTCGGCAATTCATGACGTCATGACGACGTTCTATGGGGCCGTCATTACAAGATGATGACTTTTTGAATCATTCGCGCTGGAGCCAACACCACCGAGGCAGGACTCCAGTGAAATTCCGAGTTTAAAGAGGCATCTAAAGCTCTCGCCTTAAGAAGGAGGAGGAGGAAGGCTTTTTTAGAAAAGAGGAGTTTGGACCACGAATGCTTCCGGGCCTCTGCACGAGCCAGATGCTCTCAAGCGTTCGGGCTGCCAGCGTCATGGACCATTTCAGGAAAGACCTTATTCGAAGGAGCGGACATAAGTTAGTGAGCGTGCCGGCAGACGATTTCCGGACCTCTGTGGAGAACACTAAGATCCATCTCCAGTAGATGTTCAAGTGTGTATACAGAATGAATCTTGAGATGTAGATCGTACTTCGTGATCGCGTACTCAGAAATCTCAACGCGTTAATAACTCACGCGATGCAGAGAGCACGTGTGAATAGTCGGTTTGGCTCAGCTTTTCTACTTCTGATTTACATACACACACACACACACACACACACACACACACACACACACACACACACACACACACACACACACATATATATATATATATAGATATATATATATATATATATCTATATATATATATATATATATATATATATATATATATATATATATATATATATATATATATATATATATATATATAAGGGAAAGAAGTGTACATCTAAGGGCTCGTTTTTTCCGTGTTTTGACACAACAATAATAATGAGATCTACCAGACAATAATGCCAAGGAATGTATAGGGGAAGTTATTAGAACAAATGGAATGTAAATAAGAAGAAAAGTGGGTGAAAAAATAACCAGTCGTGAGCAGGAATCGAACCTACGACCTTCGAAGAGCATCGAACGCGTTATTCGAAGGTCGTAAGTTCGATTCCTGCTCACGGCTGGTTATTCTTCCTATATATATATATATATATATATATATATATATATATATATATATATATATATATATATATATATATATATATATATATATATATATATATATATAGCGACGTCGTTTCAATAGCCGTCTCCACCGTAAGAGCCCCCGCGCAATCTGTCTCAACGTTGTGAGAGTATAACATAGCACATCGTACTGACACTGAATATAATCCGAACTGAATTAACTTCTGGCTAACTTCATAATTCTCACAAATATTCGCATCGCATGCGAGCCGCACTGCTCAACACGATGTCGCTCCTCTCCCCACTCTGCAGGCCGCCGTTTCGCGCAGCGACTCGTGGCCTGATACTGCGAACCGCGTCGCGCACATGTCACCGGGGCCCGTGACGTAGTCTCCTGCCGCGTGGTAGGCGCAGCAGGCACACTTGCTGCTTTCACGGGCAGCAACAGCTATATCCGCACAGCCTGCCCACCTGTACGTGCACGAACGGCGTTGTCTCTGCACAGATCTGTTTTTTTTCCCCGGCCCTTTTCGTTGGGTTGGGACGGGGAGGACAGCTGCGTGCGAGGCTACGACACGGACTCAGTGCACGCGACGCAGCCGCAGCTGGCCATTCACGACAGCTCCTGCATTACTTTCCCGCGTTAACCTCCTTCGCGCACTGCATATGGCGATCGCTGGTTTACCCCGTGGACGGAGAAGATGCCGCCCTTCGGTTGGTGTGAAGACGTTTCTCCTTTTCGAGCCGGTTTCGCATGTGTACCCTAGTGTATGGCTCTAGTTGTTGCGCGGATACTTCATCGACTGAGGAATTCAGCAGCGCTGATTCGCCGTTCATCGCCGCTGCTGAAGATGTCCGTAATGGGACGCTGCAGTGCTGGATTGTGCATTGAGCGACACGCTGTGCTTCCGGCCTTGCCCTTCTTCCGCAGAGGGCACGTACCGCTGGTGCCCCACCGCTGCTGATCTTTGCACAGATTGGCGGCGTTAACCTGGGATGCGTCGACGGGCTGCATCGCTGTGTCATTCGCATCGCCCAAGTTGCATGTAACGCCGCTGTGTATACGTGCTCGCTTCGGGTAGATTTACGAGGTGCCTGTCGCATCACGCACGCTGCTGTGCCTTTCTGCCCGGCTTGCAGCGTCGCCCTCGTGCTGCATAACTCGAAGGCTGTGTGTGTCGCGCGAATTATTTCTTTCCCAGTGCTCTCACGAACAGTTTGTTTTACGGAATGCAGGCTAAAATTGTGAAGTTTATGATAGTTTTTCACAAGGAGGTGCTTTTGGGTGCGTTCATTGTGCACTGCGGAAAATCGGCTACGCGAAACCGACAAAAACCAGGAATGTGGTGCACACTGGCGGTGGCTAACGTGTGAGCTCATGAGCTGTCTTCTGTCGACACAAACTTATGGTAGATTCCGCCCACTTCGCCACCTGTGAAACCGGGGTCGCCATGCTGAAAGACCCTCTGTAGCAGACGTGGATCCGCGAGACGTCGACCTGTCCATCAAGAGTCCGTGAATATCGATGGAGCATCTTTTACAATGAGGCGTTTCGAACGTAAACTAGGGCACACAGTGCGCTCAAGTATCCCAAACAACGGCGCGAGTAATATGTTGCCGCTGTCACGGCTGCTGCCATGGAGCCCGGTTTGAGTCATTGTACGGCTATGCCTTCGTGCCGATGGGTTCGGGCTCGTGATACGACCGACGACACGTGTAACGCTTTCCGTCAGTAGTGATCGAAGAGACTAAAGAAATAATAAAGAAAATGGATGGCAAAGAGCGAACACGTCGTGAATCGTCAGTGACAAGCAGACTAGCGGGAATGGCGTCGTCGTCCTGGCGGAAACGTCAGCTGGACAAGCTGACCACTCTGGTGGAGTGTAGCCGGGTTTCGTCGAGGCAGGCCGGCCTGCTGACCGCCTGGGTCGCCGACATGGTCCGGGAATCGTGTGGAACGGTGGACACAGCGCCCGGAGCCGTCGCCGCAACGGTGAGTCATTGCACACCGATGAAACTGGTCCAAGGTCGACGCGAGAAGAGGTGGGGGAGAGAGAGGGGAATACAAATGACTCACACTAGCGCGCCGTTGTTACGTTCGTAATGATGTTACGAGGTAATGTTCGGTAACACACCTTCCGTCCCATGTTTGAACCTTACCGACAGGCGTAAAGAAAACTTGAAGAGAAACGGAATGATGTAGGAAAGAAGAATAAACTTCATTTTGTTGACTAGGCTGTTTATGCCCGGAGGTGGGTGATCGTCCCATTCCAGGTGTCTTTGTACTTTGGCTGAATAAAAGCCTGGGTCTGTTCATCAGCTGTGGCTGATGCTCGGGACTGTCTCCACAGCTGAACCTCCTACTGGTATTGCAAGAGAGAGTATCAAATGCTTTTAAAATCTTTGTTCTTTTATCCTGTATATATGGTCAAAATCTGATCGTGGTACTTTAGTTCTCAAGTAGTGGCGTTCCAATACATGTTAATAAACCAGAACGGGTTAACTTGTGATCCAGCTGTTTTGTACAGTTGAGAAGGAAGGGCAAGTAGCCATGAATTTCAGAAAAGAAAAAAAAAGAATGTCCGACACAGCCAGAGGAGAGCTCAAAGAAAGCATAGGTATGATGGGTATCCCGAACAAACGCACACTTGACTTCCTTACACCAAATATTTAACAAGGAACTTGAACTAAAGAAAAAAAATATGTAGAAACAATTAACAAGTGCCTTTGTGTGCTACGAGCAGCGAGGACAGTGTGCAGAAGTTATTAATAAATAATATATGATTTCATACAGGTTACGCTTTGTACCCTGTCGTCTTTGGATAAACGTGGTATTGCACGGGGCTAACGTTGTAGGCTGCATTCTAGGTATTGGATAAACTTGGTATTGGATAGTGCTGTATGCTATAGGCTGGTTATTTCGCGAACGCATTTTGGATATACCGCCTCCATAGTGCAGTAAGTTGTATAGACCCGCCAAAATGGCGGCAAGAAAAGAGCTGTACGCACTTGCCGTGAACGTTATTTCTACCTCCTGTGTGCAACTCAAAATTATCGAAACAATGCGCTGTGATCTTATACGACTCGGCGCTGGTGTTGCGTCATTGAAAAGTGAATGCACCGTGGAGGACATCGCCGGCGCTTTCCATAGAAACAGTTGTCAGAGCTCTTCTCATCGCATAGCCCCGTGTGTCTGCAGCAAACCCTAAGCTGCATTCATCTTGTAGCAACGTTTGCTTGTTAGATTTTTCGTGAGTGGTATGTATATTGTGTAGAGTAACGTGTATGTAGTAAGACGTAGAAGTTGTCAGGATGAATAGGCTTGCAGGCAAGCATCCCTTCCATTCTTACGGAACATCTTCCTTTGTACATTTATGAAAGCAACAGAGAAAATGGCATCACGAGGAATGTATAGAAATCTGCCCATGTTTGTGCGCAAGATGGGACGCGAGTGAACGCATCATAACACCCTAAAGAAAAGATGGCGTGAAAAGTTTTTTTTTTTCCACATCAATAATCGTCATCTGGCTTGACTGCGCTTCCATTCTTCAAAACTCTGCGCTGGTGATTTTCTTATCGAGAACGATATGTCACGCTGATAACGCACATGTCTTTCGTGACATGAAAGCATCGGGTGCATGGCGATAATGCCAGGAAAGGAACAAAGGATAGATAACGATTATTGTTGTGGGACAAAAAGACACCCCTTTACCTCGATTTTTCCTTATAGTGCAATGAGCAGTGACATTGAGTATTACTACGGGATGGTGTCAATTAGAAGAAGTCTAATTTCATTACCGTGGTTGTACGTTCGCCCCGATAATCCGTATATACGTATAAGAATTCAATTCAATTATTTATTTGCAAACTGTGAATTGTAAATTGACTCTCTACCACCTACTTTCTGTGTACATGTGATCTATGTTCTAATTGTTGAGCGTGAGTTTCTCAAATCGCGAGGTATTGAGTGGGGCGCACCTGCCCGAAAACAAGTTTTCGGTCCACGTTTTTATCGGATTCTCAATCAGCTTCGCAGGCGGCACATTTCTTACTTCAAGGAGCCGCAGTGTAACTGTTTTGCCACAAGAGTGATGCAAGCCCTCGCGGCGGGCAATACTTGGTGTGGCTTCATCGATACTACGGAGAGTGCTTCCGCGAATATTTTGTACATTGCACGCGGTTGCACTGCACGTTGCGTGAATGTAGATTCGTGGAGTGGAGGAAGTGATACTTCTTCTACGCAGTGGGAAGCCGCTTATCGACGAGCCGGCGCGTGCCTTCTCGATCAGGCGCGTGTGACCTTTTTCGAACACGCGGTCACCGGTTCGATTGTTGGCTTCAACGGAGTTGTTTTATCTGCAGCCTTATGTCTACAGGGTAACAGGTGGGGGTGAGACATTCAGAAACGTTCCCCCGCTTTCTTTCTGTTCTCTTCTTCCTTTGCTCCTATCAGCACGAGGTATATGGTTTGCAAACGAAATTCTTTGGGGGTCGTTTTGAATGGGAACAACGTGCTGTCTTCGCAGCCCGAATTCGAATTGTAGTTTTGGACGCGCCTGAATTACAAGGGCGACAGTGAAGCACGCAGAGAACAACGAATGGACGTGAATTCGAAAGTTGCATTAAGTAGATGTTCTTGTCCCTACCAGTCGTTGTCTTATGAATTAATCTTAGATACGGTATCACGTTGTACACGGCCGGGGTGGCCGGAAGCCGTGCGATATTGGTTCATAAATAAGCGAGATTGTCAGATGGAAAGAAAGAGAAAGAGAGAGAGAAATAAAACGATCGTAAAGGCAGGAAAGTTAACCAAGCTTAGTTCGCTTTGCTTCCGTGCGCTGGGGAAGCGGAGCGGTGACTGAAAGATGAGGACAGGCACGTGCAGAGTTCCCCTAGGAGGGGAAAGGAAGTCGAAGGTTCCTCGCAGCGCCCCCCCCCCTTTGATTCCACTTAAGTCAAAATATGGGGCAGACTTTTCACCCCAACCGCTCAGGTGACTATATGTGGGAGTGAAGTGGTAACAACCTTGCCCACACTTCCCCGCCCTTACTGTTCTCACGCCTATGGCCATAACTGTTCCCTTTTTACACAGAGACAGGCACACAACAAGGCAAGCTGTAAGCGATAGTCAAACAGTAATACAGAATAGTAATGTTACCATGAAACAATTTACCGTGAGCCTAATGAAGAAATTCGAACTGTTGCCTTCTTTGCATATCACCATCGATAAACGTCAGACTGCCACGGTCGGAAGACGAACTTCTTTCTAGCCATCAGAAGGACTTCTAAGCCGGAAAACATGCAGCTTAGTGCACACTGTGTTCAAGAAATCGATAGATCTTTCGTCGCATACGGAGCTCTCATTTATTGTCTTTTCTTGTCGCAACCTTACGAACATCTGTCTCCATTATTCTATAGCACTTGTGTGCAGTCAGCACAAGCAACAGTACAAGCACGCGGTATGCGTCAATTTATGCGCCTATATAGCGTCCGTCACGCGTTTGGAAAAGTGGTGGTTGCGAGCATCGCAAATCTTAACGATTCCAGATGACAGTCGCTATCATCTTAACGAGCATCGTCTGAGGAGCGCTTTCCCTAATGTGTCCCATCTGCGCGTCTCAAGAGAAGAGCATTGGTTTTTAGTGTCCGTATTTTTTTTTTCTTGAAGTGCTATAACCTCGACGCTCATGGCTCTGCTAGACGCATACTACTACCAAAATACGGCTACCTACTATTTGTGGAACGGCGCTTTTTTTTCTTTGTAATCGCACTTATTCTATCCGTCTCATCGCATGGGCACTGCGGATATAGGTTATGGTTATATCGCGTCGTTAGTATCAAGCTAACGGTGGGCTTAAAATAGGTGGTGACGAAACGCCCCCTCCTCCTAAATGGCTGCTCAATATTCAAGAGCGCGCTTCTAAGTCTGCCTTTATTTTCAAGGTGGTTATATGCATGAATGTTCGTATAATTTTCTAAAGAAGAGTGCACATACACTTTCTATCCTGAACAGCCCTGTTCTCTTTTGCTTAGTTTTGTTTTAAAGAGTGCAGCTTTGTACTAATATTAGCTCTTGGTGTTATAATAGGGCCGTGGTATTAACGGCTGATTTCGTCACTTTGCTGGCGTGCCAGAAATGGTCAATAAAGGGGCGTGCCAGCTTAGAAAGAGCTCGCACGCCCTCGTCTCATTAGTTAATAGCTGTAAAAAAAAACGAATCGTGCGTCACCTTTTCCTTCTCTTCTTCTCTCTTTCTCTCGTTCTCTTTGAAGCATTTTTAGCTGTCGAGTATGTGTAGAAAGACACGTTATAACAAAAAAGACTGTGCTTTACGAAACGAGGTTTCTAAGTACAGGCAAGAGGAAAATATCAGCATTGCGTTGTTGTAGAATGATTCTATTAAAGCGCTCGCAAGGTCATGCGTTGCCCCGCCGCGGTGGTCTAGTGGCTAAGGTACTCGGCTGCTTACCCGCAGGTCGCGGGTTCGAATCCCGGCTGCTGCGGCTGCATTTCCGATGGAGGCGGAAATGTTGTAGGCCTGTGTGCTCAAATTTGGGTGCACGTTAAAGAACCCCAGGTGGTCGAAATTTCTGGAGCCCTCCACTACGGCGTCTCTCATAATCAAATGGTGGTTTTGGGACGTTAAACCCCACATATCAATCAATCAAGGTCATGCGGTGGCTACACTACACCGGTCACTGCTCTACACGTGGATCAAAGTCAGTATAGCTATTGAAAAAGACGGACATACAACGCGCACGGCAGCGCGTCGTAAGTTATCTCGTGGGAACGAGGTGTTGCTGTGATACGTAAAGTATTTCGGTTAGATATGCTTATCCTTTTGAGGAATGTGCTCCGCTTGTGTTTAAATGTGGTGCGCTTTTCTTTGTTGAGGTTAAAGAGATAGACAGATCATTAAACGAGAAATCAGACCGTCGGCGTCCTCGTCGGTGTCGTCGAGGCTCCATCGGCATCGAGGACAAGCGATGCAAAAATCATAATTTGACGTCACCACACATCACAATGACGTCACAAATTGCCGAGATTTGTGACGTCATAATGCCAAAGTGTCTCCTCTTTCTGGCTTATTTTTTTTTCGCCTTAAGAGCGGTGTTGTGTATGGCTTTTGGTGTATCGCTCTTGTGGATAAGCACTTGAAACAACAATATCAGGTGCGCCTCACCCCCTGACCGTCATCGATGCCTGTGTCACAAGTGTTGCGATACTCGGCGCAGCAATTGCCACCAAGCATTGCGCCCTTTTGTCGCGTTGACGTAAAGATGGCATTAGCGTTGTTATTACCGGTTTCTCTATTATTACCGGCTCGCTATAAAATGACCGCGCCTCGTTCGCTAGGAGAACGAAGAGCAGGCAGCAAAGGAGCGTCAACGCGCATAGGAGCATGAATGAGAGAGAGGGAGGTTGAGGAAAGAAAATGACGCAACTTAGGCAGCCCTAATTGGCAGCACGGCTCAGCGCCGAGCAGGAATGGGTGAGATGACGACGTCACTCACTCACTCACCCACTCACCCACTCACTCACTCACCCACTTACTCTCTTGCAACATGCAGAATCGTGGCTTGGCAAACGTGTTTTGTATTCGTTAATTCTCCTGTTAGATAATTCGGATGTCACATATAATGAAAACTTATTGAAAACGCACATGTTTTTTGTCAGCGATTGCGCTGTTGCCCTTTCGTCGGACGTCGTGATTAGATCAGTACTAATTGGGAGGCGTTGTAGATCCGTCTTGTATGTTCTTCGCACACGGCTCGAAGCTGGACCGCACTGCGGAGTTTTTTTCTTTTTTTCTTTTATTAGGGTTAGATTCGAGATTTGCTCTTTAATAAGTGTCATCTTCGTGTGCTGTTCTTATCTTTTTTTTCACCCTTGTCAAGACATTGACACTGTCTTAAGCAGTTAAACTTCGAATGAGGTTCTTGACTGCCCCAGGGAATGTTTTCTCATTCTTAGAAATCGCGGCAACTGAGTCGTCTCTCCGTAACTGTGCACGATGAATGTTGTTTGTGTGCTATATTGCGTCAATTTAGTTGAATTTGACAGAAGCACCAGCCCTTCACAACAACAACAACAACAACAACAACAACAACAACAACAACAACAACAACAACAACAACAACAACAACAACAACAACAACAGCAACAACAACAACGATAACGAGGGGGTTTCGCTTCGCGTGCTGAAACCATGATATGGTGATAAGGGACGGCGTAGCGGAGCACTCCGGGAAATCGCTCGCTACCTCCTGAGTATTCCTTTTTTTTAACTTGCATTGCATGTGCCTCAATAATTCTGGCTCGATCGAGATGTGACTTCAGGATTAGGAACGAACAAGCGGCTGGCCGGTCAGGTGAGCACGAACAGCAAGTACTGCATCAGTGCAGTTCTTCGTCCGTCATTAACTGCACGATCCTTTTGTCACATTCCATGGACGTCAACGCACTATCTCGCTTCGCAAGTGTTTAACAGAGGTGATTGATGCGCACGCGATAGGAGTTTAGTTTTGATTGGCATTTCCTCTTCACATTTATTCCCACTTATTTTGCGCGTCGTTTTCCGGAATAACAATGACCAGGTCGGAGAACGCGACCCATAACATTTATTACGTCAACGAATTGGCGTCGTCCAAAGTGTCTACGGTACACGAGCTCCCGTGACGACAGAAAAGAAAGTATGACGTCATGCGAAAAGCCAGTGTAGTGTCATCGCAAGGTTCACCTGTTTGTCCAGAGAGCCCCTACTCGCAGTGCGGCTGGCGTGACGTTGAGAAGCCTGGTAAAGCGGCAGGGCCCGACGAACTGACCTGGTGAACGCAGCACGTAGCGATGATGGAGCTTTAGGATGTTCATGCAAGTTCTGCGCTTGAGCCTTCCATCGGTAATGTGATCGCTCTCTGACGAGAGACCAATAAAAAAAATTGCCCGCAGCTTCCCTCGGGGGAACACTGAGGAGGATGCGGAGCATATAATTGGTTAACGGGGCGTTAAAGTGCGACTTACTTGGGTCGATGGCTAAATTGGTTAACGTGGTTGTGAAATGGGGTGTTAAATTGCGACTTACTTGGGTCCATGGATAAATTGGTTACCGTGGTTGTAGGAGGGGGTGTTAAATGAGTCAACACGTACACACGTATGCGAAAGGGTGGCGCTGGTCGAAGGGACGTCGATCATTGTGTTTGTGGATTCGTTGGCATTAATTTCACGGTGACTTCGGACGTCGACGCGCCGTACAAACCAACAAACGAGCGGCAACTGAGCGAGCGAGCGCCGACCTTGAGTATATATACAGCGCGACGGCGCATGCGCTGTCAGCTGTCGAATGTTCTCGAAGGAGAAGCGCGCGCGCGGCACAGATGGCGACGGCGCGACGGCGCATGCGCTGTCAGCTGTCGATTGTTCTCGAAGGAGAAGCGCGCGCGGCACAGATGGTGGGCGACGGCGCAACGGCGCATGCGCGCGCGTCAGCTGTCGAATGTTCGAGAAGCGGCGCGGACGGCGCGGACGGCGCACTACAAGGCGCGAGTATAAGATGCTTCCGCATCTAAAAATATGTATAGCAGAAAGTGGACGTGTCAACTGCGGTGACAATGTCTCGTTCAACTGACTTGTTGGAACTTCTCACCTCTTGTGTGCAGTCATGTACGAACATAAACGAACCATATACGAACATACGCGTAGGTATACCTACGCCATTTCTTTTGCAAGGCCCACTCAGTACGGCAGAAACAACAACAACAACAACAACAACAACAATGATAACGACAACAACAATAATAATAACAACAACAACAATAATAATAGCAATAATAATAATAATAATAATAATAATAATAATAATAATAATAATAATAATAATAATAATAATAATAATAATATAATAATAATAATAACAGCAATAACAACAATAATAACAACAAGAATGTTGTTGTTGATGATGATGATGATGATGATGATGATGATGATGATGATGCGAAGTAATTCTGGCGTAAAGGATCAGGCCCGTGGCCCCGCCGCGGTGGTCTAGTGGCTAAGGTACTCGGCTGCTGACCCGCAGGGCGCGGGTTCGAATCCCGGCTGCGGCGGCTGCATTTCCGATGGAGGCGGAAATGTTGTAGGCCCGTGTGCTCAGATTTGGGTGCACGTTAAAGAACCCCAGGTGGTCTAAATTTCCGGAGCCCTCCACTACGGCGTCTCTCATAATCATATAGTGGTTTTGGGACGTTAAACCCCACATATCAATCAATCAGGATCAGGCCCGTGGGCTCATATTTAGGTGCACATTAATGAACCCAAGGTGGCCGAAATTTCTGAGGCCCTCCACAATGGCGTCTCCCTTGATAATATCGTGGTTTTGAGACGTAAAATTCCAACATAATATTACGCATAAGTGGCCTACCAAAGCCTAAAGACTGAACTGAGTGACGAGGCCAGGCACATGTAAAGAGGCATGTTGACGACATCAATAACCATTTTTAATACTGAAACTACTCAGTGCAATACAATTGTCGAAAAAAAGCGAAAAATTTCCTGCTTACATGCATCTGTCAGAAAAAATACAGAAATATTCAATTGAAAATGATAATAATATGTACTACGGATTCATGGTCATGGGAATATTTAGCGTATGTTTTAGGACTGCAAAAAAAAGACATCATTCTGGGGTTTATTAAATATATTTGAACAAAAACATTTCTAGCAGCTTTGCAAGTAATAAAATAATAGTAGCACATCAGGTTTTCTTAAGGAAGCCGAAGTAATGCTTAAGATTCTACATCGTATAAACTGTCCTGCTTCACATATGTAATGAATAATAACAATTGTTGGGTTTTAGCGCCTTATGACCACCATATCGACATGAGAGATGCCGTAACAGTGGTCGCCGGAAACTTCGACCACCTGGAGTTTTTTAAGTACACCCAATGTAGGAACAAGGGCTCCAAACCATTTCGCTTCCAGCGAAATCCGTGAATGCCGCTTCCAGCGGCATCCACGGCCGGGATTCAAATTTTCAAATCAGGTATACTTTCTTTGCCTCATGTACCCTCAACCCTAAAAATTCCTGACTGTCTGCGTGCTGCGAATTGTCGTCCATGTGCGTATGCAACAGCCGAGGCTGCTGGAATAGATCCGCAACAAAGTCATGATGCGTGTGGACCTTGGACACCACATACTGTTCCGCCTGACACACGCTTTATATGAAACATTCAAATAAACGAAACAAAGAGACAGGAGAGGGAGTAAGAGGGAAAGGGGAGTGTTGCTGCGCCACGATATTTTTGTTTCGGGCTGCCATCAGCTGAAGTGGAAGCGATGGTGTAATTGCGTCTCCTCTGTGTACTGGCTTCTGTTTCTAAATTGCTACCCGCGTTGCGCGTTAGTTCAAAGGAATATGAAACGAACGCCACCCCTCTATAGCTCCCATAGAAGGCTCTTAGCGGGACGGCTCAGTGCTCTCCCATAGTTGAGTACGAAGTACTCGAAATTGTAAAACATTTTGTTCTAAACAGCTCATCTTATGCCAATCAGCGAACTTACGCTTATTGGCGCCGTTAACCTTTCTTGCTCGGTCCTCACTTGTTAAGAAAGAGAAGGGAGACACGCGTACTGAGAGAGAGAGAGAGAGAGAGAAATGTTGTAATCAAAAGTTGGAAATGTTTGCAAGGCTATTCGCCAGACAAGCTACTCGAGGTTCCGGGTGATGACTATAATATATACACTAATGAACGCATAGAACATACAGACACAGAAGGAAAGAACATTTATAGATGAACAGGTTAATTAGGACTCTGACTCGCACTTATATTATTTATTCTCAGCTCTTTACAGGCCCATTGAAGGGCAAGCGTTGTATAGTATATGAGGCTTCAATGCAGAAGTGGAAGTACGGTGGCCACACGGTTATAGGTGTTTGAAATCTTGGCGCGATCTTTTCAAAACCAACTCATTAGGGTGGCGGTCCGGCCGTAGCGCAGCCTTTCTCAAGTCACATTGTTATGAGACTCGTGGCATCTACCGGACCAAGACGTCACAAGTATAAGCGCATGAACCACTCAATTACGCATATACTGAGACGATCGCGTCGGGGATGATGGGCAACTTTGAAGATTTAAATAAAATAAATAGACTTTACGTCCACCGGGGCTGGCTTTTGGTTAAACTATAGCGCATCGCATGCAGCGACAAACAGGTTAGTGTAGCGTATAGGATAAGGGTAGAAACGGAGCTGGCGGAATTCGAAGTGTTCCGTCATTGTAGAGGCGCGAAGCTGTCGCGCGTGCCGCCGCCAAACGCGGCTGGCAAACATCCGGCTGTAGGAGGACGTTCCGTGCGTGCTTGCGACGCTCTTGAAAAAAAAAAAAAGGTACGATGGTTATATAAAGAGTCAGGAATTGTGATGCCGTGCTGACGTAGGTGAAGTTATTAACTCATGTGCGCGGACACGAAGCTTTATCGCGTTTGTTCACGTGACCCGCCGCGGTTGGTCTAGTTGGTATATGGTGCTCCACTGCTTAGCCGGAGGTCGCGGGACTGAATCCCGGCCATGGTGGTCATATTTTCGGTGTAGGTGAAAATGTTTGATGCCCGTGGACTTATCAATTCAGGGGCATGGTAAGAAACCCCAGGTGGTCGAGATTTCCCGAGCACTCCACTATACGGCGACTCTCGTAGTCATATCGTTGTGTTGAAACGTTAAACACTACAATCATAATATTATTGTCACGGCTGACCTATGGGCATAGGATGCTGATTGTAGCGGATCCCGGAAACTGCGAAGCACAAGTGGAATAGCATGCTGGTAAATATGGGAGCTCGAGGAATTTTAGGAAGGTCGCATTATTACTAATAATGGTTGCTGCTGTGCTCTTTCAATTTGGATCGTCTGGTGTTCTTCACCGTGCACTGGTATCACATATTGCACGGGCATCTAGCATTCTGCCACCATTGAAATGCGACTGCTGCGGCCGGGATGAAGCGAGGTCTGGCGACAGTTTATACCGGTCACTTTCGTTGGGCAAGATCGCCTGCGGGCACTGAAAATTTCCTTCCTGGGCAATCGATGCGTCCTTCCTTTAGAAACCTCAGGGTAGCTTCAATACAGGCTTGGACGCAATAAATGACAGAACCCCCGACGCAATCGGCCGGTCGTTTTGCTACTCGGCGGATCGCCAGCTGCAAGAGTCGGTATTGTGCACTGCGTCACAATTACGGGGTGGCGATAAAGCCCCGTTAACGCGGCATGACTTTCGCTTTCTGTTGTTGAAACTGCTTGACCAGCAGAAAATGCGCGCGATGGTTCGAAGGTTTGAAAAAAGGCCTGGGGACGAGGCCATCTTGGCATTCGAAGGTTTCATTTGCTTCCATGATTTCTTTCTTTCTTTCTTTCTTTCTTTCTTTCTTTCTTTCTTTCTTTCTTTCTTTCTTTCTTTCTTTCTTTCTTTCTTTCTTTCTTTCTCTTTCTTTCTTTCTTTCTTTCTTGTCAGTTCCGTGATCCGTCACTTTGACATTGCTAGGATGAAACGTGCCTTTTTTATTTCTATCTCTCTCTCTTTCTCTCTTTTCATCCCTACATTTATTAAATTTCTTTCTCTGTTTCTGTACGCATGCGCGAAAGGCGGAGGACAGAGGCTGTGATAAGTTGGAGCTTATTGACTAAACTGTGAAAAAAAAAAACAGGAAGAGTTCGAGACCGCTCCAGGTCTCTCTCTCTCTCTCTCTGTCTACATTTGGGACATTGGAGTTATAAATACATGTCTATTATATTGCGAAGTTAATGTTCAGAAGAAAAATATTTGTTCCATTTCTTGTTTCACTCAAGTTAGGCTACTTGCATTTGTTATGTCATTCATTAAATGTTCTGATTACGTGCGCCGCTTTGAGAAAATTATAGTAGCTTCAAATGCGTAGGGATATACATCATCGCGCAACTGTGGCTCTTTTTTTCCCCTCTCGTCGTTTTGTACGATACAAATAGGTTCACGATAAAAGAAAGTTTACGAGGACTCCTCAACAGTGCACTGTAAATGATTTATTCATGTCGGGCAAGTACAGAAAGCCGCGTTGAAGGCGCTCGGCGTCAATTTGCCCGAATGCTTCGAGAAACAGAACACTCGTTGAAGTGTTACCTAGCCGCATTTCTATATGACCTTTGTCCTGTTGTTTCACTTCTCTTTAAATCTTGTGATAGTTGCATTTCTGATTGTGTGCCCGCTATATATCTATAGTGAAGAATGGATCAAACATAAATAAATAAATAAATAAATAAATAAATAATAAATAAATAAATAAATAAATAAATAAGAACCACTAAAAAGTGCCCGCAGGGTGTGCTACTGTATCGGTCATTCCAAATCCGTGATCACTGTAGCTCATGCATTTCACTGCATGTTGCGGTGTGCATAGCCACTTCGGCATGTGAAGTTTTTCGATGCGCGATGCTTGAAGCCTTCTAGTCATGATATAGTGACAGCTATAGGGCCATCATTTAGATACTTCGGTATTACTTGTGCGTTTGCGGTTACTTTTTCGTGTTCCCAAAACACGCGAAACTCTCTCCGGGTGTGCGGATGAGCACTTAATTCTGTATGATCAAGTCTGACATCTGACGTGTCATCAGTTCTGTACATTCTTCAAGAGGATGTACTCATCGTCATAGTCAGTACCAACTCCGTCATGCGCTTTAGGTTCAGCCGAACGGAGTCGTCGAGATAACATCTTTTTTTTTTTTTTCATCAATCTTGAAGTCGTGGATGTGTTCGGTATTTGCAGTTCACAAGCAACGAACAGAGACACCATTTTAAAGCGAAGCTCTTAGAGCTCGAGGTAAAACTTCGGGTGTTCTCAAAAACCCTCCGCCCCGTTGCCTATCAGCCGCGCCCACCGACGGAGACATGTCCGCTCAGCCGCAGCCCCGAGATTCTTGGCGTGGCGCGAATCGAGTAAGAGCGACCGTAAAGGCCCGAACTTGTGCCGAGGCTGCCTCAGCCCGCTTTGCACGTTAGTTGTGGCACTGAAGTTCGGACATTCTTGCATAGTCGGTGACCAGCTGGGGCTCTACAGAACGTTGCCTATACTCCAAGGCATGGCCTAGCATCAGTCACGTTAGGCACCTACAGTCTTAAGCCAAAGCTTAACAAATAATTTAAACTGTTTCTTAAGCTTTGGACGTCTAGTGTAGACTTCACCCTCATTTTTCATAACGAATATAATTTCAATTGTTGAGTTTACCGAAGCTGCAAACTTGCGGAGTTATGAGGTGTATTGCTGTCGAAAGGCTACTGATCGTAACTCTTCATCACTTGATTCAGAGTGTATACCTAGACGCCTTTAGCTTCGCCACCAAGCTGGTTCAATAATATCTGGGGTTTTCAGTCCCTAAGAGATGCTGTTGGGGGGGGGGGGGGGGGGGCTTCAGAAACGTCGATTATTTGGTGTTCTTTAAACGTGCGCTGACGTCGCACAATACGTGCCTCTGCCATTTCGCCTCTGCCCTAAATGTTATCGCCGCTGCCGGTATCGAACCGATGACGTTCCGGTCAGCAGCCGAGGACCATAACAACTGCTCTACCACAGCGGAGAAGTTGTGTCAAGTAATCGGCTTCTCTGCTTTTGCCAAGTGCAGAAAGAGCACACCGCTTCCTTCCCTCCCTCCTTCCTGAAGGCTAGTTCGATGTCACGTTTTTCAATGTGGAAAAAAATGAAGTAAACATTGGGGTGTGATTGGCTGGTTGTTTGAGAAATTACAATTTCATCGATCTTTTATGTCTTTTTTTCTTCTCTATACATTTCCCAACTATTCAGAGCCACTTTTTCTTCCCAGGAATTTTTCACGGGCAATTTAACGCGTCGCTCTCGCAGCGTGGGTATCGTCAATGATCGATGAGACACGCTGGCAAACTCTTGCGGCTTCATTTCAAACGGCTAGCCACAATTGACGAAGCGTGTTGTCCAGGTTGGTCGTATTTTGTACACGTTTAGTTTTTCCCTGGCACCGTTGTCAATCCCTAATTTGGATTACAAATTAAGTTGTTTACGTTCTTCAAGTTAATTGACTCATTTCATGACTGATGAAAGAAGTTGCTGTAAGAATTATTTGGGTAAGGTGTTTCTTTTAATTGCGTATCAAATGACTTCGTTCCCGTCTTAATAACAATTAGAAATTTTGAGATGTGGTCAGATTCACCTTATGCTATGTCTTTTTTTCGTTCTATCTCTTTCTCTCTGCGTATATGTATTTATCTGTAGTTATATCTATTTCTGTCTTCCTTAACTTTCCCTGTTTTGCTTTCTCTTTATTTCAAGGCATATTTGTTTTATATTCATGATAATTTTCTGGCTACGCCACGTGGTCAATCTCAAGCATAACAGTTTTTTTTCTGTAAAAGCACGAAATAACAATTTTGCATAAAAGCCTGACCCCTCATGGGTTTAGCTGTTCATAGGCAAATACACACTATAGTCACTAAAAGAAGCACGACCAGAACAAAGCCTGGCTTTCTGAAATATTACAACACCGACGTGTCCTTGAATGTTGATGGTGAGTCTGTGCTTTCAGCTGGTGTCACCGTTGCACTAGAATATTGCTCTGGTTGGCACTATCTCACTGCGTGTGCTTATTACTCGTCAGTCGTGCATGACACTAGGAACACACATGTGGTGCGATAGCACTAGCGGAAGAAAAATTCTAGCGCTGTGGTCACGCCGGCTGAAAGCACATATTTGCCTAGCGACATCAAGGGGTGCCGGAGTTGGAGACGCTTTCCGCTGTTCGCTTTCCAATGATTTCACTTTTCATTGCTATAGCGTACGTATAGGAGTGGTCAGAAGTTATCAGGCCATCATATCATCTATTTATATGGAAGTGTGGCATGGAAACTTCTCTCTGTAAATCTGTTCAAGAATGACTGAGCTAGCAGTTGTCGGGGTTTGATGGAAGACTGTAAATCCATGCTTTTATTTCTCCTAAATAATTGTTTTACGCTCATTTTATATCTTTGGGTCGTTTATTTATTCTCAAGTATATGAGGTATTACAGAGGAGAAGGGATTGCAAATGATGTGAAAGAAACTCATACGCGGAAGCAAGCAACCTATAAATAAATGGATACGTGGGCACAAAAATAGCTCTGTTACGTAATGCTAGCTGCACAATTACTCAAACACTGTTTGCGAAGAGAATAGCGGACGCTACCTACAGACGTCAACAAGATTTCAGTGTTACGTATGACACAAAAGTAAACACAATCGCTTGTTATGCCATAATTTCGTGCTTGTCTATGTCCTAACCTGAGTGCTGTCTTTGAAATTATCAGCTGACTGGAGTGTTACTTCAGGTCCTTACGTCATATTCTGCTGAAAGAAATGTTTCGATTAGAAAAACCACAGTCACAAAAAAGGCCCCAGGGTTCCACACCAATGAACCTTTTTTGTTCCTATCGTCCGGCCTTTTCTTTCTTTGTTTTGCCTTTTGCGTTACAATAGCGTGTATATCGTCGCAGCTGTAATACTGCCATCCTGTGTGATCGCCGGAAACAATATACAGCGTACACTCAGAAATAAAGCATTGTGATTTATGTCTGGTGATTTATGGATCGATGCATGCAGTTGGAGAGTTTAGGCTTCGTGAAGTGAACCCTGTTTCAAATCAACTCTTTGTATAAACCTCTCGCCTGTGTCATCACTTGAATGCCTTTTCAGGAGTTCCAAGTGAAGACTCCAAGGAGTATATCCAGTATGTCTCTAGTGACATGTACACTAGTTATGCGTCGCCCGAATTCTGCGCGGTTTCTTGCGTATTCTTCTTACCTATATAGCTTATTTACGTCTTAAAATGCGATTCGTCACTGCGGTTTATAACAAACACAAGAGTGATGTGCTTGGTTTGTGGGGTGTGTACTTGCGCGTACACGCGTGTAAATAAGTGCGTGAATGGGGTAGCGACAAGTTTCTCCAATATGACGTGTTACCAACCTGCCAAACAGCAACATTTAATTAGTTGATTTTGGTTAGAGCTGTTTAAATTGATACATGCGACGAGTATTGTCGTTGTCTATGAGCTCGCTCGACGCCTCGTCCCACAGTGTTGTGTTACGTAGCAGTAACTTTCTTTACCGCTTCTCTAATTTAGAGAAAGTGAGGCAAATGTACTTAGATTCAGGTGCACGCTTGAGAACACTATAGATGGTCAGGTGTTATTCGTTGTCCCTCACCATACGGCGTCTCTCATAAAGTTGGTGTTTAAAACCCTGAAAATTCTTATTGTTATTATGACATGCATGGCTAGGAAACACGCATAAAGAGAGCCACGGGCATTTATACGTTAAAATAAGCGTCTAGTGCCCTAAACTTTTGTTTTTACGTCACGTGATGGCCTCGGTTTTTTTTATGCGCATACTGAAGCGTTCCAATCATCACCACGCATACTTACCATTTCAAAACGAGAATTAATTAGTTTTTTATTTAGCTGTATTGTACTTCCTATGTATTTTCCTATGTTATGGGATTATGGTATATATAATATTGAAGTGAAATTTTCTTTAAATTTTTTCTCTCGTTTTGAGCGTCAGCGTTAGGACGTGAAACCAAAGACCATAATTCACTTACCAACTGTCTCAGGCGAAAACGTCGGGCTGCGTTTCGGCACCACTCAGTGGTGGCACCGTTTTGCTTGAGCCGCCAAGTTCCAATTATCTTACGAAGCGCGTGCCACTAAGCTTTTACGTTCCCAGATGACCCGAGGAAATTTGCATAACAAAAACTACTTCCACGCCACTGCCACGTCGGGACAAGCGCGACTAAGTAACGGAAGGAAGTGAGCTTCCGGCTTGGGTATGGTCGCCCGCAAAAAAATTGATTCATATTTGTATCTTTATTATATCTTTCATTTTTTAGTCTCATGCATCATTCATCACACCGCGCTTGCATTAATTTTGCTGCTGCTTCGTGTCTAAAGATTACACCAAGAAAGTCAGTTATTCTTATTATTCTTTGTTTAATTTTTGTCCCGGGCACCGAAATTATTCCTTTCACATGTAATACTCGCCTCGAAGTAAGGGTAAATTCGGGCAAACACAAATGGAAACACTGTGTAAGAACTTCGCTGGGTGTTACGTGGTGCGGCGAACTGCGTCCTCAGTTGTTAGGAGTTGTTGTTTTCGTTATTCGTGTTAATGTATAAATATCATGCACAGAGAGAGAGAGAGAGAGAGAGAGAGAGAGGAAGAAGAGGACGAGTAATCATTTGACCAAATGAGACACGTCCGTTGGTTTGAAAAATGCATAAAACGTGGTGTGGTATATCTCGAGACAGTGGCGACTTTTCCATTCCGCTATCCTTTTGCCCCCCCCCCCCCCCCCCTCATTAAAGCTGTTCCGTGCTCCCCTATTGGTTGCAGAAGTGAGCATTTTTTCATAATGCTCAAGTCGCAATTAATAATTCGGGAGAATCGGAACTGGCCTGTACCTGATCGGGTAAGCGTTTAAAATCTTGTTGAAACATGTCTGACATGTGCGCTGCTGTTTACGCTTGTCCGCGTTGCAATAACAGTCGCGCCTGTATACTACAGGCATACACTCCGATGAAGATATCCACCTCAGAATGATTTCGCTTGCCGAAACGTGCTTCTTCATGGGTGTACTTGCCTTTTTTTCGAATCGCTGGGAAGCCCGTGCTTTCTAAATTTGAGCTTGTCGTCGTTGAAAGCCAGTGTGTTCAATGGCGAGCCTCTTTTCGAATGGTTGCGGTCCTTCGTTCAGATAAGGTATTCCTGCCTTAGAGTGAGTTTTGATACTTTTCCCCGCGTGTGACAGGATTTCCAGGCGTGCGCCGCGGCGAAATAACGCTGTCTCGGCGAAACGCTTCCCTTTGGCCAAATATCGACCCGCTTCTTTTTTCAATTTTGCTTTTCTGGAAGCTTCCGTGATATTGCCGTCCTTGAGTGGAACGGTATAAGGCAGGCTGGCCCCATGCCGTTGACTTTAGAATGCAGGATTGAGTCAAGATTTCAGCTCTAGCAGTCCAGAATCGCGAGCGAGGTATTATGTTTACACTGTATAAAATATTCACAGCTCAAGCGATGATTTTGCCGACGTGTAAAGTGGATATTGGAGCACGTGTGCTTTGCATTAAAACGCTGCGAGCTTTCCAAGGGTGTCAGTCGAAGTGAAAATAGCATTTCTTGGTTATTCATCGCGTGTACACTCAACAGCAAAAGTTTACGGGTTGTTGATGCCAGAACAAACGCGAATTTCCTCTCTGTTATTGCGTAATGATTTTAACATAGCTGGTTAGTGTAAAGCTTGCAATATGAGCTTGGACATATATTTGGAGGCTATGATCGCAGTCAAAGCGAAAGTATAGCTTACTTGAACGTTTCGCGTCCCGTAAATTTTTGGTGTTGGGTGTCCTATGTATTTTTTTGGTTAGTAGTTGTTATTAGCACAATGGGATTCTACAGCCAAAAACTTCCAAACGATAGTGAGAGCTAGTTAACCACGAGAATTTTATTTATTAGAGTAACGTTTTTGTTAGACGGTTAACGTCTCCTGTAAGAGTAATTCGCTGCGTCATTAAGTATAACAGGAGGTGGTAGTTCCTGGAATATACAGTTCTTGGAAGGCTCGAAACGCTGGGCAAGTATGCAGCAACGGTAATCAATGTTACCTACGAGTGTATCAAAATTTCACGCTACTCGTCAAAGATGACCTCATTCCGTGAAGTTCGCCTGAACGTTCCTATTGGAATTCTCGGAAGTTGAACACCTTTCCCCGGAATCTGAAGCTACCTATCAAAGAAACTCGCCTTCCTAAATTGAAAGGATCCACACTTCCTCGGCACGAATCGGTCTTTCGCTGAAGAAATGAATAGTTCGTCCATCGAACTGGAAAGCAAACGCTCGCACGACGAAGTGCGTGGAAGCTCAGAGTGAAAGAAGTATCCCATTCGTATGCTAAGTCGAGCGTTCACTTAACGGAATTCCTTTTTTGGAGGAACGCGACGTGGCTGGTTTTCTCGTGCTGGCTTGCTGTATATACCGAAAGAGGAATAACAAAAGGCTGCCACTTTAACGCCTCAATGCAGCCCTCAGCTTAATTACAAGCTCTGGGTCCTGCTTGGCGAACAGCGGTGGCTAAGAACAATGGTACCAAATGAAGTATCAAGGTTTGCTGAAGAAGTTTGTTCACTGACGCTATACCAGAAACAAACTGCCTCAGGAGAAGCATTCCTTATTAGCAGCCAGAAACGGTTATTAAGAGCGGACAGCTAGTCGACGCCTCAGCAACGGACTCAGTAAAGCGGTCATCGCAAACGAAATTCTTTGTCATGCGTTGAAAGTGATTTTCTTAGCTTTCTTAGAAGACACAGTCTGTTCTGGAGCGAAAGCGAAGTGAAGTGAGCTGGCAAACTAATTTCGCTCGTTCCGACGGTGACCACGTCATCGTTCGCACTGTAGATGCGATGTGCATTAGTTGTCGATGGTCGCATTTAACACCGTGCGAAATTCCGGGACCCTGCTATGTTTCCAAGCGGGGATGCAGACCCGATCTCTCTCGTAACCATTAAGCAGAACAGAGACAAGAGCCGTTACTGAAAGCAAAGGTTGAGCCTCTAACAAATGTTTGCTTTCTTCGTTTAATGCCCGACTCGCATTCATGTAGACTGATAGCACTGATCATAGGATATGGAAACAGAATATAATAGGTAACTATGATAAGCAGACATATAAATCCTTTCTTTATATTCAATATTTGCGTAGATGGGCATTGCTTACGACCACAAAGGCATCTGCTTCTTTTTACACCCGCACAAAATAAACCAATATGTGCATGTGTGCTAGCTTTGGTTTCTTCCATTCCATTCGTCTCGGTGATTACACAACTTATGCAAACGAAATTTAACAATGCGAAGCTCAGTCTTGCTGTGTGTCGTACATCTTTACAGGCTAGGGCGAACGCACGTTCCCGGAGATGATGGTGCGCTTCATGCCGGCATAATACGCACGCGAATACAGTCCGTGCTCTGGAATCTCTGTTGACTGAAACTTTCACGAAGTCGTTAATTGAATGTGGTAACACTCATATGCGAAATGCGAAAACGTCTCCAACGTCATCTTACATAACGTGCAAAATATTAAGTATTCTCTCTTTTAACATACTGCATTTCCGATGGAGGCGGAAATGTTGTAGGCCCGTGTGCTCAGATTTGGGTGCACGTTAAAGAACCCCAGGTGGTCGAAATTTCCGGAGCCCTCCACTACGGCGTCTCTCATAATCATATGGTGGTTTTGGGACGTTAAACCCCACAAATCTAATCTATCTCTAATCTATCAGAGGTCTGAAAGTTTGCCATGTGACACTATGTTTGTTTTCAGCACGTGCTGTCGGCTAGGCTGCGTTGATGTTTGAACAGTAATGCTTCTTGCGAAAGACGGAAGTGGACCAAGCCATTCATTTTAGAGGGTGGGGAGCAGTGTCACTCGAAGTAATATACCGAGGAGGGTGGGAGAGAGGGGTACTGACTCGTTTGTTTTCAGCAGTTACTAACATTACAAGAGTTCCACTATACAGAGTATATACTGTTAATTTGTGCTCACATTGGTTCGACTCATTTGTCATAATTGGTGATAGGAGATGGACAACAGGCACTGAAAGGAGAGGGGTGGGTAAATTCAGGGCTTAGGGGGGGGGGGGGGAGACCATGCCACGTCAGGATCCACCATTGACGAAAGAACATACCGGCGATGTTCACCCGTTTCACTCCTGAATCTGTAGCCCAATGTAAAGGGGCACGCTAACGAATACTTCTTGCGGCTCCATGCTTTTACGAGCACGTGCTCTGAAATGAGGAAGATTGGGTGAAATAACCAACGATACTGCATTCTAAGCCGTCTATGTCCTTTTATTTTTCATTGCGATAAGGCTTGTCCTTAGAGGCAAGGCAACACAAGAACTTTCGTACATGGGATACAAAGAACTATAGTCATCGAGCATTAGTAAAGAAACATAGAAGTAGGCACGAGTTGGCCAGTGTCGCTGCTAGCGTCGCTGCATTTAGCGAATGCGTTTTTTATTCGAAATAATTTTTAATCCTTCGTTCGCTTCAGACCTACTTATTTGTGCGTTTTTGTAAAAACTGCATGACGAAGATTCAGATTAAAAAAACAACTAGAGATGAAATTAGGACATTTGTGTGAGAATCAAACAGCACCGGCTGAGTCCCTCGTGGCAGATATTACAACCCTGTCACTGCCGTGTGACACTGTCACAACTCTATCTCGGTCGTACTCGATAGGGGAGATTTACGTTGACAGAGTTCAACTGAGTTTGGTGGGGGCCGTTGACGGAAGTAAGAGCATTATGCAACATATTTCACACATGCCTGCCGTACAAATGCCCCTGGAAGATAAAATGGTTCGCAGTAAACTCGCGTCACAAGTACTAAGTGCACAACGTTAGAACTTAGCGTGGTTAAAATCTTTTATACACCATTACAGCGCCTGTGACCGTAAAAAGGGCATGCGCCTGTATTTACGAAAACATTTCACGTTAACAAGACGCGCAAGAGAATTTTTAAGCCAATTACAATGCGAGACATACCATAAGCGAAGGTGGCTCTTCGAAAAGAAAACTTTTGTGAATTTGGCTCCTCCTGTGAGAACGCCCAGCATGCGACTGTGAGAGGCTGGTCCCAATGGCAGCTTTACCGCACTTGTGGGACCAGGCCCTGATACGCGGAAAATATCTTGCGACCTTCGTTTCGTATATCCAAGCAGCGTAATGCTACAAAAGTGGGGTCGCGTTTCCGGAAACGGACCAAACTTCACCATTCGTTGTGACAAGCGGGACGATGCATGATTTCGCTCATCATCCCGATTGGGATTACGATAACGACGAGTTATTTGCTGATGGATGTTCCAATGTGGCGCGAGTGGGGGCGCGACGTGCCAGCTTCTCTCATCTCCCTGATTTCTTTGTAGGGAGTATTTTGGGGGCCGGCCTGTTGTATGCCGTGATGGTGTGCTGTCATCGTCGTCACTTATCGTAGTGCAGGCAAATCAACATCTAGCTTGGCCATTTCTAATGCGCGCTCGTTCTTAAGAGATGCCTTCCTAGTGTTGTGCAAAGAGCATCTTGGCAGTGATAAGTATATTAACGACGGTATAATCATGCATAGCATATTCGTTTGAAGCATACCGAGCACGCGCTCGCGCCAATATGCTACAACAAACAAATTCAAACATAGAAAAAAGTGAAAGCGAGCGAGAAATAAAAAAAGAGAGAAAGTGAAAGAATACGAAGAAAACTGGAAAGAAAGATGGAAAAAGAGAGAAAAAGTTGCGAAAGAGAACAAGAGGGAGAGAGAGGAGGAAAGAAAGAGAAAACCGAAGAGAAAGAAGTCTGCTTGTCTCCGCACTTTATTCGGGCTTGGCACCACAAGTGCTAAAAACCTTAATTTTTTTTCGGTCAGCTTTTCCTTTCACCTGTATAGCGTAGCCAACCAGTCCTGGACAGCCTCTCGGCTTCCTTTTTTTTTTACTTCTGTCGTTTTCCCCCACTCAGGTTCATACCTCTTCAGTGGCAGTCATTCAAATCAGCTCTACTGATTGAAAAGGTACTTCTTCTTTCTCTTTTGATTCGTTTCGACCGATGCCACAATTGCCACGCAGAGTTGAAAACAGCAAATAATTACCCATCTGTTTTCCTCGATATATTTGTCTGTCGCATTCCCTTGGTTGTGTTCAATAAAGAAACAAGCCCTTCAAACGATTCCCTTTCGTTCTTCGCCACTCACGTAATATCAGAATCGGGTGCGTAATTTCAACCGTATTGAATAGTTCTTTTTGTGTAAGTGTATTTTACGTTGTGTATTTTCCCCCTGCAATAATGGCCTCGGGCGCTGCAGGTATTTTTTTATAAATAAATAGTACGAATACCAGCTCGATACACTGCGTCCACTATAGCTATTGCATATTGATGTCATCTTGATGATTAAAGTACAGCGAAATACGTGATAAGTTACCGCTACGTAGGCGCTCCCCTGCGTAAACGGGTGTCGTTTCTAAATTTTGCGCCGTAATAAACGCGTCTGGCAGAGCGCTGTCTCACTCCCAAAGCGACGTGGCGAATCACGCACGCGACGGGAAAGCGTCTTTACTCCCAGAATCCCGCTGCTGCAGGTAGCGAGAGGGAGCGAGATTGATGTGTTCTAGATTGGAGGAAGTCTGTGAGGACAACTGGGTGGATCAGGAGCCGCGGGGGAGGGGGGCACGCAAGAACGACCGGTCCCCGCCAGGTGTCCCCTTGGTCGAAGCCACGTGTCGAGAGGCACGCTCGTGACGTCACCGGTTAAACTCCGCGCCCGCCCCGCGCGCTTGCGAGACGATGGAGGAGAGAGGCGGGGCACGCCGCTTTGCCTTGCGGGCAAGAAAGCTTTTACGAGTGAGCGCCGCTCCTGCGCGGGACGCTTCCCGGCTGGTCTCTCCTGCGCTGCGGCGAAGAGGCCCACCGGTGGTTGTGTTGTCTGGATTACGCTGACTTCTCTTCGTACGTGGTGCGCGTGTGTGGGTTTGCAGCAAGTCGTTGAAACCAACAGCGGAGACTGTTCTCATTTCACGTATTTGCCTGTTCTTCTCATCTCTACGTTATTGACAAGTAAGTTTTCAGAGCTTGATCTAGAAAGTAACACTCCGTTTTTTAATCTGAATAATTACGTTTTTTTTTCATTCAATGATCACGAAGAATGAGAGGATATCAGCCGTGAGTAAAAGAAACTGTGCAATATGCTTCGTACATAAACCGATGGCTCTCAATAACTTTTCGATACACCCGTGATGTTATTGATTATAGCGTGGCATCTTGTAAGGGGGCGATGCACTCCGCACTCCTGACGTTTATTTCAGCGAATGGCAGCACCAAATTGTGTGGTTACAGCTGTATTAAACTAAAGTTTGCGGACAGAAGAAACAAGTACTTTTGATTCACTTTTGCAGAAGCTCACTACGACATGGCAACACAGAATTTTCGTGACTTAGATGTTTGATAGCAATAGACAATAAACATAAACGCAAATGAAGTGTAAAAAAAAAGAAACCGTACATATGAGTTCTTTTTTATGTCCTCCGGTATCCCTTAATTTAGTTTAGCTCGTTTATTATTCGTTCACGTTAATGTTTAAAGAGGGGCATCAAGCGAAGCCTTTGCATAATAAAACTGGTTGAACGACACCGATACTTTTGTCTGGATTGTTTATTGCTGTCAGTGTTCTCGATTAACCTATGATATAATCGACAGCGAATAAGCGATATTAGCAGCGAAATGACGTATGCTATGAGTATATTGTAAAATAAAGTTGCCGTTGGTGAGCAACGCCTAAATAGCAATAAGAGCAGCTACTGGGGCTAGTTGTTGTTGCGTCTTAGGTAAACGCGTTTTTAACCGTAGAGGGACGAACTGGACACACCACAAACGTAAAGCCCACACTAACAAATATTTTGCTTTCAGATGTTTTCCTCGCATATATGCACAGAGGAAGGCATAGCAAAAAAAAGAGAAAAACCTGAGGCAAAATAAAAAGAAGGCATTCACATGGGCATGCGCATGAGAAAGGTTAACTTGTTTTTATGAAGTGAATTAATTTTGAAGAAAGTTTAATGGGTAGTGCGCTCACACATTCGTCCGTGTGTGCCTGTGTTGTCATATAAGATTCTGTTAGGAATAGTTCCATTCAATAACGAACCTGTGACAATATTCTGGGCTTCCCGAAATGCTGAATGGCACTTCGCGTTGTTGGACCTTGACACCGTTGTCGTTCTATGCGTCCTAAAAAACAGAGACAGAAAATGGGAACGTAGAGTGCTCACTTTTTTCAAACAGATGCTTTAATATTTTTATTTATTTGTTGGGGTACACATTTACACAGTACGCAATCTCAGGACTAAGACTGAGAATGCCATACGACTCGTACGCAGAGTAGCCAACAGGCACCATGGCCTCAAAGAAGACAACCTGCTGCGTCTCGTACACGCGTTTGTTTTGTACCATTTTACTACGTTGTCGCTATACACAAATGGCTACGTGCTGAGCGCGATCAACTCAATGCGCTTAATCGCAAGGTGGTCAAACGAGCCCTTGGCCACCCTATCACCACTCCAACGCACAAACTCCTCGAGCTTGGCGTACATAACACGCTAGAAGAGATTGCCGAAGCTCAGGAACGTGTGCAATTGACCCGACTCACTACCACCAAGGCGGGCCGCCATATTCTGCGGGAGCTCGGCTTCTTCTCCTCGAGGGCCAGAGAATCCCAGAGTTGACTCTAATTCCCCGTGAAATTCGCGACCTTATCACAATCGCTCCCATTCCACGAAATGTACACCCCGAATACGACAGAGGCAGGCGCCTTGCGCGGGCGACCGCCATTCTCAAGCGCATAGACATGGAAGCGGACAACGTCTCGTTCGTGGACGCCGCTGCCTATCACAACAACCGAGCCTTCGCCGCGGTCACTGTGTCATCCGCGCAGCAGATTCTTAACTCTGCCACAATCCTCACCCGAAACCCCGAAGTGGCGGAGCAAGTAGCTATAGCTATATAGCTATGCTCGACAGCAAACGGAAACTCCTTACAGCGACTTTAGACCGGCCATCAAAGCCTTCTAACGCGGAGTCATCTCCGACAAGGCGTTACGTATCCTGCGCAGAGCGGACCCGAGTGCCCTGAAGCACCACACTGTCATCTGGTTTCCCGCCCATCTCGGCCAGGTGCCGGGTGCCCTATTCAACCTCAACGAGATCACCCATGATGCAGCGCGCGCACTTTACTGACCGCACCGCCACAAGGCAACGCCATCTTGCTGCACTTTACCTTGAACGCCGCATTTTCCCACCCCACTTCCGAAACTTAACAGACTGCAGGCGCCAACTTGTCGCCTATTACAGACACACACGTACCCAAACCTTGCCAAGTTTCCCGTTTATTATCCAGATGCCTACCCCAGTGACACATGCCCCTCGTGTGTTCACACGGCGACACTCGCACACATGATCTGGGAGTCTAGAACAACTCCTCTGACTCTACCTCAAACAAGTGGGCGAAGTCCCGCAGGAGCTTACTTCTCGCCGGCCAGCAATGGGCCGTCCAGCAGGCCCACGAAGCGACCGCCAGGTACTCCCTGTCGGTCCCTACGTGGGAGACGCCCGCTACGCGCCAAGCGCGTCCTGCAGGACTGAAATAATTTTTTTTCATTCCATTCCATTGGGGTTCAACGTCTCAAAGCCACCATATGATTATGAGAGACGCCGTAGTGGAGGGCTCCGGAAATTTCAAACACATTGGGTTCTTTAACGTGCACATAAATCTAAGCACGCGAGCCTCAAGCATTTTCGCCTCCACTGAGAATGTGATTGTGCACGGCCGGGATTTGATCCCGCGACCTGCAGGTCAGCAGCCGAGTGCATTAGCCACTAGACAACTGTGGCGGACATGGGTATACGTAGTCAAATACGATTGGTATTACAATTATATTGATAAAACACACTCGTGGGTAGTGGGTAAAACACACTCGTCTGTAACGAAAATGTAAGTGCGCCAATTTACACTCTGTCTTTGTCCTGTTAATTCTTCTAATGCTAAGCATATGTTTTTGTGTGTTTACACTGCGCCAACATTACCTATACATCCTATAAGAACTTGGCTATCCTTATTTATGAAAAGAAACAAGAAATTGAGGCTTTGTTCGTACTCCACCTGTTCTGTAACCACAGAAAGCAGTCTGAGGGGAGTGTTGCACGTTCTTTGAGGGCGTTTGCTCAGCTGGCACTGTGGTGACCTTAAACTCGGCGCAAATATTATACCGAGCGATGTATATTCTCCCCCCCCCCCCCCGTTTTTTTTGAAGGCGAATGCGCAGAGCGGAGGGTTTGTGTGCCTCTTGGTTCATGTTTCCCATTCTTTGTAGATACAGAATTGGTTTGCGCGCTCTCTTTTGTGACTATTGAAGGTTCCGGTTCTCGTATTGCCTGGTCCTTCTTTTCTTAGTTAAGAAACTTCTTTCTGCCTGTATCTTTGACTACGATGTGCGAAACGTGGCACCGACAGAATGGGGCACAGAGTGCGCCAGCTCTGTGTGTTTGTTTTCTTTTCTTCAGTGCTGGGAGTTGCGCTTTGTATTTTAAGATGTTGCCGTACCAACAATCTCAATACCAGAGCCTCATTAAGATACAGTTTCTCGCAAAACGAAGGTTTTTGCGTTTCTTCACGCTCCCCTTCGCCGCTCATCTTAGCGCTATACGAGTGTTAGTTATGGTATTTCAACTTGACCTCAGGGTCGTCCAGTCTCCCTCCACACTTCTGTTCTGTAACTAAGGAAGCCACTACATCAAATTTTCACATCTTCTCTTCAAACGCCAAAAAAAAGAATGCTTCATGAATGACGTGTAGGAGTCACAATGATTTAAACATTGTAGAAGGACGAAAGAAAAAAAAATGGAAGATGTCTTTGATAGCGAGGGAGATCTTCATGATCGAAGAAATTCTTTTCGAGAGCTCAGTGGCTGACATTCGCTTGAGTGCAAGAGGGGCAGGGGGGCGGCTACCTCCCCCTAATCATCTAAGGTGGGCGTGAAGCCTGCCTTGTACCGGTCCTCGTGCCCGACCCGTCATTCTGTGAAGTGCAACGGTCTTGTCATGCAGGTTCTCGAAACTGATGGCGGCCAAGATTAACTTATGTTTCATTCCAAGAGCTATTTACTGCCAATTTTTACTGCCAAAGGCAGGCTGTCGAAGGAAGCACGTCATGGTTCCATTTTTTTTTCTTTCTTCATCAACTTCGATGCTTGTCTTCGTTTGAACTCAACCACGTGTGAGTGGCAAGAGAGGAATGTGCTGCTGCGTCACCAGTTCAATTGGTTCGTGAGGCTCACAATGATCCATTTTTTTTTTATCTAAAGCAAAAGCGGAAACGCAAGGATAAACGACGCCCCAAGTGCGTTCCACGCCGCAAGCACGAATCCTGCACAAATCCGCCTTCTACCCATCAATCTCATGATGGCAGAACGATCGGAGAGCTAGAGTCTCCTCTAGTTAATTTTAGCAAACTCTATGGTTAAGCCCTCTGCATTTAATCTATTCTTCTTTTTTCTGTATTCGTGTTATAACCAGTCAATTCTTTCGCGAAATTCGCAAGATTTTTTAGTTCTAAATACGATTCATATAGCCGACTCCTCAAAGGTGTTCTTTGATAGTTTTCCTTGGTGTGTTTTTTACCATTCTCCAGCAGGCGACCTTAGTATTACGTCTACGACAAGTGTGGCAATCTCCTTCGTCATCTTTGTGTAGTTCGTCCTTGCTACTCACCACTAGCCAATAAAAATTTGCCCATTTTTCTTATCTCCGCAGCAGCATAAGTATTGGCCGAAACTTCTTTTTGCTTTCACACCCATCCCATTCTCTCTCTTTCCCACTATCCTCCACTCCTCTAACGTTTCAGCTAAGCAACCGAACCCTTTTCCTTGTGTAAGAATAGCATACCGGTAACTCGCTAACACCCCTACTTTTCCTTTTTTTTCTTCATTCTCTCAGTCTCACGAACATTTTTGTCGTGGGAGATTTTCGCGAATACGGGACGTGGTACGCCCACGGCACGCACATCTGGAGAACTATAGGTAGCGCCTTCACGTTTGGCAAATGCGGCCACGGGGCATGGGGAATCCGCGGTTTAATGGTGCGCGCCTGTCCCGAAAATCCTCCAATCAGTGTTGTTTCGCGTCCGCCCGTATGCGCCCCAACTTCGGCAGTCGTTGGCCGCTTCGCTGCCACTTAAAAGGCCGCATGCAGCTCGGCTCTTGCGGAGGCCCAAACCCCGCACGCGTCTGTCACCCGCAGAGCTGTCGCCGGCAGCGGCGGGGGTGCCTCATTGGAGCCATGGCGAAAGAGAGCAGCCGCCAAGGCAATTTCAGCGCTCCACCGGATTTCGCGGGGTTTCGGTCGACGGCGCGGGTGTTTTTGGAAGGCTTCGTCAAGGCCGGGAGTAGGGCGCGCCGCTGTCCAGACAGTTCCGATTGTCCGCGTACGGAGACGGTGATAGGGCTTTGTCTGCTAGCGTGTGTGTCATTGCGGCCGAGGTAAATTGAGACAAGAGGAAGACGAAAACGAAACTTGAAAGGGGAAACCAAGGCTTCGAAGTGATGCCCTGAAACTTGTGCTCGCTTGTGCGGCGGGTAGCGGGAGTTTTCAGCCTTGAAATAAGAATTCCCGCTGGGGAGAAGCAAACACACATTACACGCGCTGACTTCCAATTGAATTTTACGGACATTAATGGGTCATCTGTGGAAACAGCTACAAAAACGTATAGCTGATCCCCCCCAATGTAGGAATTGGTATAACATGAAAGTGAGACATGTATTTACTGAGGTAGTTGTACGCTTATTGTGAATTTTCTTCAGCAACAGCAACAAGCTGCAATGTCCTGTGAAGAACAACAAGCAGCCATAAACTTAGCACATGCCTCCAGCAGAAAGCACGCACAAAATCAGCATGCACATGATGGGCGCGAACTAATTAACTGTCACAGCTCGACCCAAACAGAAAGACGTGCGAAACGAGTGCACAAGTATACACAGAACAAGCGCGAACTGTCGCAATCATTACTTCGCTGTTTTGCACGGCTTACGGTTTTGTGCTCGTACGAAGCTATAGTAGCTGTGGCTAAGAACAAAAGCCTTAGCGAGTAGCCTGCTGCTTTTTAACGCTGTTGTCCTAACGAGCGGACAAATTTTTCAAAAAGTATTCTAAGGTACACAAAACATTGCAGGAGTCAGTCGTTAACTTTAAGCGCCTTCTTTTTATCTCAAAGCAAAAACATAGAGTTTTGGCGTACTCTATAGCACAACATAAAAAACGGGCTTTTTGCTTCGGTGTTTTAGAGCGATAAATGAAATGATCGGAAGTTCCTTGAGAATCAACACGTCCTGCTGCTATCGCAACCTTGAAAACGAGCGAAAAGTGCTATGATACAGTGCTGCTATCGCAACCTTGAAACTGAGCGAAAAGGCGAACATTAATTATATGCCTCTATGATACAGTGCTGCTATCGCAACCTTGAAACAGAGCGAAAAAGCGAACAAAGAATAAATATATGCCCCTATGATACAGTGCTGCTATCACAACCTTGAAACCGAGCAAAAAAGGTAAACAAACATTAAATATATGCCCCTATGATACAGTCGTCATCTCGGGTTATTGTCAGTTGTAGTTAGGTGCCATCCGCTGAAATTCATTTATGTATATATCAGTGTCCAAGGGCAACCACCCTCGTGAGCACCAGTACTTCATTTAAGCTTACCACGTCCGGTGTTGCTAATATTCATGTTTTTGTAGCCATCAGTACGACACTGTAAACAACAGATTATATAAGACATATTCGGCTGTTTAACGCACGTATTTGCTTGCATTTGTACATATCTTTAGCGCCAATCTGTCATGTGTCGCCTAATAAAAATTTACAACACAGTCACCTTCCGTCCACATGTTTCGCATGACATCGATTTCACGGTACATTGAATCTGCCTATCTTTTTTTATTTACCTAATTGCGTGTCCGCACGCTAAACGATATCTTATTACACGCGTCAACATGCAAATTTTCTACGTTCGATGCATATACATAAGGCCGTGTGCTGTTTCGATTTGTCTATCGCTTACTCGAGTTGGATTCAGCCTGCGTCGAACGATGCATGCCTGTGAAAACAAGTCGGCGCTTGCGTCGTACGCGAGCTATACTTTTATCGCACTTTTGTACTTCCAATATATGTTTTCGATGTCTGCGGCGCGCCTGTATTTGTGTAGCTGACGATGTAGGCGACACCTGTTTCATAAAAGCCCGTGGTCATGCCTAGCGACGTGATTCGGGGAGAATCTAGCAACAAGCAATGCTGCAGGTGGCCAGACAAGCAGAGGGTGACAGGGTAAAAAAAAAAAAGCGCTGACGGCTTTCATACACTGGGGGAAGGACGCAAGGAGGCGTGATAATCACGATCACGCTAGAGTTACTGTATATGCTGCCTTAAATAGCATATGCAGTAGGTAGCATATATACAGCAGGTAGCATATATACAGTAGGTAGCATATACTCTAGGTGAAGCATCTGTTCTGTTTGCCATTCTTTCAAGGTTTGAAGTTAACGTCGGTAGCGGCCGCACGCTATATCCTGTCATCGCCTTGCACTGTGGTCATGTGCAGCTCCAGCTTCAATGCTGTTGTTTCCTTCATTATATACTTGCCGTTGTAACCCCCCGCCCCCATTCAACAGAGAAATATAAGAAGTTTGCCTCCGGTAGGTAACGAACCTAAAACCTTCGGAGAACGCGTCTAATGCTGCGTACCGTTTCAGTTAAAGCGGTGGTGGTGACCATTCATTCTTTTGGGTACTTCCGTGTGGGTTATCCCAGGAGTGTTAGCGAGTGTCGTGGGGCCCTTGATCCGTCCCACTTCCTGTGCTCGCTCACATCCTACAATTCACGCATCAGTGGATTAAAACGCTTTACCAAGGATGAAGAAGCTATCTGTTGGCCTGGAAGATGCTTTTCACGAAGAGAGTGGGCTATGAAACGGTTCGTTTTTGCGTCGCGCAGAGAAATGGGATTCGATTGCAGTACGAGGTTGTCTTGGATTATCACTCACTGCTCTTCATAAGCTGTCGAGCGTGAATACACGGGCTAACTTTTCTCATCATCTTGTGTGTGGCATATCTGCGCACCTGAACGTTTTTGTCGAAAGTTGTTAATGCCCCCCCCCCTCCTCTCCCGAGATGTTTCCAATCGTCGAGTTGCAGTCAGCACAACGGGTTTGCGTTAATATGGTAAGGCACGCTCGACTGTGCACCATTAATGACACACAGTGCGGGTGTTTTACGGAACGCTGCAAAGAATCGTCTGTTTGTGCAGACTTAGCACGCCTTTTTATAGATTATAAACATGGAAAACCTGGGGTAACGAGGATAGCTTAGTGATTAAACACAAAAGGGCATAGCACGGCACCAATTAATGCTCGTCTTTGCACCTGCTTGTTATTTTTTTCTCCCTTTTATCTGTGTTGTACCGATCAATCAATCAATCAATCAAGCAATCATTTATTTACCACTTCAAAAAGTAGAGGACATAGGAAAAAAAAGCTGTTAAGAGTTTGACTAAGCTTCCCAGCTGATTACAGTTCATCCGGCAAGTGACTGGATAGAAAAACTGGCGAATTATAAGCACAAAAAGAGCATATGTTATTCTTGCACACGATCACCGAAAGAACACAACACGTACGCTCAATTCAGCGAGAAATGAAGAAAAAAGAAAACTACATCAAAGGTAAAGTTCAAAACTTACATTTTTGGCATCAACATACAAATACGTATAGACAGTGTGTCCAGGTGAAGGGCCTGTCACTATGTCACGCGAGCATGAGAATTAAGGTGAAATACTCAAACGCACCGGAGTTGCACCATTCGAACTGGTGACATTGCAGACACCAATATTTCGCTTGCGGTATACCTTTACCAACTGGCCATGACACAACTGGCGTTTATACAGCAAATCAGACGGTTATCCGGTTCGCTGTACTTTATAACGCACTTGCGCGACCTTTTCTGGATTTACATGTTCTAATAAAAGTATATGGTCGACCGAAATAAAGTACTATTTAAAAATAACTATCCACTGAAAATTAAAATCGTTTATTCTAAATATTATATTGATCAAAAACGGAACTGTCTTTGTATTGTGTTAGAAGCAAAGGAAGACAGAAGAGAGAGGGATCGCGGGGATTGTTAAATGGTTTAGATAAACCTGTGTGCTACCCTGTATCTTGGGAGAGGGATGATGAAACTGAAAGTTAAAAGAGGAAAGAAAGAAAATTTAGGAAAGAAAGAAAGAAAGAGAGAAGAAAGAAAGAAAGAAAGAAAGAAAGAAGGAAAGAAAGAAAGAAAGAAAAACACATGACGCCGCAGTCTATCAGTGTTGTGTGTTCATCGTCGACAGCCGCACGTAAAAGCCTGTTGCCCTTAAAGATTTCAAAAAACAAAAAAATGGCAGCACTGTATCCACGGAGTGAATGATGGATAGAAGTGCGAAGCATCCGTCCGTGCATTCGTTCTTGCGTCCGTCCATCCATGCATGCGTCTGTGTGGCCACCCGTGCGTCCATCCGCCAGTCCGTGCGTGCGTCTGTTCGTGCATCCGCACGTTCATCTGTGCGTCCATCCCTGCATTGGTCCAGGCATCCGCTCCTGCGTCCGCCCATGCGTCTATCCGTCCGTGCAGCCATCCATGCGTCCGTCCATGCATCTGTCTGTGTGTCCGTTCGTCCACCTATTGAACACTCCAAGTACCACCATCTCACATATTTTCATCATATATTCCTCACATAGAAGCACCGCCATCCAGCGGACATTCCAAGGACTGAACGAGAGGACACGCACACTTTCTTACGGCTTGCGCTTCGTGTCTACTTCCCACCTTTAACCACCTCGAGTTCATGGTATATACTAGTTCACTGTATTCGTGGCACTGCGGCCCAACGCTCCCTAAACCTTTCTAAAACCTAGGAGGTTACGCCCAGCGAGTAGCAACCCTTTTTTGTCCTGTGTGCGTTGTTGAACAATAAAAAATTCGCAGCGTGCCGTTAACTAAAAGCCGAATTCTCCTGTCTCTCATTCCCCCTTAACAGCCATTGGAATGTACATTGAGCATTATCTCTTATTGTTCAACAACGCACAGAAGAAATCTCTCACCCGCACCACCTTGGAGGTCGAAATGTTATACGTGTTACACAATACTACAATGGCTACGAGGGATGAACAAGTGCCGCAATAAGAAGTTTTGCCCCTAAAACAAAATAGAATAATCCACGGTACGCACCCAGGCATTAGCGACATGTACCAACAAGTCCGATATTTGTTCTCGGTGACAGCAGTGTACTTGTCCGTGAGTACGACCTTCGTTTCATATAGCTTCGTACGCATTACGGCTGACGGACTGGTCGCAAACTGAACTCTCCGAGTTGCTGTGCTGCTGCGTTACCTACCTAAAACTCATCACGCCACGTACACGGCGTCTATTTTTTCGTCACACGCGAAGTACGTACCAGCCTTCAACACCGTTCTATAGTGCTATACCTTACGTTTAGCGAAAGATTCAATTACGGACTCGCTGCGTTCTCATTCAATATTTAGGCGCATTCGCCAAGAAATAGGCGGGCGTTTTTTTCCCTCTCTACATAGGGCGCACACGTAAATAATGCAGCTGATTCTTCTTACGTCGCTTTATTTAATTATATCCTCCTACAAGCAAACTTACAGCTGCATCGCGACCTATACATCTGTCGATCGAAGCGTGACGAATTCACTCTCAGCGCTCGAGAATCTATGTACCCATACCTCTCTGCTCGGTTTTCTTTTTCTTTTTTCTTCGCATGAACAAATAAGGCAGTACATAGTATGATGTAATGCGTGTTAAAATGGAGCATGTTATTGAGTGCCTGGAAAAACAGCAGCTCCTTGAACGCGAAACGAAAAGCAACTTCGAGTCCATATCGAAAAAACGAAGCGTGTTGAACTTTCAGTAAGAAGCCGCTATAGCTTTTACGTTGTTTATTTACGAATGCTCCTCCCTGTAGCGCACCTCGAGCTATTCCTACGTTGCGCGCAGGCTCTGAACATGCAATAGCATCGCGTGAAAAAGTCAAAGCTGCGTTTTTTTGCGGTATTTTTTGTTCGGTTTTCATTGCTTGTAGCGTTCTCGCATCTTCCGTTCTGCTTCTTTCGACCGGAGATGAACCTCTGTGCCGCACTCAGTGCCTTATTTTAGGTCGTTTATACTGTCGCGAGACTGTCTATGCGGCGTCCACCGCGCGCAGCAGCAACTCCTTAGTCCGCTGAGCAGCTTAGGGGTGCGCCGAGCTTAAGGTAAGCCGTGCTGCGCGAATAATACGAGCTCCAAATATAGCCACTTTCTCGGTGTTACGTTACACCAGGATTTACCTTATTTTCTCCCCTCACCCTCGCCCACGTTTTTTTTTGCGAGAAGATTCTTCTTTTCGCTAAGGCTTTATACATCTGTAAACCCTCTAGGTTCGCATTAGCCTGCGTAGGCGCTAGCCTTTTCTGTTCCTTCGTGCTGTTCCGACTAGACTGGTTTACCAACGCAGAAGGTTACACGCACGTCATAGATAGTTTCTCCGAAGAAAGCAACCCATCTTCCTATGACGTTTTTTGTTTCTATTGAATCTTCTTAAGGCTTAATGAACATCTGCACCTTTATTTAGCTTATTGATATGTGGGGTTTAACGTCCCAAAACCACAATATGATTATGAGAGACACCGTAATGGAGGGCTCCGGCTTTATTTAGCTGATCTTGAAGTTTCGCGAACTTGCTTGCATTGTTATGTTGAATATAGATGAGAAAAAACTTTCAGGGCAGTCTTGGGGGGTCATTTGGTGCAAAGGAAAAGATGAGTGGGCTCAAAGACGTTCAACCTTATGCAATAATCAAGTGTGATCATTTTAATTAAAAATGCTAAAGCCGTGTCTTTCAATCTCAGTCACGTTGCACAATTGTTTTAGGGCTGATAGATTATCTTTTGTGAGAAGGGAAGTCAAGAGTAGTTTTTTTTTGGTTAACGCCTGTTTGCTTTGTTTGGAAGTAATACCGGAGAATTGACTGCTTAGGCAATGATAACGCTGGGAAGGACTTCATACGTTGTAGGCAAGTATACTCGAAAAGTGAGCTTTATAGCACTGGGTGTTAAACAGAAGGAAAAAAAAACATATCACATTTAGGAGCATGCGCTTGATGGTCAGGTAGCGTATACATACATACATACATACATACATACATACATACATACATACATACATACATACATACATACATACATACATACATACATACATACATACATACATACATACATACATACATACATACATACATACATACATACATACATACATACAAACAGAAAACATTTACTAGAGGGCGTCCCTTCGATTTTGAGTGCAGCAGTGCTTTTAGCCGCATGCAGTGAACAAATAGCGATCGATCAATAAAAGTTTGCACCATATCCACGGAGTGAATGATGGAGAGTGGGGCGAAGCATTCGTCCGTCCATGCGTCCGTCTGTGTGACCGTCCATGCGTCTGTTCGTGCGCCCGTCCCTGCGTTCGTTCATGCATCCGCCCCTGCGTCCGTTCATGCGCCCATCCATGCATCTGTCTGTGTGTCCGTTGGTCCATCTATTCAACACTCCAAGTCCCACCATCTCGCATCTTTTTATCATATATTCCCCATATAGAAGCACCGCCATTCAGTGGACATTCCAAGGACTAAACGAGAGGTGGCACACGAACACTTTCTTACGGCTTGCGCTTCGGGTCTACTTCCCACCTTCAACCACCTTGAGTTCATGGTATATACTAGTTCACTGTATTCATGGCACTGCGGCCCAATGCTCGCTAAACCTTTCTAAAACCAAGGAGGTTACGCTCAGCGAGTATAACGTAGCAATCTTTTCCTGTCAGATAGTGCTCAGTGTACATGGCAGTGGCTGCTAATGTAAAATGAGAGCCAGGAGGATTCAGCTTTTAATTTCTTACGGCTTGCGCTTCGTATCTGCTTCCCCCCTTTAACCACCTCGAATTCATTGATGGTATATACTAGTTCATTGTATTCATGGCCCTGCGGCTCAACGCTCGCTAAACCTTTCTAAAACTAAGGAAATTACACCCAGCGAGTATAATGTAGCAACCCTTTCTTGTCCGATAGTGCTCAATGTACATGCCAATGGCTGCTAATGGGAAATGAGAGGCGGAGAATTCGGCTTTTACTTTCTTACGGCTTGCGCTTCGTATCTGCTTCCGCCCTTTAACCACCTCGAATTCATTCATGGTATATACTAGTTCATTGTACTCATGGCCCTGCGGCTCAACGCTCGCTAAACCTTTCTAAAACTAAGGAGGTTACACCCAGCGAGTGTAATGTAGCAACCCTTTCTTGTCCCATAGTGCTCAATGTACATGTCAATGGCTGCTAATGTGGATCGCAGCGTGTGCGTCGACTAAAAGCCGAATGCTCCTGTCTCTCATTCCCCATTAGCAGCCATTGGCATGTACATTGAGCACTACTTTTTTTTATTGTTCAACAACGCACAGAAGAAAACTCTCACCGGCACCACCTTGGAGGTCAAATGTTGAACCTTGCAGGTCAAAGCGTAAGACTGCTTACATACTACGACGGCCCCGCCGGTGTGGTCTAGTGGCTAAGGTACTCGGCTGCTGACCCGCAGGTCGCGGGTTCGATTCCCGGCTGTGGCGGCTGCATTTCCGATGGAGGCGGAAATGTTAGAGGCCCGTGTACTCAGATTTGGGTGCACGTTAAAGAACCCCAGGTGGTCAAAATTTCCGGAGCCCTCCACTACGGCGTCTCTCATAATCAAATGGTGGTTTTGGGACGTTAAACCCCACAAATCAATTACATACTACGACGGGACGCGGGACGAACGGGTGCCGCTATAAGGAGCTTCGCCCCTAATAGCAGGTCAGATCACTCACAATGCGTATCCAATATCGGGAGAATATCGAGGCTTGAGTAGTTGAAAAATACTGCGACAGACGGTGGTCGCGACCACATCGTTGTTTAGAAAGGGTCTCCTCATCTTCAAAATGGCGGCAGCTCTGATGAAGACAACACCACATACCGAAAAAGTCGTTCCTCTGACACCGGCTGTTAAAAAAAAAGTATTCACCTTTTCACTTTACGTTCACGAGACGTTGGTTTCCCCGTGGTAAATGTAACGCCCTCGTGGGGGCTACACATCGTCGACACTCTCACGCGCTGAAGTTTACATCGCACGAAGAAAAAAAAAACACTGCATCTTATGCAGCAGATCAAAGGCCTTCGAACGGCACGTTATGCCATTTATGCACGCTCCGTTATCTTCGGTATTCTAACTTCATCAACTGTTTTTTTTTTCCTTTGAGTCTGCGAGCTGGGCTGAAGCTTACACGACGTCTGTTTACTCTGACTTACGCATTATCCTGCGTGTTGCGTCGTTCATTGTTGACAAGCTTTCTCTTTCGCATAAGCCGGTCCTTATTTAGAATCCAGAATCCCGACTGAATATCCAAGTGCACGAAAGCCTTGTGGACATGAACTCTTCCTATTACTCCGCTCTGGTGTATCGACACGAAGCAAACACTGTGCGCAATTGACGGAGACAAACAGCAATGAGCACGAGGCACCCGTGTCTGCCTTAGTGAAGTGTGTGCTATGTTCGCCTTGTGGTGATGATGCTGCTGCTGCTGCTGCTGCTGCTGCTGCTGCTGATGATGATGATGATGATGATGATGGTGGTAGTGGTGAGCAAACTAGCTTGAGATGTGTTGTTCATGCTGACGTATCGAGAACCGTACTGGCAACGAAAACTTTGAGAAGAAGAAGAAGAAGAAGAAGAAGAAGAAGAAGAAGAAGAAGAAGAAGAAGAAGAAGAAGAAGAAGAAGAAGAAGAAGAAGAAGAAGAAGAAGAAGAAGAAGAAGAAGAAGGGAGAAAAGGAAAGGCAGCGATGTTAACCAGTCCAGAACGACTGATATTCTACCCTCCACTGGGGTTTTGAAAGATGGAGAAAGGAAGAAAGAGGAAAGCACGCACACTCAAAGTCGGACGTCACAGCCATCATAACAATCTTAGTCTATGGCTGACCACCGGAGTCAATGCCCCAAACCGGAGACGCTTCCCACGGATTTGCCATCTACGTTGCCGAGTGGTCGCGGTCGACCTCCACGTTCCAGCCAACAGCGTCCACGTGAAACACTATCGGCAGCTTCGCGCTCACGCAGTCATGGTCGAGTGTGGTGGCTAACAGCAGCGGCACCGGGACGTTGCACGGGGGCTCTAGCGCATGAGGAGCTAGCTGGGAGAAGCAGAGGACGAAGGAGATGCAGAATACAACAGCTGGTCCAGGATCGGGTGCTGTCACAGACAGACAGACAGACAGACAGACAGACAGACAGACAGACAGACAGACAGACAGACAGACAGACAGACAGACAGACAGACAGACAGACAGACAGACAGACAGACAGACAGACAGACAGACAGACAGACAGACAGACAGACAGACAGACAGACAGACAGACAGACAGACAGACAGACAGACAGACAGACAGACAGACAGACAGACAGACAGACAGACAGACAGACAGACAGACAGACAGACAGACAGACAGACAGACAGACAGACAGACAGACAGACAGACAGACAGACAGACAGACAGACAGACAGACAGACAGACAGACAGACAGACAGACAGACAGACAGACAGACAGACAGACAGACAGACAGACAGACAGACAGACAGACAGACAGACAGACAGACAGACAGACAGACAGACAGACAGACAGACAGACAGAAGACAGACAGACAGACAGAAGACAGACAGACAGACAGATAGATAGATAGATAGATAGATAGATAGATAGATAGATAGATAGATAGATAGATAGATAGATAGATAGATAGATAGATAGATAGATAGATAGATAGATAGATGAACTCTGGTGCTCAAAATTTATTACCAAGGCGAGAGCTTTCGTGGCGTTTCTCGCACTTTGGCTGTCTCTATATTTACCATGATTTTCGCTTAGAGCTCGCCGAGCTCTCACAGCGTATTCCATTGAAAGCGGATGGGAATTCTGGCCATTTGTCATGTAGTTTCAGAATGGAGTGCGACGCAAAAATCAACTAAGCCGCAAGAAACTAGGATGCTTTATCTGTTCGTCTGCGCTTGCCCTATCACGCTCACGAGACGTGCTATGCATGCATGAAATGCTCTTTCATGTCATTGTGTGTGAAGACGCATAACTGATTACCCGTGCCGGCCATCTCCACCATGCCTTCCCGATATAACCCAAAGAGATAACTCGTTATTACAAGGTCATATGAAGGTACTGAAAAAAGTCGTGCATGATCTATATTTTGGAAGCTGTCCGAATAATGCGTTAGCACTGAAGTTTATCAACGCTGATTAGCTGTATTTTAGTAGTGGCCGTCCGTGGGACGCGCTTTTTCTGAGGCATCGACATGACATAATTGATCTTCTCTCAAGCAGCCGTGCTTATTCCAAACGAGTCTGTCCCACAGAGGATTGTATTTATAGAAGCGCTTTTTGTACACTACACCAACAGTACAGACATCTCGCGACCTGCGAACTTGCGAAACGCGTGTTTTGCCGTCGAAATACGCAATGTTTGAAGTTTTCTGGTGAATAAAGTACTCACTGTCAGAATCACATGTTGTCTGGCAGAAGAGTTTCGTTCCACTTCCACGAAAACCAACAAAGCGTTCATAGAAATGGTCAGATTTCTATCTATCTATCTATCTATCTATCTATCTATCTATCTATCTATCTATCTATCTATCTATCTATCTATCTATCTATCTATCTATCTATCTATCTATCTATCTATCTATCTATCTATCTATCTATCTATCTATCCATCCTGCAGGAGATACGAAGCTGTCACAGCTGGTCCTCGCAGGTTCTCGATTGTTGCAATAAGATGGAAATTTTGTGTGACTTGGTGAATTACCATAACCAGGCGGCACTAAGTGACAGCACACGTTGAACAAGAATGTAAATCGAGAGGTGTCCTGTTTCCACACCTTTTTTTTTGTTACGTGTACATTCAGTTCACTTTGTGCTGTTATGCTAAGCGAAGAGTGTTTTTGTATGAGATTTCTAATTGAAACCATGGTGACGGATGGTTCTCAAGTACTTCGGCGTAATAGTGGGAGCACAGTTTGTAGCTGTCTGTCGAAAGGTGAATACGAGGGCATGTATGTAATACAATAATTGTAGTTGTTTTACGTCACAATACCACAACATGGTTATGAGGGACGGTGTAGAGGAGAACTCCGAGAATCTTGAGCTTCTGGTGTTCTTCAACTTGCCCCCAAATCTAAGTACATGGCCCTCAAGCATTTTAGTCTCCATCTAAATGCTACCGTCGCGGTCGGGATTCGATCCCGCAACCTTCAGGTCAGCAGTTGAGCTCCATAACCACATGACCACTGTGGTGGGTGGCATGCATTTACAAGTTATACTTGTAATAATACGTTTGCAAATGCCTATGCTAACAGCTTGTGAGAACGGACATGATGTTAGGATTAACAGCCGCGAAACGATCACAAGAATTGAGAACTTAAGGGCCGAAAGCTTTATGAATTTGAGCCTCAGATTACAACATCGTAAAGAGAAAAATTGTATTCTTTTCTCTTGCCCTACAACGACAATGCTTAGTCGCGAGAAGAGTTAGCCTTCTGTTGATCTTTCTTCTTCTTCTTTTTTCAAAACCCAGGAGTGGTTGCTGTAGTACTGAGTTCTCTTCAAATCGTGTCGTACGCAGTACCTCGAGCGCTGAGTAGGCATAGCTTAGACAAACATATTAGGCATTTTTCTTTTAGATGCGAAGCAGCTCTTTGACTACATGCTGTGAAACGCTGTCCGTCCGTGTCTCCGAGCCAACGCGCTACACTGCGTTCCTCTCGTCGCAGTTGTTGGAACGATGCCAAGTAGGTGAAGTCGCAGCTGCGTGTTTATGCCACTTTGTCCTTCACCCGCAGCAGCTGCCGGCTCTACCCAACACACCCAGGTGGTTTTGCTTCTCCGTCCACTCGCAACACGCTCCTCTCTCGTTTGTTTCACCCTCTCTACCGCCCGCAACGCTCGACCGTACGTCGAGTAGGATCATTAGAGAGTTTTAGTGCTGGGTACCCAAGCTTTTGGGGCGCTGCGGGCTTGGGGGCGCGCGGCGTTGCGTACCCAACCCATACCCAGCTGGAATGCCTTATAGAGGCGCGCACGCAAACGCAAGCCGCACGAAGGTCACACGCGCTCGCAGCGCCATAGCGTCTTGTCGCGTAAGTATTATTTATTATTTTTATGATTTGCAGTATTAAATTAAACATACATAGTGATCAGGACACTTGTACAGTGTCGTGTACAGTATCCTAGTATACGCAAAAAAGTGAAGGTTACTGTAACGACCGTGTCGAGATCTTGTGACAGTTCGTGCAACCACAGTCAAGGACATGTTAGCTTACGCGTAATGTTTTTAAGATGAAAATGAATAAACAGGTTACTCAATTGTTATATTGTCGCTGCGCAGTTTTTGCACCAGATGTACAATGCACGATGTTTCTGCAATAACAATATTGTGGTTGTCTGTTTAACTATGGCCGCGCTAGATGGTGCCGCCTATTCAGTTCGTCGGGTGCTGGCATATTTTTAGTTTCTATGTTCCACGCCATTCTAGCTTTGGTAATCTGGCTGAAACCATGTAATCGCTATAAGTGCTCGCACTTTGGCTTAATTTAACTCGACGGCTAGAGTATCCCCGCAGTGCGGTTACCGTGAGTTGTTGCGAAGGTGGACCTTACAAGGCGGCCGATCCATGCTGTCCGAGATTTTGCGCCTTTGTGCCATGCTATTTGTATAGTGGCTAGCCACTATAATATTTGCGCTTAAAACATGAAAGTCAAAGTGGTGGCTCTGGCCAGCCTCGGCTTTGCTCGCCGTGAAGGTAACATGATGCGCCAGCATGTGCGCCGGGGCAGCCTATCTCCGCTAGGAGGCCACTGGTGGCAGTGTTGTTTATGGCCGCGCGGACTCGTGGCCCCATCGCCCCAGCGATCTTGCGACGCATCTCTTTGGGGTTTCGCGCATGCGCAATACCGCCGTCCCAAGGTCCTGGGTACGCAAGCCGCTTGGGTACCCAGCACTAAAACTCCCTGTTCTCTCGGCTAGTTTATCTGGAATGAAACTTACACGAAACCCAAGCAACCTCCGGTGTCTTTATGTTTCAAAGAAAAGTTTACTCGAGTAAAATCTACTACGAGGTTCGCTTCGAACCGTTCTTTCAGCAGCCGCGTCGACGTCAGTTACAGCCGGGTCAACAGCGCGCGCACCGCTGCTGCTTCGCATCTTACAACGGTTTCCTTAGGAAAGATGGTCCATAACTTCTTGTTTCATTTACATACGAAACAAGGTTAAGTTATTTGTGACTGTGTTCCCAAACTGAAAATCGCTGTGTTTTCTTCCTTTTGCTTCATTTGTTGCGTTCCTTCATTGGGCTAAACGCATCTTCGCTTTTACTCAGCACTCCGGTATCTCGCAGGGCCGATGCGTGCGCGTCGGCAAATGTTTCTCTCTGAGCCCGCGAGTAGCGGGTCAACAGCCGAAAGAGTAATCCCAGAAAGTACTATCAGTGTTCGTTGTTCCTGTCGCCAAGTTTTACCTTTCTTCATCAGGATGCCATCCGCATCTGCAAGCGAAGTGTAGGTTACCATGTTTTTTAACTTGTTTCAGTTCGTTCACAGTTTCTTTTCCTTGCTTTTTTTCATTTTTAGAATCTTGGTAACCACATTTATTTCTTCATTTTTGTGTGTGTAAGTGGAGTAGCTGAAACTTCAACTTCTCCGCAGGAAGTCGGTTAAAACAGAATAGGACAGACTCCATCCGCCGGACTGTCAGCCATGACAGCATGTGGCAAGCTCACGTAGTGTATTCAATGTCCCTCAAAACGCAGAAATATCGGTCAGCCGCATCCGCTTGGGTTCGCAAAACTGGGGTACGCCGAGCGTGTAGCGTCTTCATCGGTGGAGTTTCTTCGGTAAACAAGCCTGCTGACGCTTATAGCAAGCCCGCTCTCTATAGGGGCGGGAGGGGGGCTTTGTTTTTGAAGGCGTCAAGGGGCTTCGTTCTACGTGAGAGAACGGCAGCCAAGGCGGCGTCCCCTAAGTGTGTCCTCCTCGGTGACCGAGAGGACGTGACTGCGTCGCCGGTGTGAGAAGATGCGACGAGCCGCTGGTCACGACAACCAGTGGCGGACGTGGCATGGCGTGGTGTGGGTGATATTTTCGGGTTTGAACCACCGCAAAAGAAAAAGGAACGCCAAGACAGAGAACTCGAAGGGCAGACGAAGTCTATGCGTTTTCTTGTTGTTTCTCAATTGCGTCTCTATCTACAACTGAACTTCCTCTCTTGCTAATAGAGCTTTCTGTAAACGCTACTCGACGAAAAGAAAAACTAGCACTGCGATCGCGTCAGCCACGGACAGCGATTGGTGGACCATGCAGCATTGCCTACCAAGAAATAATAAATGCGATAAATTTCGCGATGGTTAACTTTCCTTTGTGCGAAGCCCGCGTGAAGATGAGGCCTGCTAAAATTTATAATATAACCTACAGCCACAGCAAAAATCAGTCGTAGCGATCACTCGATAGGCCATGCATTCTCTTATTGCTCACTTTAAATTGGTGACGGCTTCCTGATCGAGCTTTCTACCAATATTACTTAGTTATCTAGCACTCTTCCATGCTTTGGCTGGTGTTTAAAACTACAGTGAATAAAATGTTAGTTATGTAGTTTCTTTAATTACTTTCTTAATTATATCTCTAGTCAGTGTAAGACGCCTTCCGCTACAGAAACGTAATTACGAAGCCAAGGAGCGAATATCGCATTTTCTAGGATTTTAGCACTCATTTCCTGAAACACTCTCTGTTGCGAATGTCCTAGAGGCTGCCATCGGCAATCATTTAGGTGTCCCTATAGAATGGTGTATCAGGTGCCGGTCAGATGACGCAACTACATATAATACCTGCGCATCATCAGACTGTTCTCCCCTATGTTGGTCGCGGTTGCGATCCTGGTAACAATTTGATGGAGGTGAAATGGTAGAGTCCCGTGTTTTGTGCGATGTCCGTCCACGTTAAGGAACATATGGTCGAACTTTTCACTATGGCGTCCCTTATAATCGTATCGTGCTCTTAGGACAGAACTGCTGATATTACTATTCCCTAATAGCGGTTTGTAATCGAATGTTATGTTAGATGGTCCCTAATCAGGTGGTTCTCCTTATGCTCTTTGCTATACGTCATTTTCTTACGATGCAGTCGCAGCAGCATAGCATTACTTTGTCTTTTTTCTGCGTATGAGAACCCCCTCTCGAATGTCCATTGTACACCCTTTATTTTCGATCCATTTACGGGCTTCCAACTCCAGTGCCTTTGGGCCCCGAACGAATAGTTATGGCGATAAAGGAGTAAAAAGATTATTCCACTCCTTCGATGCAATCAACGTCGGGAAGCCTCTTCGCGTTCCGTCTCACTCGTTACACTCCGGCGACGAAGGGGATCTCTATGACCTCGACATACCTGCTTGGCCAAGTGTGCCAGGGGTCGGCACTCGGACCTTCAATGAATGAAAGTGAAAAAAAAGAAGAACAAAGCAAAGGATACATAAAATTGCGTGATGAGAGGGAAGTGCGTGCGCTTCATTTCCAGAGCACGGCCGAAGATTCTCGATTGAGGAGTGCTGACTCGGCGGGGCACTGTGAGTAGAACGGTTTCAACGTCGCTGGCCCGGTGCCCTTTGATGACCGGACCTTCGAAAGATTGAGTTCACCTTGAAGCCGTGGACCGTTAAGGCGAAGTTCAGCACCCCTATCGAAATTGGCTCGACTTTAGCCGATCGGTGGGCTTGGCGATTTTTTTGGTTTCGCTTGCTCGAGCTGCTTGCTCTTGGCGATGCGTGTGGCCGGCTGTGCAGAAGGCGAAACCGAATAATGGCGGCGGCGAAAAATACGAGGACGATATTCTGACCAATAGGCAGCTGTAAGCGTAGCTTCGCAGGATTTTACACTAGGAGTTGGTGGTGGGGTGTAGAAATGGGGTAGACAAGAAGTATAGGTGGAGTTTCGCCACAGAATCTGCTTCCCCGCTCCCCTTTCTTATACGAACACCCTCCTTCTGAGGCACTGGCAATCAGAACGCTGTGCAAAGGCGAGGTATTAAAGAGCACAAACGTAGAAGATTGGGCGAGTGGGTTCGTAATACTTGAACTGGTATAGCACATTGCGGGAAAGCAAAAACGGCCTATGAGACTGACACAAGACAGAGCGCTTTTTCCTCTTACGTCGGTTCTTTTTCCTTCCTGTAATGCGCTATACCAGTTCAAGTATTAAAGAAGGTGGGCTGTACACTCCATTATAGGTGATTTGGGGTGGGGCGGTTAACGCCACGTGCCAAAAATTGTGAGAAGCTGACGAGAAAAAGGTTTTCATTCCTGTCAATTGCTTACAGTTTTCATACGCAGTGCTATACCCAAAAAATCACAGCATATTCACGGAGTGAATGATGACTGGGGCGTAGTGTCCGTCCGTCCGTGCACGCGTCCATGCGTCCCATCGCGTTTGAGAATGCAGACGGCGAATGGGTAACACCGACGAGACGCGAGCCAAGGAAGCTGACCGCAAGCGTTTTCAACGCGCCCGCCGCTCTGCTCCGTTCATGCACCAACAACGGTCTGCCTCGTACGGCGACTATCAAGGAGACTGAAAGAGGCACTCGTTCTTCGCGTGCCCAGGCACAGCCCGCGCAGCAGCCAATCGGAGAGTAGTGGTACAGCGCCATCTAGACTACCCTCACTCAACTGCAATTTGTATGTACTTCTATGAGACAGCGCCGTCTATTATAGTGCTCGGAAGATACAGACTTCTTTTTTTTCTCGTCTCGTCTTCTCTCGGTTAAGTGTTACTACGCATGACAACGTTACACCAAGAGGAGCTTCGCCCCTAAAAACCTGCAGTGAAATACCAACAAGCCCGCATAGACAGCCTTGTTCAGTATCTACACTACAGCGCCCCATCCTCCCCCCCCTCCACTCTTCAACTGCGTGTGTGTGCCTGTGGTAATAAGTGTGCTTCCGCTGTATTTGTTCTGCAAGTTCAGAACCTTTTGCTCTGGCTTTGATGAGTCATCATTAGCTCGATGAATATTATTGAGAATAAAAGAAAAAAAGGTAATTTGTGCTGCTCAAAAAGCAAGAATGAAAGTGACAAATGGCAACAATAAGTTACATGCTCAGTTTCACAACCACGCATGCATATATCATGCTTGTGATTTCTTTTAATACGAGCTCTAACGGCCGTTTCTTGATGTGCGTCAGCCTTCACACACACCTTTGAGTGAAAATTTTTCTCTCTCACATACTTATCTTTTTGTCTTTTTCTTTGCAAGCTCATGAAACTCAACTGTGGGATCATGCTTCATGGTTTACCTTTACCTTTCTTCCGTCGTCATTTTTTTTTCTTTAAGTGTGCTTTTGGGCAATTGAGACAAGCAATCTTCCGAACCCCGCACATAAACGGATATTTAAAACCCAAATTAAACGGTGGCGTTTGCGGTACATATGTTTGGTTAGAGCACGCTGGAAGGATTAACGAGCTTTTGTACGGAGCCTCATTCCCCACGAAGCCCGACTCGAACGCTCCGTGGAAGCTAGCCGCACGGAACGTATATATATAATCCACACTAAAGCGAGCCGCACATAAAGGCAGAGTCCTGGCACATCCAAAGAACACATGGAAGCATTAACCGCTCAACTGGGACCCTGCCGAATGTATTACGTACGCGGTCTGCCTAACCAGTAAAGAAAGCAATGCAGCAACAGGAACGGTGGAAAGAACGGCAGTGGATATTGGGGCACCACTTAAAATAGTCGCTAGATTCGGAGGTTGACGGATATTCAGCCTGCGAGGCATCAACCTAATAGGTCCCGAAACATAGGGGCAGGTTGTCATTTTAATATTAAAAACTATGGACAGAAGTGGCTTTGTGGGTGGAGGGACGGATGGATGTGACCACGATTATGTGACAGTAAGACAATACAAACTAGCCCGTCCATGTATGGAAAAAACAAGAAAAAGTAAAAAAAATGCTCACCACCCCTACGCATTCGCCTAAGACGGCGCAGGCGAGGGCCATCTTCTTCCTCCCCCTCTTCTCCTTAACTCTCCTAATCATTCTCCGCCACTCCCCTCCAAAGGCATCCTGCACCTTACCTGGTTATTTCAAGCCCTTCGTGATCGGAGGCATCGCAGGCTATCTGAACCTCCATTGGTTAATGCACAGCCTTCGCGACCGGCCCACATTCGGACCAAGCCACGAAGTTACATGACGACGTCATCGTGTTGCCGTTTTGCTGAGTTCTCAGCAGGACTGTGTTACCATCTCAGACTTTGCTATTGGATATCATGCGTTTAAAACAAATGTTCGACGTTTCAAAGTACGACGTAGTCCACGACGGGCAATAGGCGCTCCCAGTTTCAAAAAGCCAGCGTATAAGGGCCATGAAGACAGGCTGTTGAGTTTGAAGATACTTGTTCTCACAGATAGTGGGCAACAATAACACTTTAAACAAGGAAGTTTATTGCATACTATAGTAACAGCACTTCAGGTGAGTACAACTGCACCGTGTAACAAAGTGACTTCAGTGGGGCGTACAAACAAGAGAGGATAGGTACGATGTAACTTACAGCATTGTGACACTGTCACATATCACGGATCACTGAAGAAAATAAAGAGAAAATGGAACACAAAAACTCAATGAGCTTCCTCATAATCACCTATTATATGTGAAGACGATAAACAACGAATTTTTTTTTTGTGTGCGTAGAAAAAGTTTAAAACAATTCAGAGTACTTCGTACTCTACTATGAAAGGTCGAAGAGCCGTCCCAGTTGATCAATATTTCAGTTTATGTGTATTTAGAAAAAGTCATTAACGACTTAGAGTACATGATACTTTACTATGAGAGAGCGTGAAATCCGTCCTGTTGGCCTCACACTTGATGGGGAGGAGTTGGCAAAAATTTACGGCGTCCAATAAGAAAGCCTTTCGATTGAGCGTTCGTGTTTTTAAAAAGTGGTCCACACAACGAAGAGGAAACTCATTTTTAAACGTCCTAGTTCAGTGGTACGCAACATCATCCTAAGAGGTGTTGGCCAGCGCTCTTAAAGCCATCACAGGTGGAGTGGATACTCAGGAACCACATATTTTATTAACACACGCTCGTGACGCTTATAGCGCATGCTTGTTAGTTTGGCTTCGCTCCTACGTTCTTCGTGTTTACTTTCCTTCTGCGCTGCTCACTCATGCAAGCTTTTTTTTTTCGAAAGTTGTTTTCTTTTTTATGATGGCCCAGGTTGACATTGCGCGTTGGGCATCTGTTTTTTTCTCAGGTCACTTATGCGTGTTGATTGATTGATTGATTGATTAAGTGATTGATTGATGGAAGCAAAATGTGATGTACACCCATTTAATATGACTGCCAGTTAAGCATGTTAATGTACTTTATGATGATGAAGCGCTACAATGAACGCAGACTTTGCGTGCTTTGTAGCGCTTTGATTTATTAAATGATTGATTGATTGATTGATTGATTGAGTGATTGATTGAAGCAAAAGGTGTTGTACACACATTTAAAATGACTGCCAGTTAAGCATGTTAATGTACTTTCATGATGGTGAAGTGCTACAATGAACGCAGACTTTGCGTGCTTTGTAGCGCTTACCATCATCAACTATACATACTTCGTTCAGAGCTCTTTGAGCAAGCGTCTGTTGTCCTTAAAATTAGAACGACATACTACGCTTCCTTGGCATGTGGGTGGCGTGGCAGGGTATCGAACCAACAACCTCGCACGTAGTCAACGCTATTCAACTCCTTAGCGCTCTTTAGCCATAAATGAACCTACCTCGCTCCATAGCGTACGTTCATGGGCACCTCTGCACGTAGATAAGCGGTGCTTGTTCTCCAGGGGCAAATCATGGCGTGTCCGAAAGCAATCGCGACAGACAGCGTTCTGCTTGACGGACCATCGATGACGGTATAGATTTTTCCCGGCTAACTCCTTCCCTAGCGGTCACGGTTCGACAATTTTAATACCTTGTCGGTTCTCCGCGCGTGTAGGCATGAGCACCTATATATGTAGTACGGGAGCGAGCCTAAATGACCGTGTTCGGTGTAAACAGCTGCGGTGGGTATACCTGTGTATAAAAGAAATGAATCATTTTAATAGTTTGCGCTGCTCCACGTGCTGGTAAAGAGGAGAGAAAGGCTAGACAGCGTTGCTGATCCCGGAGAGCAAGCTATCACGAAAGCACTGCCACTAAACTTGCCGCTGTTCTCGCTTGATTACCCGTCATTAGAAAAACTGCAAGAACCAAAACACAAAATGTTCTAAATGAACGTATGTCACAGTGAATGTCTTTCAAGTCACTCGCTGAGTGTTTTTTTTTGTGGCTGATATTTACTGACTACAGAGAGATGTATAGTGAACTCCTTTGGGGGCGCAACAAAAAAAACAATACCGTTTTTTTAATGACTTCGTACTAGAAACACTCGCTGCACTTTACCTCTGAGCGTTGTTCATGCAGCTGAGGGATATGGGTCTTTGTTTAGTAAGAGCTGTCTGTGCTGCTCTTGCTAGCCATTTTCTTCCTGGCTCGTGGCAGAGCGTTACATTACCTGCGGTAATAGCCCTCCGCAGAAAAAAATAAGTAGCTAAAAAAAGATTGGGGCTTAGCTTTTACTTGAGCTGTGTAATGTTTAGGTAGCATCTTGTTTTCTTTTTCTGAAGCCCAAGCTCATCGCACATGCACATAGAGGGAAAAGAATTTGGCTTATTTTTCACTCGCTCGTTCTTTTCTAGCGCGTGATTACGTTCTTCCGGCAATCAAGAAAGACCCCTGTTAACCGCGCTTTAGTTCGAGTCATATTGCTGCCTTTCGAGAACCCATACGGCGTCGGTATGTTTAGACCGGAGCTTTAGTTATTTCGCATTGTTTTTGGGGATGTTAAACTCCCACATATCAAATCAGTTATTTCGCACCCGTGTAGTACACATAATTTCCAGACCAGTTTCCAGCTTTAGATGCCAATAGCAAAAATATATCGACGGGTTTGGTTGCGTCGCATCTGTTGGCGAGCCGAGTCGGGCGGCAAGCACGCGATAAGAAGGAACCGGAAGCTGTCATTCATTGCCACTTGACATTAAGCCGTTGACCAAGAATCGCTGCCCCAATATGCTTTCATGCTACTCTAAAGCGCTACACTGAAGCACCTGAACTGAAAAATCTGAGCCACCGCCTGAAGACTAGATGTGCTCCGCCTATAGCGCGCTCGAGATTCAGTGCATCCCTCCTTGTTTCTCTTCTTCTGTCTCTCTATTCGTTCATATAGTCCTCTACCCAGTGCAGGCTAGCAAACTGGACGTGCGTCCGACTAACCTTATTACCTCTCCTTACATCTCTATTTTTAATGTTATACTATTATGTTGTTATGGTTTACTGCATCGCTACTACAAGTACGCCAAACTTCAATTAAGTTCCGCTATTATAATATTACAATGGAATATAACAATGCGAAACTACAGGACCTCTTCCACGAACGATGAAAATTCTGATCTGTAGAAGGTGCTGTCGAACGTACATATATGTTGACAGGTTCAGTAATACATGTGCAATCCTTCCACCTCCTTTTTTTCTTCTTTCCGGTTCGATATGTGCTGCGAGTATGGAAGCAAACTGCATAAGGTCTGGTGAACTTCGCTGCCTTTCCTTCCTTCTTTCGGCTTTCTTACGACCATGCAGAACTATTGTTGATGTAAGCACAAGCCACAAAGAACGGATAAGGACTACAAGCAATGCGTTGACGCCTTCAAATTTGAAGAAACTTCCTTTAATTTACCGCTTAGAGCCTTTGGAGAAAAGAAAAAAGAGAAACACCTGGTTCATCTAACGATTTGTTCCAAGAGGCCTGGTGGGTTTCTTCGTTAAGAAAAAAAAAAAGAGCCGCTAGGGGGCCACGGTGTGCGGACGCGCGTCGCATCGGCTCCGCAGATTTTCTATGGTTTTTTCGGCGATTTCTGGTTGTTTGAAGTGCATCGGATTTCGTGAAGTACAGCGAACAGTGAACGTCGAATTTCAGCGGTGAGTGGCTGTTTTTCGGTCTTCTGCAAGCTGAAAACTTCGAGGCAGCGACCGTCGCGCCCGGCCAGACGCACCGCCGCATAGCGGCTTCTGCGTCGTGGTCGCGTCTCAAGCGTCGGCGGATGGACGCTCTTCAGGAAACACCGAGGTCTCCTCAGGAGCAGCCACTGGTTCACACAGATGAGGAGTCTGCTACAGAAACCACTCAAATGGACGTTCAGACCTGGTCACTGCAGGGTTCGTCCGAAGAAGTCGACAATGTGTCTGCAGGGGAACGCCAGGATGGTGCCGCATGGACGGAGGATGGCTGGCACACGGTTTTGACACGCCGGCAAAAGAAGAACCAGAAGAAAAACCAGAAAAACGCGTCAGAAGCTGTGGAGTGCAACGCCTCGTCAAGCAGCCCACCGAAGCAGGGAAATCAGGTGAAGCGCCGACGTCGTACGAGAAGTCGCCGTCCGCTCCCGCCCCTGCCAAAGGACGACATAAAGATCATCCTTAGGCCTCACAAAGGCCTCGCCGTAAAAGACGTACTCGGCTATGAACTTTCCACCGCTGTAATAGACGCTTGCCACCGACACTTCGACGGTGGTTGCTTCATGCTGCGCGTCCACCCGGGCTCGAATATTATCATCGTATCGACGCCCCACGAGCATGTAGCCAAAGAGCTGCGAGAGATCACGCATCTGAATATCAGGGGACGAGTGCACTCATTCAACTCGTATGTGGCGGATCCTGAGGACGTCCTACGAGGCATAGTCCATGGTATTCCGTCGGGGACTTCTCAAGCAGAACTCATGGCGAATCTCCGTGTGAGAACACAGGGGGTCAAGATTGAGCGGGCACGCATGCTCGGATCTACGAAGACCGCCATCATTACCTTCACGGGCAGCACACTGCCTAGGTGCGTCTATTTCATGGGAGCGGAAGCCATCTGTTATCCCCACAAGCCTACGAGGCAGGCTTGCAAGGTATGCCACTCCACAGGGCATCGAACTGACGTGTGCCCAACGCCCGACGCCAATGTATGCTCCACGTGTGGAACAAGTGAACCCGCACAAGGACACGAGTGTACCCCTAAGTGCGTGATATGTGGTGAGGACCATATGACAGGTGACAAAATGTGCAAGAAGAAGCTTAAACACGTTCCGCCTAGGAGGTCCCGAGTGGATCAGCCAAAACGGAGGCACCATCCACGCTGGTTCAGCTCCGAGCGGGACTCGTCAGTGGAATCACGCTCACGTTCAAGATCCAAGTCACGGGCTTCCTCAAAGGGTCGAGCCCAGTCTGCGTCCAGAAAACAACTCAACAAACAGCCGCATCAGCAGCAGCACCAACAGCAGCAACAGCAGCAGCAACAACAACAGCAGCAGCAGCAGCAACAGCAGCAACAGCAACAGCAACAGCAGCAGCAGCAACAGCAGCAGCATCAGCAGCAGAAGAAGAAAGCGCTGGTACAAATCTTGACGCCGCCCAAAGAGGGGACGGAGGCAGCCGCCTGCCAGCCAGCAAACACGGTGAGCTGGGCGAGGATTGTGTCTCCATCTGCTCCCTTAATTGAGAATCCCGAATATCAGAAAATGGTTGCCGAGAATAAGCAGCTTGCTTTAGAAAACGAGAAACTTCGATGCCAGATTAAGGAGGAACGCCGGGAGTTCCACAAAATCATATCATCTTTAGAAACCAAACTTGAAGCCAGGCTTAACGCCTTAGAGGCGAACAACAACGCCACTCATGCTATCTCCAGGGCAACCGTAGCCCACTCTTTGGAGGGAGGAACGGCGAAAGTAGACATACCTCAGAGGTTTAGCGAGGAGGCCCACGTTAGCCAGTTACAGATAGGGGAACAGTTGCAGAGCTTGCGAAACTTAATGCGAGAACTCCAATCACAACAGCAACGAGCAGCGTCTGAACTCCGAGAGCAGATGATGCAGCAAATGCATCAAATGTTTTCGGAGTACAGGAAAGAGTTTGCAGCAGAAACGGAACAACAAAGACGATACGTTAATGACTCAGTTGTAGGCATTCAGCGTGCCATCAACAAGCGGGTCAGTGTTACCTCCGCGAGCAGTCCACTACCGAAGGACCGTCGAATCACGGAGAAAGCAGACACCCCCCAATAAAGGCAGTAGTCACCATGGCGCGAACTAATTCCACGCAAAACTCCGACCACCTAGAAATCTGGCAGTGGAATTGTCGCACGTTCCACAAACGAGCGGCGGCATTGCAGAATTACATCCATTCGGCACTAATCCCACCTGATGTAATATGCCTGCAAGAAGTTGGGAACCGTCCCGTCAAATTGCAGGGATATTACACATTATACGATCCAAAATACCCCCGCGTTGCAGCGCTGGTGAGTAACTTCATGACAGTCGCGCTAGATCATTACGATCAGACTGACATTAATCACCAAATTATCGATGTCTTCCCACAAAAACGAGGAAAAGTACGAACGAAAATTTTAAACATATACAGTCCTCCCAAAAACCGGAATGACGACTTCGGCCCACTCCTAAACGAGGCAGTTCGAGCCGTTGGCACCAGAGATCAATTAGTGGTGGTGGGCGACTTTAATGCTCCGAGCACCGCTTGGGGCTACGTCCGGGATTCACCCAAGGGAGTGTTATTAGAGAACACCACGTCTAAATTAGGTTTTACCCTTATCACTCTGCCAACAGCACCCACCAGGCTTGGTAATAGCATTAGCAGGGACACGTACCCTGATTTGACCTTCACCTTCAACATTAAAAATGCCACGTGGTCAAACCTCGATGAAAATCTTGGTAGTGACCATTATATTCTTAGCACCTCTATAGCATCACCAAAAGTTCGTCGTGTCGCTGGTGACGTTGTGATGACAGACTGGGTGACCTTTCGAAAGCGCCCTCTGCCGGAGCAAACGCCCTGTGATGTCAGTGGGTGGGTTGCTTTCATTCGAGAAACGCATGATGCCACCTCTAAGAAAATAGCGCGCACAGTTGAGGCGCCTGCGATAGACCGGCACCTATTGCACATGTGGGATAGTAGGCGACGCCTGATCAAGAGGTGGAAAAAACAACGCCTCAACCGCTGCCTCTACAGGCGAATCGCTGCTCTGTCGGAGGAAGCGAATGAATACGCCACGAAACTTGCCACCGATGGTTGGGTGCAGTTTTGCGGTTCTCTCCGCGGAACACTAGGGACTAGCCAGACGTGGGCGATACTGAGGTCCATGCTGGAGCCGGACAAATCTAAATCCTCCATGAACCGCATTCTTCAAAGAATAGTACACAGCTACCCCGGCACCGACGGAGAGTTGATCCAGGCGCTTAAAGACCGTTATATCGGTACTGATGTGGTTCCGCCAAGTACATTAGAGTACATCGGTAGCGAGAATGCCACATTAGACGCCGCAATCACGAAAGAAGAGGTTTTCGCGGCAGCCCAGGCAGCCAATCGGAACTCTGCGCCGGGGTCGGATGGTATAACAAACGCTATGATAAGAAACCTCAGCACTGAGGTTCTTGAGCAGATAACGCAATTTCTCAACGACCACTGCTGGTCCAAGGTCACGTTCCTCCGGAGTGGAAGGAAGCCAAAATAATAACTATACCAAAGCCCGGTAAAGCACCATCGCTCGGAGCCCTGCGGCCCATTTCGCTTACTTCGTGCATGGGCAAGCTCTACGAGCGAGTAGTACAGACACGGCTTCAAAATTACATTGAAAAAGAAAATCTGTTTCCCGCTACCATGATTGGTTTTCGCTCCGGACTCTCAACCCAGGATGCCTTCCTCCTTTTAAAAGAAGAGGTCATGAGTTGCGTACCCAGGGGAGGCGAACATTTGGTCTTGGCCCTCGACCTCAAAGGGGCCTTTGATAATGTTTCGCACGAGGCCATTCTCTCTGAACTCAACACAATCGGCTGCGGAAAACGTACATTTAACTACATTAAATCCTTCCTCTCTGGGCGGACGGCAACTATTGGGATAGGCGACACGAGATCGGTGCCGTTCTCGATGCCAAATAAAGGCACACCGCAGGGGCAGTCATCTCCCCCTTGCTCTTTAACATAGCTATGCGCAGACTTGCTCACGAGCTCGAAGCAATCCCGCACCTTGGATATACATTGTATGCGGACGACATCACCACTCTGGGCTACGAAGGGTTCACTGGCGCTGAAAGAGCAGACCCTCCAGGCTGCTGCGACAGCTGTGGCAGAGTTCGCAAGAAATAGTGGGCTGAGCTGTGCGCCCTGAAAAATCTGAACTCATAAGAATACACAGTAAGTATTACAAAAGTAACGGTGACATAAACTTACAGGTAGACGGCATGCCATAGCCGAGGTTACTCAGGCCCGTATACTTGGCTTCTGGGTCCAAAGCAATGGCAAAGCCAGTCACACGATAACCACCTTAAAGACTACGGTTAAACAGATAGCTAGAATGATCCGTCGCATCACTTATCATAAAAAAGGCATGAAAGAAAGGATACTCTCCGGCTTGTCCAGGCCTTAGTTTTGAGCAGAGTGACGTATGGCCTACCGTACCACTCACTCGACAGAAGTGAGGAGGGCCAGGTGGATGTGCTCATTAGAAGCGCTTTTAAGGCAGCACTTGGTCTACCCACCAGCACACCGACCGAGCGGCTCCTAGCTCTCGGTATACATAACACTTATGCTGAGCTCAGTGCCGCAGTCCTCATGTCTCAGAGGAATCGTCTAAGTGAAACTTCAGCAGGCAGGGCGATACTCACTAGAATAGGAATTTCGCCCCACCCACAGCACATTGATGAGGAGCTGGTCGACGTAGCCCAAGAGGTCCGTAGGCGAATCTCAATCGCACCGGTGCCCAAAAATATGCATCACGACTTTCACGCTGAGCGACGTACTGCGAGGGTAAACTGGCTTCGAAAGCAATTCGGCTCAGCTTCAAATGTCGCGTACGTCGATGCGGCCAGTTTCGATTGGCAGAGACACATAATTACTGTTGTCGACAACAACATGACGCTGCTAACGAGTGCCTCCGTACGCACGACCTCGGCTACAAAGGCGGAGACGATGGCCATAGCCTTAGCCTTAAGGTTTCAGGAGCGTAGAGGGGAGCCATCAGTTATTTTATCCGACTCCCAGGAAGCCTGCCGGCTCTTTTTAAAGGGCCGCCTTCCAGCAATGGGGCTGAGGCTGCTAGGATCCAAACTCACTCACCACCATCGCTTGATCTGGTGCCCGGGACACGCAGGTCTCGAAGGCAATGAAAGGGCGGACGCTCTAGCTCGTGCGTTTTGTAACCGAGCGGAGAATCCATCTCTTTCATTGACCATGCCAATTTTACCTAGGGAGATTCTAGCTCACCAGCGCTTCACGCGTCAAAAATGTGGAACACCTCACAGATCCCTTAATGGGGAAGAGGCCACTGACCTTAGAAAAATTCAAACGGATGTATTTCCGCACCTACTGAAGTTACACGCGATACATCCAACTCTTTACCCGGCTGTATGTCCGTGGTGCGGTGGAAGACCGACTCTCTACCACATATCGTGGGGGTGCGATCGTAAACCAAGCGACATAACCAATTTTCTCGGCGAACCTTTAACACCTAGTATGGAGCAGTGGGAGGCACACCTCGCTAGCTCGGACCCAGGGGTGCAGCTCGCACTACTGGATCAAGTCCGGCGGGCGGCTAAGGCCAGTGGAGCCCTGGACGTAGGGCCCCAACCATAAGGCTCTAAAACGCCCCTCTCCCTTTCCCCTTCAATAAAGTTTTACTCTCACTCTCTCTCGTTAAGAAAGTGCAGCCACAGCTCTCACTCAGAAATCAAGCCGGAAATGACCTACCTCGGTCAAGTACCGCAATTCTCCGGTCGCCGAAGAAAGCAAAGAAAACGAAACAAAGAAAGGCTCGTCAGCTGGTTTCGTGTTGGAGTTTTACGTTACGGTGTCCGGCGTCTGAACCTTTCCTTCAAGCCCGCCGTTACCGAAGGCGACGCAGTGTACCGTCGACCCCCCGCGGCAGCCGTTCTTGCTGCTGGGCACTTACAGAATTCCTCCGGCGATATCGATACAGAGCTCTCACACTATAGCCAGGGCGAAATTGGCAAGCAAAAGGATCGAACGTACTACCTCAATCCGGAGGAGTCTACTGTTTCTTTTCTCCACCTCTTTTGTTCCCCCTGTGTTCTTCCGGTCACGGAGACTGCTTCCTTCGATCGCTGTCCGCATGCCATGGAGGTGCGAGTATCCAGGCCGGTGGACGTCGTCACCGTGGGCTTCATTTCCAGGCGCTCACTAATTGCGTGTAAGAGACCACGGAACTATTATCTCCCGGTTTCCCGGAGGAGGTATCAGTGCTGCCAGGGGAAGTTGCGTATATATATGCGTAGTAGAGCTTTGCTTGAAAAGCGACGACGAGGTTCGCGCATCGCGACGCTTCTTGTCGTACTGCTACCCCCCCTCTCTTAGCAGCTGCTAATTTCCGTTTCGTTTTTCTTCTTACTTGTGTTGGTAAGCTTTTTGTTGTCTCTCTGTCCGACAACAACGAGGATTATTCATTATCTCCTGCAGTAGGCAGGCAGTTATTACTTTTTTTGTTGTTGGGCTTAAGAAGGATAGCAAGGGATACTAAAAGAACGCCTGTCTCTTTCCGATTGTCCTTGGCTTCCGAAAAGCGAACCAGAGGCGAGCACAAAACGATGTAAAAATTTGTTCTTTACCGCAATCGGATGCTCTCGAAGGAAAGAAGGAAGGAAGGAAAATAGGAGGAAAAGAACGGCAGGGAGGTTAACCAGCCTATAGGCAGCCGGTTGGCTACCCTGCGCATGGGATGCGGATGGGGGAAATGGGGATGGGGAAGAGGCCTGTAGCCTTCAGAAAGCTGAACAGCACGCGTATATTTCTAATGAGTTACCTAATTAGAAGCATTTCACATGGGGAAACGAACTGAGGTTTCAGAAATAGTCTGTGGAGAGACATTGAAAAACAAAAACTGTGTTGAGAGCTTCACTTGAAACGAGAAGACACCATTGATGTATATAAAAATATACAAAATTTCATGTAAAGGTACAATCGCGGCGTAATATGCGTATACCAATACCTGAAAATAGAAAAAAAAGTTTTTATAGTTTCTTTGAGGCATATCGTATTTACTCGTCCAATACCAGCTTTCATTAAAATTGGCTAGCACTCCTTAATATATGGGCGAATTTTTCCACGTATTCGCTGACGATTCACTGCCCAGTTTAAATAACAACGTAGTAATTGATATTGTGTGTGGCGTTCTAGCACGCGTTCGGTCTCAGTGAAATCGTTGCGTGTAATATATTGTACAGTGCAGTCTCATGCTTTTCCGATTGTGGTCCGTCTCGGTGGAACAGGGGCTGCTCGGTGCTAACCCAAAGGTCGTGTGTTCGATCCCGGCCGTGTCTATATATTTATATTATCTATTTAGAAAATACTGCAGGCTGAGAATAGCCCAGACAGGAGTGGGGGTGGTACAGTATGAGGATATGACCAAAAAAAAAAGCAACAATACAGGAGGCACAAACTAACAGGTAAATATACAACACATTATGGTACAAGATCTAAGTTACTGTGTCGGTCACAATTAGATGGAGGCCCGTGTGCTGTGTGATCCCAGTGCACGCTAAGGAACACCAGATGATAAAAACATCCGGACGTCTTCACTACGGCGTCTCTCATAATCATATCGTGGTTTTGGGATGTAAAATCCTAGATATTATTGCAGCAAAAGCTGTATATGGCTAGGAGAAACAAAAAAAAATCATTCAGCATCGGTGTCGCGAGTGGTCTCTATTGGCTGTGTTATCAGTTACGTCGTTCTCAGCGTCCTGTCTAAGCACGCGTCCCATTGGCTGCTCTGTGAGGGACGTCGTCCATCCCGTCGCCGCCGTGGCGCCGAGCACGCGCGCATCAGTTCCTACTCAGAATGTCCACATGAGGAACACGTGCACAACTTTAGAAGAGTGCAGACAGTAGAAACGTGAGAGAGCTCGCATTCACCGGGCTGATGCGTCCGGGCACAAAAATAGGCCCAGGAGGCCGAGTGCCATCATCAGTGCCAGGAGGCCGAGTGCCATCATCAAGTGCCTACCGATAATCCGTCAGCCTTCCAAGCCGCCCTGAATTGCGAACGGGAATGCAAGCGCCGGTGGCGTGTGAATCCTGCAAACCACGCCTCCGAGGTAGCTCTCGATGTCAAAACGCTTGCAACAACGCCGCGTCGAACAAGCGGCGTTGCGCGCACAACAGCGTCGAAGTGATGATTGTGGGAGCGCGCTCGCCGGGGCGATCGCCCGATTAGAGCGGGAGTTTCTACAGCGGCACTTTGGCTTTGGTTACGACGTCGGAGGCCTACTGTGGTTAGGAGCAACCACTGTGATCGACGCATGGCGAAACGCATTTAGCAGCATATTGCACTCTTCCATGACCATGGTCACGTGGCATGTGCGGCATGTGCAATAAAGAGTGTGGTAAACCCAAGCCAAACGTGTATCTAACCTGATCAGGAAGGATGAACATTATTACGCCTAGGAGTCCACACCGAACGTCAATGCTTCTGAAAAGGCTTCTGTGTCAAGGTCAGCGATCGAGCCCGCCTGACGCGATCAGCTCAACGACGTCATCAAGCGGCGGCGCCGGTCTGTCTTACGCAACGCACAGCGAGCTGCTTCAGCCCACGAGCCCGATGAAGCAATCGGCGCCTTCCAGTCTGGCGAGTCTTACGCAATGCGTGGGAACGTCACTCGTCCTTGGGTGCAACCCCGCGCAGCGGCTCTAGATTTGATGATCATGACGCAGCCCAGCAGCGGGTCCCCATTGGAAGATTCAGACATCACGGCCAGCGGCGCTTCTGGTTGTACGTTGGTGACACAAAAGATCCACCCGGTGCCTATAAAGAAAAAACCAAGTGGCGCGTCACCAGCAGTTGACCTATGCATCGGAGAGAAGCCGACGTATGCGTGCGAGAGAAGACATCTCGGCTCTTCGAGTCCCTAAGCTGTCGGCCCCAGTGTCGAATATGTAACGCCTCTATTTCTAGGCTGTACATAAATGTTGCCTTAACTCCTCGTCGTCTTGTCCGCTCGTCGATCAGCTCTGCGCAGAAGCAGTCGTGAGCTGAGAAGCACTTGCTACCAAACAGCAGGTGACCTTGGCGGTGAGTTTCGGAAGCAGTAACGCCTTCGGGACCGTGTTGGCGTCGTCGCCTCGTAACAACAAGTAACCAGTAATTCGGAAAGACTTCAGTGCAGAGTCGGGTGGAGCCCACGGCTAAACACTGGGGCCGAATGAATGCTTCGGTTATCCGCTGGGTAGCTGGTTGTACGGAGTGCTCCGGTGGTGACTTTCTATCACTTTCCGATCGCGTGCGAACATCGATCCCTGTAAAGCGGCAAAATACAATGCCGTATACGTCAAACGGCATTATGTCTTGGTCTGCAGGCGGCGAGTTCTCGTGTTCCTGTTCAACCAACTATACATAAATATATAACGTAACAAAAACTGAACATAAGCGAGTGCCTTTTCAGCGGATTCCAGATGTCACGAAAAAGTTTTGCGAGAAAGAGTGTGAGGAGCGAGTTACTTCACCGCGATACGAAGAGCTGTGCTCTGACTGCGACAGATTCGCCTTGTTGGGCTGTGCGCTGTAGTACATCCATGAATAGCGTGCAAGCAGAAGCGACCTCGTTTGCACGCGAGGACGGCCCTTGTATCGTGTACGCCCCGTGCGCCTGTCCCCGACGTTAGTGAATGTAGTTTACCGTGTACTCCAACCGCAGCGTCGCGAACTGTGCTGCTTTGTGATCTGCGTGAATTGTTGAACGCAGCGCAAAATTTAGCGACAGCTGGAACATAGATAGATAGAAAGATAGATAGATAGATAGATAGATAGATAGATAGATAGATAGATAGATAGATAGATAGATAGATAGATAGATAGATAGATAGATAGATAGATAGGATAGATAGCTAGATAGAACAGACAGATAGATAGTAGATCGATAGCTAGACTAGATAGATAGATAGATATATAGATAGATAGATAGATAGATAGATTGCGTCGTATGCGTCTAGAATATGTTCTTTGCATTGTAAACAGTAAGGTGAGCAGACGGTGTGAAATGGTCTTGGATATGGTTCTTTCGCAAACCGTTCCAGTGTCCTTTATAAACTTCGTTACCGTAGAGTTACAAAGGAGACGCCCTGTTTCTGACAACAAGTGTGCACGCGTGCGTGGACGGTTGCCTGTTGTCGCGCGCATGGCAAGTTCCCGTCAGCTGTTCTGATCCCCGCTTCCACTTCCCACACGAGCGAATGTCGCAGCTTTGTGCGGCACAGGCACATCCGTACGGTGAGCGCTTCGACGTCGCTACATTTCACTGACGGTTCGTTCAAAAAGAAAGGGGAGAAAAAAACGCGAACGCCGACGAATGGCACACAATCTCAGCGGACGAGTATATGGTAAACACGATTATTGTTATAATATTTAACAATACAGTAGGTGTTTTTTACAGGAAGAGGTTAAAAAGGTATACATGAGCGTGGAGATATATAATCAAAAACAAAAGCAGAACACAGAACGCCTCAGTAGATAATGCTTCAGTAATATATATGAGCAACGCAAAAAAAAGCAGAAATGGGATCACCCATCAAGAAGCACCATTACATTTGACAAGCTTCTACAAAAATTTACCTCACGAAGTACATGCATGTGTACAATCAAGAAAGAATTTCAGTTTTGCAATAAATTCGTCCACAGATCGGCATTCAACAATTTGGCTTGGTAAAGCATTCCAAGTTTCAGTAGCCCATAGAAAAAAAATAATATTTAAACGTGTCGCATTTGACCTGATATGCCTGATGTGTTTATTGTGACAGGTTCTGATGGAGTGACGGTGCTAGTGTCTGCACGTAGTATTGTTTGTTTATGTTTATGTGGTCGTGAAAGAGCATAAAAGAAAACTCATTGCGGCTACAGCACGCCGACAGGCAAGGGTGTATATAGGCAATGCTGCCTGATTTCTAAGTGCAGTTACGCTTCGGTGTCGAGAGTACATCGAATATATATAAATCTTAATGCTTTATTTTGTATACTTTCTAGTGTTTGAATAAGTTCTTTCTGATGTGGGTTCCACACAATATTACCATACTCAATTACTGGCCTCACTAATATTTTATATGCGGTTAACTTCACATGTGACGGGGCTGCAGACAGTTTTGTTCGCAAGAATCCCAATGTTCGGAAAGCCCTTTGTGTACGTGTTTTCAATGTGAATATTCCATTTTATGTCTGTTGCAAAGGTCACGCCCAGATATTTAACTGAATTTGTCACTAATATATTGTTACGCATTAGTCTCTACTTAAAACTATCTATTTTAATTAATTGCACTGCCTTGAGTGACCTGCGGAAAACGGCACGGTTTTGAAATTTGTACAGTCCCCTTTCAATCGTTTAGCTGTCACAATTTTTAAAATAATGTTTACAGATTGGTTAGACTGGCTTGCCCAATCGAGCCAACTTGCCAAATGACAGCGCTGATTGCCAAAGAGGCTCTTCGGGGCTGGCTCTATAGACCAATCTTCCCAGCGGCACTAATGAAAAGAAAAAAATAATGAAGTACAACATTTCCACATGAAAATAAGCACGTTTATAATTGAGCTATTTTCTAGTGTTGTATACGCGTCAAAACCTGCCCCACCGCAGTGGTCTAGTAGCTAAGGTACTTTGTTGCTGACCCACAGGTCACCGGATCGAATCCCAGCTGCGGTGGCTGCATTTTCGATAGAGACGAAAATGCTGTGGTTCTATAGGCTCGTGTGCCAGATTTGGGTGCATGTTAAAGAACCCCAGGGGGTCGAAATTTCCGCAAGCCCTCCACTACGACGTCTCTCAAAATCATATGGTGGTTTCGGGACGTTAAATACCACATATCAATCAATAGGCGTCAAAACTACGGTACCATTATGAGGCATGCCATAGTACGTAACTTCCGGTAAATATTGACTACCCATACGGTTGCTTGGCGTGCGCATATACAGCGATGGACACGGGTGTTCTTGCACGGGTGTTTTTGGAAGTGCGCCCGCCATGGCAGAATATCGAACCCGCATACTATCACTTAGCAATGCGACATCTTGCCATACTTACTGCAGCAAATGGGGAAGCGTGTGTTAGCTGAAATAGGTCCTCTCACCTCCGATCATTTGGGAAACAATAGAAGACTCTTATTAAACATGAAGCTTACATAATATTCGGTCAACAGCGCTTCAGCAAAGGTCATCGCAGGATCCACTTCACTTGTCACCTTTGTTAGCCCTTATTATAATTATGCCTCCTTCGTCGTCGAAATGTTGTTTTTATCGTTATGTAGCCTGTTTCACTGTTGTTAATAGTCAGGTATAAGTCACGTTGAAAGAGAATAGATAATAAGTCTTGATCACTTTTACACCCGCCGCAGAGGTCCAAGTGTGACGGTGCTCGACTGCAGATTCGAAAGTATAGACCTCATCTCAGCCGGGGCGGCCGAATTTTGCTTGAAGTGAAATGACCGAGTCCCGTGTGCTTAGATTTACGTGCTCGTTAAGGAACCCCGGGTGATGGAAATTTCCGAAACCCTCCCATCACGGCGTCTTTCATCATCATATCGTAGTTTGAGGGCTTATGAATCCTCAGGAATTATTAATAATCGGAGTTTTTTTGTCATGTGTGAACATAGAACTAAAAATGAACTTCCTTATGCACTAAAGTTGGGTTTTGTATCGCAATTGCGCACTATATATATATATATATATATATATATATATATATATATATATATATATATATATATATATATATATGTGTGTGTGTGGTGTGTGTGTGTGTGTGTGTGTGTGTGTGTGTGTGTGTGTGCGTGTGTGTCGTTTCTCCGACGTTTTCGGCTCAACGCTCGTGCGCGTGCGCACTCCGGGAATCGCGAGTTGCGTAAAAGTGAAACAAACAAACAATAAAAAAAGAAACAGCTCTCGTTCCCCGCTCATTGTTTCCGACACACACGTCACTCAAAAAGAGAGAACTCGCTGGAACAAGATGTACGTACGCGAACACACTTCGTAGAGCGGCGCTCGCTGTGCTGCCACCTGGACGCGGTGAAGCATCCACGCGCGCGCGTGACAGTCGCATGAGTTGCCGGGAAGCGCTCGTCGACCGTCTGCAACGGCCGTGCTTGCGACAGCCGCATCGCGGCTGCAGCAGCAGAAGGAGCGCAGCATCTGTACGAGAGCCCCTGCTTCGGCTGGTCGGCAGGAGCGCGTGCAATGGTGCGGCGCACGTCTCAGCGCCGCGGCGGCAGCTGTATACCGCGTCGCGCTCGAATAGAGACGCACGGTTCCCGCGTAGCCGCCGACGCCGACGACTTCTCACTGGCAAACGAGACCGCAACGACGATCAATCCGTCCCGGACGACTTCGGATGCGTACTACGTCCACGTCATTCAACCAGTGCGGTCCTGATCGTCGGTGTGACCTTTCCATCATCCTGTTTTGGTCGGTTTTGAATAGTGCTCGCGCTTGGTGTCGTGGCAACCAACAGCGTGATTCTCCCATCGCGACCAGCACTCCGCCGTGTTGTGTTTAGTGTTGTGTTTAGTGTTGTGCTCCCTAGTACCCGGCTGCGATCGACGTCCGAGTGAGACGCATCGTGGCGCCGTGGATGTGTGTTAGACCGTGGCTGTGCTTTTCCGATGTGCCCGCGTGGCCTGTGACGAAGCCCCGACTCGGATAATGATGGGCGCATCGCCGTTCGCCCTGACGCGGACCTCGTACCGGCGAGGTCGCATCAAGCTGCGACGATTCCTGAGCGTGAGCAATGTTAACTGACATCTTATTCATATTTTCGTTATTTTCTCTCGTTCTTCTTCTTGTTTGTTCCCGTGTTAACGGGTTTGCAGCAACTGAGCATGAGTACCACTCGACTTGGCGGTGTTAGAAATGTTTACAACATCGTCGCTGATATTTATACTAGCGCAAGTATACACAGGTGTCATTAGGGCTTCTCCATGTCCACTTGCGGTTTCCTCGTTTTCGGTAGAAGGTATTCAAAATCCGTAAATTATTGCGTTCTGCGAATTCTACTAGTATATAGCTCTCCTCTGGCGTTTCTAGTACCGATGCCATAGTCTCCTGCTGCCTGGTCTCCAGCCTGCTTCATCCCTGTTTTCGCATTAAAGTCTCCCATCAGTATAGTATACTGTGTTTTTACCTTACTCATTGCCGATTCCACGTCTTCATAGAAGCTTTCAACTGAAGCGTCATCATGGCTGGATGTAGGTGCGTAAGCCTGTACCACCTTCATCTTGTATATTTTATTCAGTTTAATTACGATTGGCAGCAGCAAGCACAGGACCGGGTTAACTGGCGGAACATGGGAAAGACCTTTGTCCTGCACTGGACGTAGTCAGGCTGATGATGATGATGATGATGATGATGACGACACAGGTGTCTCAATGTCAAGAAATGCAAAGTAAAAAGGTTACAAGGAGAGTGTTGATGTTACGGCGCCAAGCGTTTTTTATTCCAGGGCTGTAACAATGCGGGTGAGCATCAGTAGCTATCATGGATCGATACGAGGTTGATGAGACAAGCTTGCATCGATCACACGTACACAGTCTACGCAGTAAGCGGCATTTTGTTTGCGCTAAACGAGCAACATCGTGTCTTTGTGAGTTGCACATAGTGCGCTGCTTGCAAGCTCGGATTTGCTATAAGAAGCACGTAGAAAAGTGAGGGAATTAAACTTTTTCAAATTAACTATATTTAGCTTCACTGCCTATGCTAAGGCGTATGTAGCTTTGTTTATCTTAAGAAATGGCAATGGAATTTTACGGTGAAGGCACGCTCGAACTGTATTTTGCATGCTTTATTTTTTTTTCACTGCATAAAAGTAAAGTCTGTCTGACGCACGAGTAGTATTAGGACGTAAAGCCCGGAAACAAGTGAAACGAAGCGTCACAAAATATGCTTAAGTACTTCGCGGCACTTTATTCATCAAAACTTGTGCGTTTTTTTATTTTTAGAAAACGTTGCAGAACCAAAGTGCGCCTGCGTTCAATTTCTCTTACAATTCCTGTTTCCGCATACGTTTCTGCGCAGTAATCTGTCGAATTATTAAGCAGACTAAGAAATAAATAAATGAGTGAATTGATTCTTTTGTTCTCCTCTACCCGTCAACCTGTGACATTTCTGTGTGAGGACAGCCGATGCTGACAAAGACGATTTCTTATTACTGCGGGAATGCCGTTGGACGCATGAGGGCGCTCATAAATTGTGTTCACGATAGCACGTTTTTTTATGTTTAGATAGACTTTTATAGGGCGCCGCACGCGGGTGATGAAAAAAAAAGCTGTTCGAAGGCGTTGACCAGTAACCTATGGCGAGATTCTGCGAGGCATTTCCTCATTTTAAACGCATACTTTTTCATGCTCTTTTGGCGCTTCAGTTCTGCGGGGCTTTGGTAACGAGGCCTTTGACGCAGCCGTGAAATGGCACATTAGGATGAAATAATAATAATAATAATAATAATAATAATAATAATAATAATGATAATAATAATCTTGAAGCATGCTTGAGCTTCGCCTTCAAAAGCGACATGCGATAGAGTAAGCAGAACCCATTCGCAATACCTCCTTATTGAACTGCCGAACTTCGCTTCTCGTTCGGCACCATGACGTCATCATATGATGTCGTCACTACACCACTTTGAAAGGTACTGTACGTATGTGCGGGAAATACTGGTCGAATTAAACACTTCCCAAAACGCGTACTGAAGAGTATACTGGCGAAGAGCCCTCTGCGCTGTAGGTAATCACTCTACTAATTAATAACGGATAATTATTATTATTCTAATGATTGCTAATTATTAACTCATGCCCCATCGCTCCGCTTTGGCGTTGGCCCTGCGTCGAACAGAGACACAATCTGCTTCTCACGAGCCAGTTTTTTTTTTTTAAATTTTCCCCTAATAAAACGAACCAAGCCGAATCATCAGAAGAAACCAGTGTCTACCCTTGTCTACGTTCACGCACGTTACCAAAATAAAGCACCACATTGTACGTAATCAACACGCCACGGTGCTTCGGTGGTTAAGCTGCTCTGTACGGCTGATCTGAAGGTCGAACGAACGAATTCCGAATGCGGCAGCCTGAATTTCGATGGAGGTTAAAAAGCTTAAGAACTGTGTACTTGTATATAAGTGCACGTTAAAGAACACCAGTTTACCGAAATATCCAGAGGTCCTCCACTACGGCGTCCGTCACAATCATATCGCTGTTTCGGGACGTGAAAACCTAACAATTATTATTATGTCTGCATTTTGCACGTAATGAATGAAAGTCGCTTTCAAAGGAAATTTTCACAAGTGCTACATTTGCAGGAGCAGAAAACACCGCTAGAAGACGAGGAACAGATCGCGGAGGTTGTCTGTCGGGGCTGTGGTCTTGATTCTGTTGTTGTAGTCACTGAGCGCTGTTCTCTGTGTTTAAGCATGAACGTGTGAATCTTAAAGCATCTTAATTATATGCCAACCTCCCCAAACGCGCATCCCCGTCATGTTATGCTGCAAGCACCACCTATATATGACGTGCGTATAGCCCTAAAACGCCAAGATGGGACAAAGAAGTGTCTACCTTCGTGATTGGACGAGGTTATAAGCGTAGAAATTCGCAAAAGACGCGAATAAACGCATAACCTGTCGTCATCTCGCGTATAGCAAGTAGGATAACCCCTTGGAGGAAACAATGCAGGGCAACCCTTTGCCAGATTTCTGCCGTATGAGTCGCGTAACAAGGTGGTTTCACCTTCGCAGCAGGAGAGAACTTAGTCCCTGTGAAAGCACGTCACCGTCTAGAACGCTGTCATAAAGGGTACGGGCAGGCACGAAGCGACGTATATCGTTATGTGTGGAGGCTGGCGTATTCATCGTAAAAATCGGTCTGTGCTTTGTCGATACGTATGATGCTGCCTCTTTCTGTCTACGACACTTAGGAGATGTTGGAGCTTTTGTATGGCACCGGCTTGCTCGTTTTCATGAATGATAGGATATGTAAAAATCACAACAATGAAAAAAAGCGTCTGAAAGAGCAGCGACGTAGAGTAAAAAAAACTTTGATCACATAATACCATGAAGATAGAAACCAAAATGCTGCACTGTCACATAACATTCTATTATTATTGTTTCAAAGCTGAAAGCCCTAAATGCCTCATCAAACGCTAAAACTGATCATCGGCGTTGGCGTCCCACGACGTCGGGGACAACGCGAGTGATGCAAACAATATCCTCGTGATTACGTCACCACATGATGTCATCGTGACGTCACAGATTGTCATAAGCTGTGACGTCTCTATGGCGTCGTCACCATGCCACTGTGGCGTGACGTCATGTAAAGACACGTGATAACACCATCACGTCACCTCGTAGCTTGGGCAAAGGTGGGATGATTATGGAGGCAGCGCAAAAGTAGGTGAAGTGCCTCCGATTCCTGAGAAAACGGGAAATCATCACCACATCATGACGTCACCACATGACGTCGTCACTATGTCACAGATCACCATAAGTTGTGACGTCATCATCACGTGACATCGTAGCTTTGGCACAGGGGTATGATCACAAGCAGTGCAAAACCAAGAGAAGTGCCTCCGATTCCTGAGGCAAGGGAAAACCATCACCACGTGATGGCGTCATCATATGGTGTCATCGCAACGTCACAGATTGCCACAAGTTGCGCGTCATTATCGCATGACATCATAGCTTTGGAAAGGTGCACCGATCACGGAGGCAGTGCAAAACCACGTCAAGGGCAGAAAGCTTTCAGGGAGTGGCGTGGCAGGATCATTGCACCTAAAATGCATCGACTGAGAAGAAGAAAATAGCTTTTGTCTTCGAGTCACCTTACGTGAATGCATAATGAGCCGAGCTTCTTCTTAGCGTTCGCTATTCTGGCCTGTCTGCCTTTGTCTAAAGAAAACACTTGTACGGAAACCTCTTCTTGTAAAGAAAATTTGCATGTAGCAATTTTGTGGGGCTTCTTGATTTGTGAAAAGTAAAGCACCTACCACAAGACTGCAGTAAACTTCAGACTCGAACAGTATTAATGATCTGAGATGTATACAGTAAACATGTTCAACTCTTTGCTGGCAACACGCCACTGCGAATAAATCGAAAGAAGGACAGCCGTTGCATCTTCTTAAGCGTAACATATATGGCATAAAGTGAAGTCTCTGCCCTATATTTTACTGCTCTAAGACTACCAAAGATGGTGGTTTTGGGACGTTGAACTCCACATATCAATCCAATCAAGTTTACCAAAAAAACTCAACTCCAGTGCCCCTGTGCGCACGCTTTATATGCCATCACAGATAGGAAAAGGAGAGAGAGAAAGAATATAAGAAAGACATGAGCGTTAGCTATGTTTATTTGCTACCCTATATGTGGGAAGATGGGAATAAGAAAAAGAGAGAGAAGGACATGCACGTTGCACACCCCACACAGTGCAGAGCATGTGTATCGCCACACTCTCCAGTGTGCCATGAGAAGACTGGATGACGATCCTTTGATAAGGAGCAGATCTTGGATGCGAGTTCATGTACGTCAGCCCAGAAAAACACGCGAGCCCTTCTACAGTCCTTGAAGGCAACCTCACGGAGCAACCGGTGGCGAAAAAAGGAGACAATACCTGAAAGTTATGCTATGCTCTCCACACTATAACACATGGATAAAGTGTCATTAACGCAGGAAGTAATGACAGTCCTCAAGACATAAACAAAGAGATAAACAAAACAAATGGAAGGCACGTACAGTTCCAGCTGTGCAGCACAGTTTCGTTGAATTAATTGGGTTACTGTGCCCTTCAGATAATGCTGCCACGTTGCGTCTCATGGAGGTCATTGAATCAACGGAGTTAGGTCCTGTAAACATCAGCTGCATGCATCAACCACGATGTCGTGACTCACCAGCAATAAAATAACGCATCCCAGAATGGGCTCGTGCAGCTGGTAAGCTCTAGAGTACTCCCGCGAAAGATATGTGTAGAAAAAGTAAAACACTAAAGAAGTAGGTAACAAAACAAACCGTTAGTATAGCTGACACCAGCATTTGGAATTGCTGTATCTAAAGGTATTGAAGTGAGATTAAATGAAATGTACTTGTTTATTCATCGGAGCGCTTGCGTAAACTTTTGCACCCTGCACAAATTCCTATATCTCCACGTTCTCCATTTATATATATCCGTTCATATATCTCCGCTCAATTCATATATCTCCACGTTCATATATCTCCACAAATTCATATATGCTCCGGTCGTTGTATCGGCAGAAGCAAACGAAGATACTTTTGTTTTGTTTTCGTCGCCTAGAGGAGCTGCGTAACGAAGAGGTTGACTTGAATACCTTGCATGTTCATGTAATAACACGGCACATTGTCCATACGTTACCCGTAGAAACTCATGAGAGCTCTTTATGTTCGCTTGGGGTTATTGAATGCTCGATAGACTTCAAGAGGTAAAACGTCTTGTGGCAGAAAAGTGGAGAGTTGCACCAGGTGTCGCACCAGGTGAACTGTGGGTGGTTTACAGCTTACCACCCATTACAAAGGGCTCGGCCCCCACTCTTCGTCATCTTCATCATTATCCACCACAGCATCAACAAGGTGCACAACTACACGTGCGCTTATGTCGCCTTAGGAGCCTGTAGCGTTGTTTCTCGGCTTCGCAAAATGGCGATCATTTACTGCGTATAGTGGGTGCCTTTCAACTGCACTTGAAGTAGGCGTCCTAAGAGAGTTCCCAACAGCCTCTATGCAGAAGTACACGTTGTTGGGCTCGTCGGTTCATGTTGAATTAGAAACCACGGATGCAGCTATTTCGCGCAAATAAATAACGAGGTAGGGGTTCAAAGGGAGCGCAACCCTTTAGCCCTTCCCATTTGCGCCCCCCATGAGCCCTTTCCTCGTTATTTCTTTGCGTGAAATAGCCCCATATGTGGTTTCTAATTGGCCTCTATGCAGACTGATCCGTCAGCTTATGCATAGAATGTTTTTTTAGACAATGTCTTTCACGGGCAGTAAGTTTACCTGCGTTCAAGTTTGTTTCGGAGGTATATGTCATGCCGGGGTTTTCCGTTGCCAACTAAAGGTCGTATCCAAGGACAACATTGCTCAAACGATGCCGTGCTCGAGTTAAGATGCGCGGCAACCACCAACCGGCATCGTGTTCCGCTTGTCATTCGGTGGGACCACGGGACTGCTCTTCGCTTCAACTTGTCTCCTTCTCTCTCTCTCGACATGCGCCGTGTTCTCGTTCTTTCCCGTTCCTCTTCGCTTGCCCTCGGAGCGTGACTCGTGACACAATTGCGTGCGGTTCGGTTCGGTTCGGAGCGGCAGGCACACGCGCACCTGCTTCGAGTGCACGCTCAGCCGCGTGGTACAGGTGTTTCGGAGAACCTCACTGCGCTGTATGGCACAGAGACACACCGATCACTCCTTCTTGGTTTTTTTTTATTAAATGGTTCCCGTTCTGTTATACATAGGTACAGGGAGGAGGAGAGGAGGAGGAGGAAGGGAAGAAATGAAAGGCAGGGAGGTCAACCAGACGCACGTCCGGTTTGCTACCCTGCACTGGGGGAAGGGGTGAGGGGATTAAAGGAGAAGATAGAGAGAAGTGAAGGGCAACGTGTGTGTAGATGTGACCTTGTCCATTGTACGCTTATAAGCGGTCGTGTAGTCCGGTCGTCTTTAGAAAACTTAGCAATGCCCGCGTCGCTTTGCTAGCCAGCGACGCGTAGAGCCATGAACCAAGTATCTTCTCTTCGGAAAGAGGTCTACTGTCTAGTGTCTCTAACGTTTCGCGTAGCAAGTTGCGTTCGCTCGCAAAACGTTCACATGAACACAGTAGATGTTCTATTGTCTCGTCATTATCGGAGTTGATTTAATAAGAGTGGGGTGGAGTTGGGTCACTTCGTATCTCTACTGCGAATAGGATTGTTTCTGGAGTGGGTGGCAGTCGGGTATTGTACTACGGGCACTGTTTTTTTTTTGTGAGCCAAAAATTGGTGTTGTCTGTGAACTAAAACCGTGGTAAATGCAAAAAATCAATGTCATGGGTTCGAGCCGAAGTCGAACGCAGTCATCCTGAATGGACGTCATGTGCTTCAAACTACATTGGTAAACTACCCTACACGAGTCGAGCCGCGTGAGAAATCGCGTCAACACATGCAGCACTGCGTGGCGGAAGAGTAGAATTGCACCAGATGTCACACCAGACCCGTAGCAAAGAATATTTTCTGCGGGGAGGGGGAAGTGAGGGTAGAGGGTGGTGCATGCTGAAGACTCGAAAACAATTCCTATTTTTATTGCGTAGTTTACGCAAATCAGCCTCTTCTATAAAGTTTTCAAGGAAGAGGGGGGGGGGTGCTGGCTTGCGTCACTACGTGTGAGTTGCGTCATGAAAGTTCAAATCTTCCGTCCCCTTACGAAGGGCTCAGCCATGATTCGTTATCACCAGCCAAAGCATCGGCAAAGCATGATGCGACGCAGGTGTGCCTATTTACTGATGTATGTCAGAGTCTCGCCTCTTAGTAAAGGCATTATCAATTATGGTGCAAGGGGTACCTCTCAACTGTAATTGCATTCTTCTCCCCAAGAGAGTTTACAACTGTGCAGGCCACTCCCCCAGCTTGCGTTGTGACTGTGACGAGCGTTCTGCGCAGGCTCTGTCTTTATCATTCATTTTTGACTCGCCGAATGCAGGATAGCAAACCACTGCGCAACCTGGTTAACCCCTTGCCCTTTTCTCTGTGTGTCTTTTAACGACCTCACTTGTCCCTCTTCCTGCGAACTGCTGTCTTATACTGATATAACCCATGTGTGTGCTACAGCAGACATTTTTTAAAATTTAATAATAGTTTGAAAATTTTAATAATTTGCGGTGAAGCTAACTAGAGTACCAATGTCGCAATGAAAGGCTCACATGATCCGTCATCCATGCAGCTACACGAATGACCTGTACTCTTTCAATGAATTCACGCAACGGTCATCCACGCGGCAAATGAATGACAGGTCCACATGCACATCTACGTTCAATTTTAGTTCGTTTGTTCAGGGTTTAAGTTCGCGCTGCAATATGTAACTAACAAACTCAACGATGCTGCTTATCAGGGACAGGTATTTACCCCAGCAATGTTTATAAAATGTATTACTTGTTTATCGCTTAATTTGTTTCGGTCACCGCGATAGCAGCAATAAAAATGTTTAAAGGGGAGTTCTTTTTTTTTCTATCGGTATATTTCGTCTTGCTCAATGCATGACTTTTATGTTGATTTCCTTCGTATATAGTTCACCTCTGCTTGGCAGTTCACGTACCCTATTCCCTATAACAGAAGTGGGACGTTTTTGTTCGTTTTTGTCTCTTTCATTCCGATACATTCGTATGCATCAGAGCTTGGTACTGCAGGCAGCCCTAATGTCTGTAAGCAAACAAACAAAACTTCTCACATTTCTAGCGCTCATGGGCACGACGAAAAATCAACCTGTTTTTACGACTTTTGTGGTGCCACTTCGTTTCTCGCGTAAAATATTTTAAGGAATAGCTTCTTTTCCTTTTTTATTGTATTGCTATGACAACAGGTTCACGACCATTATGCCATTAGTTCACGACCGTTAGTTCACGACACTAATATGGGCAGTTGTATCAGAAGATTCGCGGTAATGTCAATTACAGGCGGCTGTATGGCATCGTCTCCGCTTACTGACGTCATCATATATTTATTGCATATGTACGAAGTGCGAGGATGTTATAGAAACACCTGCTGTACTGTTTAATCATCCCGATAACTCTCCATAGCGAGAGACGCCGGCGAGAGAACTTGCTTTATGCAAAAACTAAAAAGAAAGTAATAGTTAAAGAATTTTTTGCACTGGCTTGACGCTGCGCTGCAAAGCGTGAAAGGGCGCGTGGACTGGTTGAAAAACCATGTTTTGAACATCGTATGAAGTTGTGAACACAATAGAAATGAATACGCTTTTTAGTTCCACTTCAACGCGTGCGCAGACGCAACGTATACACGCTTTGCGAAAGGCGCTGTCAGACGTAGCAATAGTGCTCTCGTGCCAAAACCACGAAATCATCTTGAGACACACTGTAGTGGAATGCTCCGGAGAATATCGAACCATCTGGTGTTCTTTAACGAGCACTGACTACGCACAGTATACGGGCCTCTACGATTTCGCCGCCATCATGATGCGATCCCAGCAGACGGGTTCGAATTCCGCCATGCACTTTCGGGTCAGCAGCCGAGGCATGCACGTAACCACCGCATGCTCCGCCGCGGCGGACATTGTCACACGCCCGGCAAAACTAAGGCTATAGGTTCGAAGGTGACAAATGAAAACACACGCACATTTTTCGTATTATTTTATTCTGTCTACTTTTTCTTGCTTGCGTGTGTCTTTTCATTGCGAACATCGCGATAAAAGTACAAACAGCTAGCCTACCATCCGGTGGTTTTCACATGTAAATAAATACAGGACGCCACTTTTGAAGACCAGCGCGTGCATCTCCCTCTGTTGGTCGTCTTAGCACTTCTTTTCTCGCAACACATGAAACCAGCAGCCCCATCGAACGTAGTACAGCAGATGTAATTCATTCACTACAGCGTGTTATTCTCCTTTATACAATCATTCCCACGGCATGCGAGTTGTTGATATACGGCCGCATGCGGCTGTGTGTCAATACTATAAGCACAAAAGACGTTTCAACGACTCGTCGCGCGTGCAGGCAACCACCGCGTCTGAGTAGGTTCGCGCACAATGTGCGCGCTACGTCCGCCTGCGAGGCACAAGCAGGCAAACGTCGTCTCGTTCGAGCGAGGGTACAGAGGCTGTCTGCAGGAATGGTGGCGGCTGGTTCACGAAAGGAGCTCAAGCAGCACGCGTTTATATTTGCGTAGAGCTCATATTGGTTTATCCCCGCAACTTCGTCGTGGCACGATGCGGTATACCCCTCGCTTATTGCGTTTCATCGGTTGAACACTGACAGCTCACTGGAGCGTTCCCCTTGCACATTTTAGCTGCAGTCTGAGGACGTAAACGTGTGTTGGCTCCACGTGCAACTGCCGGTGAGTCGCTTTATTAGAAAGTTTTGTTTAACGCGCAAGCCGACGATGGCGTATAGAAGTTGTGTGTACCTTACGTCGCGATCATGTCGAATGTTTCAGGCTTGCGCTCTTCCTTGGTGCAGCCTGCGTCGTTCACTGCGTTCCTTCTATATTAATATGTACAGATGGCTTGACACTGTTGGCACTTAAACCGTCATTTTGGAGTACCAACGTGATGGCGCAGAAATTTTGTGAGTTCACGTTGATGTAACCAGGAAATCGAATGCAGCTTCTTCATTTCTTAATGCATGCTTGAAGTCCGGAAATGTTCCACCGGCATTGTATTGAAGCAGGTTAATTTCCAAGCGATTTATGTTGTATTGATCTCATCACAGCAGTCATACCAGAGTACCAGTCTGCGTCCTTGACGTCAAAGTGCAAATTATCAACAGGAAGAGCCTGCTTCGCACGAACAAGGTTTCATTTATTCTTTCCTGTTTTAACGCGATGGCGTTAGAGAGCTCATGTCGCAGAAATCCCGCCGTCAGCGTTGGCCCCGTTGTTTGTGAGCGAAAAATCGTCTGTGCGTCTCTGAGCGAAAAATAAAGTTACGGTGATCGCCACGGGAGCGCGCTACTTGTCCACGCGTGCGCACGCAATCACACTGACAAAGCCGCGCATTCATAGAAAAAAAAAGAAGTGCTCAAGGTCACGAGGCGCAATAGTTTCTTCGCCTCTGCTACCCTTCCCTGCTTAGCTTCCAGTGCTGTCGTCGGGACGAGAGAAGAGATAGTGCAATTGCAGCATGCGACAAACCTTTGTAACTCCACTCGCACAGCACGAATTCTGAAAATTTTTGCAGCGGTTAATTCGTGATGCAATAAACTCTTCTAGTAAATTCATTCCATGGTTGCCTGAAGAATTTGGGGATCCTTAAGCTTCACCTTTATGAGTTTAATGCGGTAGTGAAATGCGGCCCCTAGTGCGCCCTTCAGCCGCTAATGCATACTTATTAATATGTTTTGTTACATACACACACACGCACGCACACACAAGCACACAGTAGATCGTACCAGCGCGCGCGCGAATGATATATACATACAGGAATGGTTCATCTCGCCGCTTGTGCAGTTGTAAACACAGAAAGTGAAACGTGGTCGGTTGATCGTGCACAATATTCGTGCGGGACAGAAAGGAGCAGACGGGTGGATGTATGGCAAAGAAGTGCAGGAGACATATCACACGTGATACTTCACGTACATAGACCAATCGAGAGCAGGTACGTTATAGACGTGATTGTTTTGAAATGAGAGCGCACTACTTATATGCGGACAGAAAGACAGGGAGAAGCGCTTACTACCAACTGAAAATTTGTTCGGAAAACTATGAAATATATACTGACAGATGAAACAGCGTCATGGCACGTACGATAAGACCAAATCACGCACCAAAATAACAGAACCGATAAAAGATCTATGTAGGTCAGCCCCACCCTACCAACGCCTACTGTACCTTCGAGTGAATACTTAACTCCTATGGTATCGGCTACTGTCTAAAACTGCTAGCTCCTTATCGGACAGAACTATCGCTGGTTTGCTGACGCGTTGGTAGTAAGCGCTTGTCCCTGTCCTTCTGTCTGCGTCTGAGTAGTGCGCTCTCATTTCAAAACAATCATGTATCACCTACTCGCCCAATCAACCATATTGACAGGTTAATATAGACGTCCTTGGAACTATACTGTCTGCGTCACAGAAGTGTGCAAGAAGGACAAGAAATATCAGGCGAGAATATTGCGTTGGTTTCCCTTTTTTTTTAAAGGCGCGAAGCTTCTAAAGGTGTGGGTCTGTCCATTCCTTGTTGTACGTGACCGCCTATAGTTCTACTTTTGCAAACTGCCCTCTACTTCGTCCTTGCAAACATCACTACGCCACATCACTGATTTACCACGTCACCTACCACAAAGCCGTTATAATGCAGGGAGAACGGAAGCGACGTATAGCTACCACTTACGAATAATACTATTTTTGTATAGCTGTAAACGGTGTTTGTCCCGTCTTTGATGATGTAGTGGGCGATATTCGCGTATGGTTCATGCATAGCTTAGCAATGAAACCCTCCAACGCTTCGCTCAACTCATTATCCACTCTGCGGATATGCTGTCATTTTTTCGTATCTTTAGAGCCTGGTGAGCGGGCGTTTCACACTGCGACGTTGGATCCCATAACATATGCTCGCGCTCTACTCAATCTGGCTTAAGCGCTCGCATTTGGAAAGCAGGGGCAACGAACGCCCTGTACAGACGCAAGCATAATGAAGTGAAGCCACGGCGAATGTTTCATCGTCATATATATGACGTCAACTTTATAGGACTCGCAGTGAGGTCGCTATAATGAATTTACAATTGGCATATCATTAACTAAGGGCACAGATTGACTTTAGCACGCATGAGTAAGCAGTGTCGATGGTCGGAAATCAGTGCTTCACCGTGTCGAAAACTTTATTAAGAAGTTTTAAGGCATATGCCCGGATTAAGAATGACGAATACATTGGTATAGCTGAAGCGAGCAGTCTTTATGGGGCTAGTGGCAACGCAACATTATTTATCATGCCGTTATAACGCCGCTATAAGTGACGGCGGGTGTCTACGCAAGTAATGCGCAAAATCATTGTGCGAGGACGTCACTGATCGCGCATATAAGTGATGTCGTGAAACCAGAGTGACAGCACATGAGGTTCATCGCAGAGCCTCCTCTCAATTACATGAGGGGTACAAAAAGATTTCAAGTTAAGTTGACGACGCAGCTAGCAGCTGAAAGGAAAATGATAGGTGTAGCCCTAAGGGACAACACGAGGGCACAGTGCATGCATCAGGGAACAAACGGGTGTTAAACCATCATAGCCGAAATCAAGAAGAACAAATGATCATGAGCAGGACACGTAGCGTGAAGGCAATATAACCACTGGTCATTAAGGATCACCGGCTAGATTTCAAAAGAAGGCAAGCGTGTGAGAGGGAGACAGAAAGTGAGGTGGGCAGATGATATTAGGATGTTTGCGGGTGTAAAATGGCAGCAGCAAAGGGACCGAGTCGACTGGCGGAATAAGGGAGATGCCCTTGTCCTGCAGTGAGCGTGGTCAAGCTGATGATTACGGTGATCGGGCAAACATTGAGCCCCCCCCCCCTCTCTCCTGACTAAGTGGCGGCCACCTCACCCCCTCTCCCCCGCGCGCTCGCCTATATGACGCTGGGTGCCTGCAGTGCCTCCAAACCCGGAAAAAATACAAAACCACGTTAAGGGATGAAAGCCTTCGGGGGCGGGGAATCTATGCACTCTAATGATAAGAAAAAGTGGATGACTGTCCTTATCGAATCATCTCACCCGAATGCAACTGGTACGCCGTGAGTATTTGAGCGGAATGTGGCGCTAAATGCACGCTTTCCATCGGAGCGAAAGGTTAAACCTTTTTTTGGACTTGAAATTCGCTCGATGGTTTCGCAGTGAGGACGCGGACTCATCAGGTACAATACCGCGGCAAGGCGCGCAGACGCTCACGGTGCGCAAAATGTGCGCTTCGAGGCAAAGAAACAGCTGCGCTAGGAGTAACACGCGCATCCGGTCTGGGGAAAGTGAACGGCCTTTTTATTCTCCGGTGGGACCCTGAACCCACTCGAGTGCGCATTTCGGATGGACGCGGAGTCGCATCTTACGCACAGATCAACCGTTTCCTTTGCACTTTTTTGCGTATGTGTGTGTAATTTTTTTTCGTTTTCCTACATAAGCCGATACTTTAACGGTCGCTTGCGCGGAAAGCTATAGGACCACCGGCTGCGAGCTGCAGCGTTTTTCGGAGAGAAACAGCCAACTCCGAAACGTACACAACATTAAATTCTGACGGCCCTTTTACTTTTCACGTCTCTTACCTGGGCAGCACTTACGCTGGGCTGCGTGAAAAAATACACATCAGCTTTTCCACGCACCCAAGCAAGCAAACAAACAAACAAAAAGAATAGGTAACAAAGAAGCATGAAAAAACGTGACAGTCAACCTATGAGTGGAAAGAGAGAACGTTCAGCAGTGGTGTTAAAGAGAAAAGTCGTGCGCGGGGTGTGATGGCGCCCACAAAGTGTTTTTTTTTTTGGGGGGGGGGGGGGTGCGGCAGTCCCTCCCTCTCTCTCCATTTTCATGTTTATTCGCTGCACGATGGTCGGCTCAACCAACACCACCTAGATAACTTATCTAGGTGGTGTTGGCTCAACGCGGAGGGAGATCGTTTTCGCAAACGCCATTCTTAGGGGCTTTCTCCTGTATCCACGCTCTTTCGCTCGTTCCCCCAAATTTCAAGCACCCGGTCTGCGTCCCATAGTGCTGAGAAAGAATTAGGGATGCTCCGCGGAGGTTCTCATACTAGACATACAATCGAAGACTACATCCCAAAAAGATGTTTTAAGAAGTACAAGAAACGTTGAACAATGGGGCTGTACATGGAGCGATTCCAGCGTAAATCGTGATTACGCTAGTTACTTCTGCGAGCTTATTCAAGTCGAACGCAATGGAAAAAAGCAAGAAAATGCTCACGTAGTTCCTTGAGAATTCGGCTAAAGATCCTCGAAGGTGAAGGCCTCCCTATTTTTCTGAGCTCAATCGATGCATTGACTCTGCCCGGCCAGCCACCGAAAGTTTTCGGCAACTAACGTGCTTTAACAAGGCCTTCCGTATTGGTCCACGTTCGACCGAGTCGCGATGTCATAAGAAGACGTCACCCTGTGACGCCACGTTATGTGAGATCACAATTACGTCATGATGACATAAGACAACTTGGTGCTATGTGTAGCCGTGATGGCGCCGTATGAGTGAGTGAGTGAGTGAGTGAGTGAGTGAGTGAGTGAGTGGCGGACAAGGGCTCTCCCTTCTACCACGCCATGCTGATTTCATTGCTAAGACGGAACAGCAGCATGAAATATTGTCAATGCATTGCGGCTTGTGGCATCCGACATACTTGAGATTTCGACCATGAAGCAATATTTTTGATCCTTACATCTATTGAGCGCAATTAGTTGCTTGCCGAGCAATTTATAGTGTCACCCTTTCGGGGGCACTGTTATTATATTAGTTAAAGAATTCTGTCTGTACTTGTCCCTTTCTCCATTGCGAACCTTTGCTCCTTACTTATTTAAACGCAGTGCTAAGTGCTTTAAAGCTGTCAAAGCGCGTAAACATCTTTATAAATTTCAATGCGCCAGAAACACTCTAGAGAGTCCACGCGAAACTTAAACAATGCCAGGTGCGTCTTTCCGACCGTACGGTTACAAAATAATCGCGCGTTTCAAAACCGAACCGCCTGGGGGCGCATAAAATAAGTGCGCTCACCCACACGCGCACGCAAGGATAAAAATATTACGACGCCACGCGCCCGCTGAGACCAGGCGACAATTTTAAACGGAGAGTTGCACAACCGTGGGCTTCGATTTTCACCTTGAGCTTGCCTCGCCTTTTCCTCCTCCTTACACCGCCAGCTCCCTTCTTTTTTTTTTCGTGCCGATGCCCTACTATGCCCTACATTTATACCTGAACCATAATTTCGTTCTGAATAAACCAACGGTCTGAACGGGGCAATGAAAGAAGGCGCCGACTAGGTCGGCGATTCACCCTCATCGAAAATGCGATTGACCCCCCCCCCTCCCTTTTTTTAATTCTTAGAGAAAGAGTAAGATTTGCTACAGTAAATGGGCATTATCGGATGGAAACGTGTCGTGTTGTACAGCTCGATTAGTATTACACGTGGAGACATGCGAAGAAAGGGAAGAACAGGAGGGGGAGAGGTGGTGTCACCGGGGCATGTTCGATCGGCACGGCTTGTACCTTGCGTGTAGGTGTATAGGTGTGAATGGCGCTAGTGGAGAGGCATTAGTTACCGCGAATGTGACAGGAGAGAAAAGCCTGCTTGTCCGTGTGAGCGTCGCACCTGCCAGCGACTGTCTCTTCTTGGCTCGCCTTGACTTATTTCCCGCGCTTTCCACGGCCTGTTCTCTACTTGCCTTTCTCCTTTCTACATCAGCTGCGAATGTATCTTTAGTATACATTTCCCTATCGGTCTTTCACTTACTTTTCCGCGGAAGACAGAGGAAAGAGAGAGAGAGCGGCGATAATGAGTGGAGCGGTAGGGATGTCGACACATTCGCAATATGTCGTTCGAAACCCTGCGCTATAGGGTAAGCGAAACAACTGGCGATACCAATAAAGAGGCCGAATAAAAGCGCGCATGGCCGATTTCGGCGTTATGTGGTGACACGTTGGGTGTAGCGTTATTGTCAGCATATATACGGCGTTCATTTGATCGCACATAATGGGAACTGTGTTAGTCTAATTGGATCGTTTTTTTCCGTTGTCTTTCAGGTCACTAGGCAAACGAACTACGTGAATATGTGATATGTGATAGTTTTTTTTTATGGCTTGACTGGTTTACACGAACTCCACCTAGATGGTGCACTTTCTTTACTATAGCTGCGAGTTTCACTGAATTCTGTAATCTATCAAAAATGGTAGCCCTAGCTTCTCCCCCCACTCTCTTGTATATATATAGTATTGCGGCATGCCCCGAAGCGAGGCAGTTTTTGCGACGTTTTCGCAAGCACCCGTTTACCGAGTGACGGGGACTCGTACGCTTCACACTGAAGCCACCTTCACGTAATGAACTTTATCGCAGCTGATTGCGCGTGCCTCCCTTTCGTTTAAATTGTTTGTTTATTGCGTTTGCGTCACAGCACACACTGAATTAAAAGCAAGTGTGCGTCATTGGTTGATTCTGAGAAGGGAGCAACGGTGCTAAAGCATCTTAGTTTCATGTTGTTTCGTTCTCTCTTCTGGAGTGTGACAAGCTGCCGTTTCGTGGGGACACTTGCGCGTGCCTGCGCACGTTTTTCAAGCATTGGCACATTCAACCAAATCCAGACAGCCGAGGTAAATAGCGTCTGCGGGAAAGTGGCTTATGCGTAAAGTGTACGCATCGCCTTCACTTGGTAAACTGCTGCTAACGAAAACATTGCAAATGAAACTGCCTTGATTCGGCGTGCAGCAATTTGTAGGAATACAAGTGCGTATTGCACGTCTTATTTGCTTAGAAAGACAATTGCAAAGACGTCTTCCGGGAGCAGTAGCCGGAGCACATTCTGAAAACGTCATCAGCTTGAAAAAAAAATAATAAGAAGCAATGCTCACGGCTAACTTTTTTTTCTTTCTGCATTCTTTGGTCCCCTCTGTGTGCAGCAAAGGACGCAGCAATACGTCAGCATTGCGATTATCAGCCAATACGCGCACTTCACGTCGACACGTCTTACGTATACGTATACGTGAGCACATGCAGACTATGCTTATACTGCGCTGCGCTTAGCGTCTAACATGTCAGTACGCACAAGACAGCCGACAGATGGCAGCAACTTTGCATAAGGCCTATACGCATAATTTCTGAAGGATATTTTGGTGCCAGGATTCCAACAACATGTAGATACCAATCTCCGAATAACAAAAATTTGGAGGCCGATTCGGAAATATATATATTTCTTATGGTTACGTTTGAACACATGACAGCCACACTGGGTGCCTCACGAAAACAATCCTTTAGACCAATGGTGTCTGTGTAGCTTATGCACATACGTATTAAGACAAAAAAAAATGTGGTGTGAAGACGGTAATGTGAGGACCCCGGGCCAAGAAGGAGGGGGTCGAGGGCCACATACGGCCCGTGAGCTACGTGTTTGAAACTATTGTATTACAGTATACAAATGAAACAGTGATGCACTTAAACGAGAGAAAAAAAGAGAGTATAATGAATCTGATAAATCTCATTCCGTGGTCTTTATAACAGAAGCGCACGCGTGGATATCAACCGATCGTGTGTTTTCGCGCGCTAATGATAGCATCCCCCCGCCTCCCGCCAAACCTTGCTCTGAGATTGCGCGAACACCCCTATACCGACGACTCATAGCACCACTATCTGGCTCACCCCACGCGTCCAAAGTGAGCTCCGTGGTTTAGAAAATGGGGAAGGGGCAACGCAGACAACCGACTTGTGAGGAGAGAAGCGCTGCCAGGTTGGCAGGCTTGACGCCGACGGCTGTGATTACTACTCGACCGTATTGATCGCGCTGAGGTGAACGCAAAAGAGAACCCCCTCTCGCAAACGAAGAGAAGATAGGTAGGATAAAAGGCGAAGAATATCGTATATTGACGATCAAAGGAAGGAACGTTGGTCTCCTCGCGCGAACATTGAAATTTCCTCCGCGCTATCGATCACGGCCGCCAATGGCTTTCCCAGCCAACAGTAAGCCTCTCTGTGGCAGGCGACAAGGCGCGAACGAGCGAATGACTCATATCTTATACTTCTCTTGGTACCTTTTTTGGGGGGGTGTCTATTGTATCCTCTGGCCGTTTTGGAGTCCGGACGCTGGTCGTTCCATAATACGCGCTGACCGGGTCATACGGCAGGTCTGACCCGGACTGTGGTTGCCTTTTGACGCTACGTTTGATTATTTGATATCATTTTTTACTGATTTATTCTCGATAAGTTCAATGTCACGCGCCATGTCTCATCAGCCGACGACGCAGTGAACCTTTTACGTCACTGATTTTTCTGTTCGTTTGAATGTATACGAGTTATTTTTTTCTCGTTTTTGTTTATTTTTATCTTTATAGGATGCTGGAGACCACATTTCGGCCCTTTTCGAAACACGTAACCTTTATATCAATGTTCATTGATCTCGCTCTCTTGTTTTTATTTTCTATCTCTGCGCTTACTTGATTTTCCGAGCCCAACGACCGGTGAGCAAACAGTAGCAAGAACCGCGTTTACGAAATTAAACGAGCCCATAGACCCTGTAATAGGCGGAGTGTTTTTGTGTAGTTGTTTTAATTTTTTTATAAGCATGTCTGTTTTTTTTGCCCGTTTTTTTTCTTTTTCTTAATTCTCGTTCACTCTTTCTTTTTAGGAAGACAGTAAACACGCAGTTTCCGAGTCGCTTAAATCTTGCTTTTTCGCAAACGATCAATGATTTCTGTATAGCCACGACGCCTTAATCAAGAGATGCAAATGTCCCTAACGTTTCGCACCTCCGTTACGATGCCATTTTTCGTTTTGACGCGTTCTTTTCCATCTTGGCATCGTAGCGGTGGTTCCGTGCACGTCGTTGCAGTGCCGTCACGTTCATGTAGTTCTTAAAGCACCAACGACACGAAACTCGCGCCCTTCTTATGCTTGTTTTCGGCGTCCGCGGGTTCTATTTTTGAGACGAGCGATGACCACGTTGTAATCTTGGACAGAATGACGACACGATGCGAGGCTGCGGAATTGAGAAGAGTGCTTTGTGTGCAGCAAAATATCCTATCTAAATTCACGGAAGATAGGAAATTCCCAGCACAAATATTTCATTAGGTTGACTTCATTTAGGACGATAAACAAAAAAAGGAAGATATATTCAACTCTACCAATTATATGGAGCCAAAGGCTGATAATGTTGTGTTCGAACGCGAGCCTGTTGTCATTGGCTATCGGCTGAAACCTGGTCTTACGAAGAATTGAAACTTGTCAAGGTTAAAAAAAAAGAACGTCGGGAAGGGCAAGTTGAGAATAAAATTCTAGTTATATCTGGGGTTTTATGTCACAGATCCGCGATATGATTATTAGAGACGCCGTATACGTAGTGTAAGGCTCCATAAATTTCACCGTACGCCGGACTCTACGAAGAAAGGTACTAAGAAAAGGATAAAGACAGAGGGAGAGAAAAAGAGTAGTAGCACGTCAGGAATGTAGACGTAAGTTTAGCACCTGCCCGGTTTTAGACCGGCCCAGCCGGTTTTTTAATAATATAGGCTGGTAGCCAGTCTGCACCCGTGGCCATTTGACTTTTTTAATATGCCACTCCCAACTATTTCGTTTCTGTGACCTTTTTCTTGGTTAATTTTTTTTCTATGGTATGTGGCAACCCTGTGTAGATGAGGTTCGCTTTGGCCCGATTCTCTGATATCGCAAGGGCTCCTGAAACTTTTAAACAAAGACGACACATGCGTTAAAACTCAGGAGTGCCGCGATTAAAATTGCACCTCAAATAGGCGCTCGAGTGTCAATAGGATGTAATGATGTGAGTTAAGTAATTTAAGGGCTTCTTATCAGCCTGCATACAGATATACTGTGACGTCATTTCATTACCTTGTATCGTTTTCTTTTATTTGACTAGCTTGTATACCGTTAGTTTCATGCGCTCAACGACTAGACAGCTGCGATTGTTCCTCGATAAGTTCTCTATCGCGCGCCATGTCCCATCAGCCCACGACGCAGTGAACATCATTGGCTACATGCGCGCTCCATTAGGTCCAAGGTCGTGCTGGAGTTGCCCGAAGAGTTTGCCGGAGCAGAAGTGTTCAGCTTTGTATAGCCGGAACTAAATAACGCAGAAGAATCTTATCTGTCGATAAGTTCGGTGAAGTTGCGTGCTATTACTCCGAGAGTCGATGTATCTCGTATATCGACTCTCGCCTCAAGCACGGCAAGACTTGCGTCCTGCAGTCATCGTACGCACCGGGGCATTTTACTTTTATCGTTACCTCGCTTTGTCTCGGTAGCTTGGCGCAGGGAAGCACGCAAGGCTGAATCAATGTGAGTCTTTCGCTTTCTTCTATATCTTCGTGTAGATCATTACTTTTCTTGTTTTTTTTTTTCTGAAGCAGGAAGTTCTAGTGTTTACGTATGTTTTATGCGTTATACGCGTGTACTGGCTGTTCCTTTTAGCACTTAAAGGAAAAGAGGCAGACGAAGCGAGATAGATAGATAGATAGATAGATAGATAGATAGATAGATAGATAGATAGATAGATAGATAGATAGATAGATAGATAGATAGATAGATAGATAGATAGATAGATAGATAGATAGATAGATAGATAGATAGATAGATAGATAGATAGATAGATAGATAGATAGATAGATAGATAGATAGATAGATAGATAGATAGATAGATAGATAGATTTTAGCTTCTGTCGCCTTTTTTCTAGATTCTGAAGTGAAGTGTAGCTAGACGAATGTATTGTCATCTTGTTTATTCCTCTTCTTTTTTTCTTACTACTCTTTCTGAATAATTTCTTCTATTCGTAATGCATGCTGGGGTCATGTAGAAGCAGAAGTAAGGAGAAAAGCGCCGCTATGATACAGGTGGTCATATTTTGTTTACGTCATGCGGAAATTTGGCATACTCTAGCTATAGAATAGTTCTACCTGACGTATGCTCGAGCAATGCTGATGGAAATCAGGCCAACAAGTCAATGAAATCATGGTGTAGACGCCGAGCGCAATCACCCCAAACTAGATATGTACTGGAACTTCATCGAGTACTACTTTTAAGTCAGGCAACTTTAGCTGCAGCATGCAATGGGATATAGTAGAGGCAAAAAAAAGAGAAAAAAAGCACGCGGCAGTGGCTGATTGGGCAGAAATTCGAAACCGAAGAGGTAATATGGCACAAGATGAGCGCGTGTTCTCTCGGTCTGGGTTTTTTATAGGCTCATAAGAAGACGAGAACTCAGTATACTTTTCATGCGTCGCAAATATGCGGGCAGCGGGCACGAGTGGTGGTGGGTAGCGGGGGGGGGGGGGTACTATTACGGCTTATTCGCAAACCAATGCGGCTTCGCGACGACGACCCAGGCCGTTTCGTTTCGTTCTGCGCTACGACACGCCCATTCACGGAAACTCACTTTCGTTTCGCCAGGAAACGCGGGACGAACCCAAAAAAAACCAACGTAAGCCTGCACAAGCCGACGCACAGCCAATGTAAACGTAAGTACGTGATTCGACCGGCCATGAGTTTTGGAATTGAAAAAAAACAGAGTTTTCATTTACGTGGAGTTTCATGTCGTGTAGTTTGCGGATTGGTGGATGTAATGAATATAGAGAGGGGGGGGGGTGTTATGCGTATGAGTACACGAGGACGATTGGAATGAAGATTAGGAAGGCTGCGCCGTCGCTCGCGCGGGCCCTGTGTTTGTTTGCGGGCGTGTTGTCGTAGTTGATGGCAGTAAAAGAAGAAATGACGCGAGCAAGGTTCGTGTCTATGGTTTCAGCCCGCCAAGGGCATCGCTGTTTTCTCCGCTTGATCTCGAAAGAATATATATATATAACATCGACCGTAATGGTTACGGCTTGTTTGATTCATATATGGGGCTTGGGAGTTGTCAAGTATAAGTATATATCTTTTGAACAACGTCTTCTTGAAAAATTAGAAAGAGCGCAAGAGTTTCTTCAAAAGGACACTGGGAGGTTAGTCAGATGCAGATTCCCGAGGGGGGGGGGGGGGAGTAAGATTTTCAAAGAAGAGGAAGAGAGAGTGAAAAGGTACATACAGACCTGAAGTATGCACCAGAGTTGGTAGCCTGTTTGGTCAAGTAGCAAGCTACATTAGGCGCTGCATAATAACTGGTAAAGCTGTACCATACTTCCTATATTAGCACAGTAATTGGAGAGCTTGTTTATTGGAGATCCATTCCTCCGAAGCTTTTTTCTAGGAAACAGTACACATTCGTTCTTCTTATCCGAACGTAGCTTGCCCAATTCGTCGGTAAGAAACGCGCTGTGTTCCCACCGACACAAAATACATAAAGGAACATTGGCTCGCTGGAACTGTTCCACCAGATTGTAAACATGCGATTGTGGTCATGGTGCCTAAAAAAGGAAAAAAAAAACTTGCCATTGGGAACATGAGACTTATCTCGCTCACGTCCTGCTTAGTAAAAATCTTTGAAAAACTGGTGAACACCAGGCTCCTCAACCATCTCGAGAACAACAACCTCATGCCCGAAACCATGTTTGACTTTCGCCCACACCTTTCTACGCAGGATTTTCTACTACTTTTAAAAGAACAAGTATTAATAGACATCTCTAAGGTTGGAGAAAACTTCGTTATGGCAGTTGACATGAAGGGAGTCTTTCATAACATCAGTCACAAAGCAATACTAAAAGGTCTGGAGAAATCTAACTGCGGACAACGAATGTTCAACTACGTCAAAAGTTTTCTTAGTCACAGGACTGCAACAATCAAGCTAGGAGATTACGAATCCGACATCATTCGACCTCCAAACAAAGGAACACCCTAAGGAGCGGTCCTTTCACCGACACTTTTCAATGTCGCCATGACAGGCCTTGCAGGAAAACTCAAAGATATTGCCGGACTACAACATGCGATACATGCAGACGATATCACGGTATGGACAACCACAGGCAGCCTAGCAGAGAAAAATAGGTTACAACAGGCAGCTAGCACCATAGAAGAGTACGCAAGGATACGGGGTCTTCAGTGCTCATGCCGATAAGTCAGAGCTCATTCACTTCACGAAGAGAAAAGCACGGAGAGTCGACCCAAATCTAATGCTGGAAGTCAAGCTTGACGGAAATATCATTCCAGAGAAAGATACCGTACGCATACTAGAAATGTGGCTTCAAGCTAATCAGAGATGTCTGCACACACTAAATCAACTCAAAACATCAGTACAGCAGGTCTCACGCATGATCTCGCGAATAAAAACAGTCGTAAAGGCATGATAGAACAAGATACCCTAAAATTGGTCGAAATTCTCGTCATCAGTCGCATTACACACTCGCTTCCGTATCAAATTATGGACAGGGAAGGGAAGGAAAAAGCAAACCAAATAATCAGAATGGCTCTGACCGCTAAATTGCGAAAATGAAGCCGCAACATAAGTCAAAGTGCTGTTTTCCCCAAATTCGCCTCAATACTTTGGCAATACTTTTGTTTCAGTTGCTCCCTAAATATTTTATTCATTTAATATAGGACCATATAAAGCAGAAATAAAAGTATATTGATGGCGAAATAGTTTGTGCTTTCTATAAAAAATGCTAGACATGCAGCATATTGCAATTCTTTGCCAAAACGAAAAATAAAAAATAAAACAGAAATTAGTAAACAATCACAGTAATGAAAGAGTAATGCCTTGAGTTAATGAAAAAATTGTTTCTTAATAACTACTCTGTCTAGTAGTATCACACAAATTGTTTGGTGTGACACAGTTTCAGTTGGGTGCAGAAGTTTGAAGCGCCCTCTAGGAACACTTTTTTCTTTTTGCGAAATATAGCGCCTCAACAACTACTTCTTACATTCAGAAAAACCTGCGCAATTTTCCGGCATGATCGAAAATGGTCGAAAATTGCCCGGTCGAAAATTGCCCGGTTACACTTAAGATGGAATAACACATACACACAAACACACACGCAAACAAATATACATATACAGTGAAATAGATACTCCGTGAAAACGGTAACAACAGGAGCGTTTATTTTGACAGTTTCTGCGAGAGTCTGTCCTTCTTCAGCAATGAGAGTACATGTTCTTCACTCTCTTATATACAACCTTTTGTGCGAAAAAATTAGAGAGGAAGATTGGCAAAACAAAGAGGAGAAAGGAAAAAAAGAGGGGGGGGGGGGAGAAATGACAATCTCTCTCGCTCCAGCCGCCACAAATCTCGACGGAAACAATCAGTAGCATGGCAAAACGTGCTGCCAGAGGCATCATTCAACTTCACAGAAATTGCAATAAACCACTTCGGAAAGCAGGTAAAGAAACTGGTCACCATGACCAGCACCATTCTCAGCGACAACAACCGCTTATCGAACGAGGAAATCGCCCTGTACTAGCAGAAGTGGAACAGAATTATTTCCAAGGTGTCATAAAAACTAAAATGCACAAACTTGAAAGAGACCATGTTCCCGAGCACACATTACCAAACGTTATGCCATATGACTACAACACGTCCACCCACAAGGCCACTCACGAACGAGAACACGCCTGTCAATACTCACGGCGATACTGCGGTTGTAAATGTAAACCGATCGTACACGGGTGCGTAAACCGATGAAGTTAAACTACTGTTTAAAGAACTAAACTTCTGCCCAACGAGACAATCTTTTGATGAGTTTTGACTTACTCCGAGTACGCGAAAACTTCGCTAGAAACTTGTGGTTGCGCGCATATTTCTTAGACAAGCCTTCTAACATTCCAGGGACTCCCCGCCATCAACCAAACGATTGGACGCCAAACAGTCACTGAGACAAGGGCCTGGACTTACATATTTGCGCTGTCCAGAGAGATAGATTACAGGAGTACCACAGAGAAAGAAATTGGCAGATCCCACGTTTAGTGGGAATCAATGCTATGCGGCGCATGAATGAGAAATGTTGATATGTCCCTTTATAATCAGCTCTGTATAATCAGACGTGCAGAAGGGGCAGCAGATAAATGAACACTGCGCCTGCCGCTCTAACACGTGGAGTTTCGCGATGACGTTAAAGCGACTCCAGCATGAGAACCTTCCAGGAACAGTAGCTCGCCAGAGCATCTTGTTTACTTGGCAATACTAGTTGGCAACAAAAAGAACCCGCTCATGCAAGTTAAGGGCCGCGGTGGAAATTTGACGCTCGGCCGTGAATGTTCCTCCTTCTTCTTCCCGAGTGGACGGTACTTGGGCAGCGTACAATCCTCGACAGCGTTGCAATCTGCGTTGTTGATGTCGTCCAAAAAGCTCGTGGAAGGGTAACGAGGGAACGTGTAGAGAGAGAGAGAGAATTTATTTACAGAAAGGTAGAGAGGTCGGCCTGAGCTATAGTTTGCTCTGGCCTGCTACTCTACACTGGGGAAGGGTGACTGGGGAGTGAAAGAGTGATGAATGACGACGGTAAGGTAGAGAGATGATATGTCCTTATTAGGCTGGGTAACTCTACAAACGTGCGTCCAGTCCAGTGGCTTCTAAGAAAGCGATGACGGCTTTGTATAACCACATGTGTGCTGCTGGCGTCAGGCCAAGGACCTAACACAACCTCATCGGTTAATGGTCGACTAATATATCGGCCAATCGAAGATATCAGTTGCTGTCGTTCGCTTGCGCCTCGCCTATTTCAAGTTTACGCAACTCGGCTGGACGCGTCTCGCTCGTTCTACCTTCCGCCACAGTACCGACAGTTCTGCAACGCTGCGCCCGCGTCGTGTCAAAATTTGCTGCACGGATCTAGCGAGGCGCATGCTGCGTGCGTCCGCACACCGGTGGCGGCGATGGAGCACCACGGGTAGCGCTTATTAACGTGCATGCTGTGTGTGTGTGCCCCAGTTCGTGAACGATTGGCAGGACCACGGTCGCCTGCATGCAGTCACTCAGAACAATGAGCCACGCAGCGCCATCGCTCGTACGTACAGCGGGGAGAGGCGTTTAGGGGTCGCCGAAGCTACGTGAACAACGTGACCGTGTGCCGAAAGTGAACCGAACGGGAACGGCCATTAATGCAGTTACAATACATACGCCACGCCACCGCGTCGCGCTGCGGCAGAGGACGCGCTCGCTGTGTGTGGCTGCCTTGTTGGAAGTAGGGCTGCAGCTGCAGCAGCTGGTGCTGGTGTTACTCATCTACGGCACGTGCGCTGTGGGGCTTCGGGCCCCCACGTAGGATGGCGGCACGGATAGATAAATGGCCCAAGCAAATCGCCTCCGCGCTCCGTGGATTTTCCGACATTCTCAGTCAGATCCCCCTTGTATACCCGGTAGAAAAGTTTCAAGTCGCGAGGCTTACCAGTAGCGAGAACACGTGCGGCCCTTTGAGGTGCCCTGATGTTTCCATTAGTTAGAAAAAGCACGTGAAATAATCTGGGTAGGTTGAAATTTCTAAAAGTCTTATCTACGGTGTCCCTCCTAATCATGGCATAGTTTTGCAACGTAAAGCTCCAACAAATAATATTATGAGGTCGAAAAAAGTTCTAAAAAACGACGCATCTGCAGCGGCCCACCATCGAAGGGTTGCATGCGTAGCTTTTATGCGGTACAAGCACTCAGCTAAACGAGGCTTAGTATGCGACTCTAGTATATGCTGCCCGGCGCTGTGCTATGGACCTCGTACATATACGTCACGATGCTTGGGGATGAGAAAAATTGACTTCTGTTGTATGACCGATCACGTTGGCCCACGTCGGACCCGCATTTTTTGTTTAGTCAGTCACGTATAATCGATACGCTAGTTACCTAAACTGTCTAGAGAGAAAGATGACTTCGCGAATGAGAAAGTCAGATCACGTGCCGCGCCGTTATCAACTGACCATCGTTTCGCTTATGTTACCACGATGTGCGCCAGTGTAATGGTGTACGGCACAAGCCATTTCCTGGTGCTTTTCGGGAAAGTACGGTCAAGCAGTCGACGGTGGAAATACAGTTTACGGTCGGTGCGGTTGCGTGGTCGGAAGTGATAGTAGTCGACCAGTGCGCTTTGAACGGCCTCACTGTCTACTTCCACGCTTTGGGCATGCGTGAGGGCGAGCGTTCCCATAACGTCTTCGGAAAAGCTATAGGACCATGCTTCTCCCAGCACGAAAGGCATTTTCTCATCCCAGAGGCTCACGATTCAACGCACGCTCACAATGTTGTCGTGGTTTGCCATTTATCCTTGCCTGCACTTACGTGAAATATATATGTACTTTATTGCATCTAAATGTTTTAATCTCTATTTATAATTGTGATTATCACAATAATGTCTCCCTTTTTATGATTAGCCTACCTCTTTGCTAAATAATACACAAGAAATGGTATTAACTATATTGCTCACTGTTTGTCAAGATTCTTGTAACCACCGTTTATGTTTTCTTTGGAGGTCCACCCTGACAGTTTGTACTTCGGTACCTCCGAATGTGCAATTATCTGTCTATCTTGTGTTTTATTTCAAATTTCAAATAAGTTTACTTCAGTCGGGCATTCTGAAAAGGAAACAAAAAAGTGAAGTTGAAGCGTACAAAGATTCAGTGAACACAGAAATGATGACCTGGGATATGTATTTGAGTAAACCTAGTCGCATGCGCGGCTCTATACGTACGGTTACGTGACTTCGAGAATCGACTCTTTCTAGGTGTGCATACAGGGTATACGGCTGAGCCACTACGCAATGATTATGTAAGTGCACGCAGACGTATTTCCTATATAGGAGCTCAGCAATTTCACTGCCGGGAAATTCTTAGACCAAGCCATGGGAATGATCACTATATTTATTTGCCTATGAACTGCTCGTCGTTCACGTATAAAACTGTATATGCTGCCTCCTTCTTTTTTTTCCCTTTTCATGATCGTCATCATTGCCATATGCGAAATACGAAAACTTTGGCTGTAGAACGAGTCGCTCAGTCCGGAGTATTAGCTAGAAAAATTATTGAATCGAAGGTAACGAGGTTACAAAACTTAATCAGGTTTTAAAAAAATTATAAAGCAGGAAAAGACATTATTCTGTTTGCCAAGTGTAACTGATTGCTTCCAGGGTCCTTCAGGCAATACTTTTGTTTATAGAAGTATAGAATACGACAACGTGCTAGCGAATTGTAAATATCACACCGTATATACGTAAGGAATGATCCGTCCGTCCATCCGTCCGTCTGCCTGTCTGTCTGTCAATCTGGCCGGTTACGCCTGACGAAGGACAACATTATACTAAGAGAAGCTTCACCCCTAAAAATATACATAGCCACATATCACAGACAGAGTATGTCGAGTACGTCGGCCACATCTGGTGGAAGCTCAACCCTTAAAGGTTAAAAGTTGGGGAAGGGATGGTAATCTTACGATAATGACACAAATAGTGAACACTTCGCACTTATTGCACAACTGTACGAGAGTAATGTACGTATCAGAGAATATATGTGCTTTTAGCACATGCCACTAGCGAGTATTTCGTGCACGTGCAGTTTAATTAATGCGCGTGCTTCCAATACCGATGCTGCTACGGCTGCTTTGTTCGCTGCGCAGCTTGCTTTCTCTTTTCCAGTCATCAAAGTATAAGGATACTAAACTGTACGAAAGGCTACGCTTTCTCTTCAAGCTCTCCTTTCTTTTTTTTTTCTCTCTAATGATCGCAAAGGGAGTGTTTCGGTTAACTTCAAGACTCGACGTACTTAATTTAAGCAATCTCCGTTCGGAACGTCAAAAGCAACAGCTTTTCGCGGCTTTCAAAGAAACGGAGGCAACAGGAAGAACTTCCCGACATGGCAGCCGAACGCTCAAGTAAAAATAAAGAAAATGTGGGCATCGTGCACGTATTTCAAAATAACACAGATGCCCGGATGCGAAGGTACCTTGTCTTTTTTTCTGTTTAACTTTTCTTTAGTATCTGTCTTAACGGCTCTTTGTCGCGGGCTTCTTCGTCATTAGGCCTCCCGAAGAAAAGAGAAACTTTCCGTGTTCTTCCCGTCGGTGCTAGTGTTCCCTGTTTGATGGAAATCTGATTGAATTCGTACAAGTATTTCTTTCTTCCCGTTACTTTGATTAGTATCTTTCACTCTAGAATTTATTATTACGCTATGGTTTCTGTTTTCAGGTCTGGCGGTTGACGTATGCGTATTCTTGAGCGTGTAGAGTTTTTACAATCATCACCACTATAATAATAATAAGCATCATCATCATCACTATAATCATCGTCATCATCATGAGAGGCAACGGGAAGTAGCTTTTTAGCACTTCTGTGTTGCATACTTTAGCGGTCAAGAGAATAATTTAGAACAGAAGCTACTAAATTCTTGAAATGCCGGGCTTTGTATCTGTAATGTTGGGGAAACACAATGCGGATGCTTGATTGTAGAACAGATAGGTCTAATTGTAGATAGATGTAATATGTGCTGTAATATGTGCAATATATGAAATATTGTCTCGAGATTCCATTCCAAGGAGTTCGTCACGTGGTACTACATACTGCACGTGGCAGATTATGGTGTACGCAACAGAAACTACACTTTTATGCTGGCCCTGCAAAGCCGCTAATAACATCTATATCGTGCTGTGACGCGAGTCATCGCCCATGCTTAGGCGCCCGGACATCATGTGCAGTGAAACATGCCAATATCTGGCCGTTTTCTTTATTCTGAACTATGCGATACTACATGTTTTATCGCAAACTATGGTGTCACGCTCTTTTCAAACACTCTGCACGTTAGGAGTGTAACTTTTAGGAAAAGTCATCGCAAGTATTGTCTCCCTCTGCACTTTTCTTAGCGTCATTGTAAGTATTGTCCAATTCGATTAACTTTTCTACTTAATTGGTTTCTTTACTTAATTATAAAAATAGATAGTCTACGAATTTAAGTGGTCTCCTTACTTAACTATATAAAGATGGCTCTCCATAGTTAATGGGTCTGCTTACTTAATTATATAGATTGGTATCCGTTCTTAATTGGGGTCCCTACCTATTTATGTAGAGATTGGTCTCCCTCCTTCATTGGTCTTCCTGTTTACCTATATGGAGCGTGAATATGGGGAAAAAGCAGACATAGCGACATAAATGAGCGCCCAATCGTGCCCATGCACCTCGTGCCTTCACCTGAAGTAGCGCCGCATGACGCCAGGTATTCTTCTCGCAAACTCGTCGAATATATATTCGCAGCTGCCTAATTGCGTGTTACCCTGGCGAAATCTGTTGGCCATTCGAGAAGTCAGCAACAGCTTCCGAAGCACCGCTGGCCAAAGCTTTACACAGTGCGAGGTGACGACGCGGACATGTCAACACACGCGCGTCACTATAGATCCGCTTGCAATTCCATCCTCCGGCGCGTGACCTTATTCACGGCTTCGTTGTCGCGCGCGGCAAACCTAATCGGGACCTCGTTGTCGTGGTCTTCACGCGTGCAGGAAGGCGTCGTCGGGCCTGGCGGTGCAAGGCACTCGTGCAGTGACAACCGCCTCCAAGCGAACGTCTTCTATCCCTTGCCGGCCACCAGAGCGCGCCCCAGCGGTGTTCGGGCGCGCGACGCCACCAGCCGCGTATAGCACTGACCGTGCCTCGCCGTAGCAGGATACATCATCAGCGACAAAAGTCACTTCCTTTCGTAATGCGCCTATATATAGTCGGCGAGGTATATGTAGCCCTATGCAGTGAGCGAGGTAGTGATGAGAGAGGGCTTGCGAGCATTGCCGCCGGAGATTGCCACTTTCCATTAGGATTGGTGCTGGAAGCAGGCATGATTGAACGAGGTGCTCAGTGACAAGCTCGCAGCTTTTCGAGATGTTCTCTTTATTTTATGTGCAAGGGGGGAAAGAAGTCGGGTTCCGCAAATAGAACCTTGCCGATGTGTACACGTTGTAACTGCTTGAAACGCGTGATTGCAGAGAAAGTCTGTTAGAGTTCACGAATACATCAAATCGCAAAAAGTCTGCTCTCACTTTTCGTTGGTTGATTGATTGATTGATTGATTGATATGCGAGGTTTAACGTCCCAAAACCACCATAGGATTATGCGAGACGCTGTAGTGAAGGGCTAAGAAAATTTCGACCACCTGAGGTTCTTAAACGTGCACCAAAATCTCTGCTCTCTATCTTTCATTTCCCCACCCCCCTCCCATGCGCAGGGTAGCAAACCGGCTGTCTATAGGCTGGTTAACCTCCCTGCCGTTCTTTTCCTCCTTTTTTCCTTCTTTCAAATCTGAGCACACGGGTCTGCCGCATTTTCGCCTCCATCGAATATGCAGCTGCCGTTGCTGGGATTCGATCCCGCGACCTGCGGGTTAGTAATCGACTACCTTAGCCACTAGACCACCGCTGCAGGGCGTCTTTTCATTGGTATGGACGCTCGTTTTAGAAAGGGGTCATCATCACGAAGTGACTTGTGGAGTTACAGCTTGCGCTCTGTCAAAGTCCAGGGGATGAAGTAGAACTGTCAAATTGCTTATAGTTTTTTTTTATTTAGACTTGAAGGTATGACAAGTTTGCTTTGCTTCGTTGCGGCCGGCTTTCTAAATATCATGAAGTCAACGCATAACTATCAAACACCCAATAAAAGTAAGAAACTATATATAGACCCAGTACTGCGAAGTGACATTTGGAGAAAATGGGGAGCTGCGATTTGCTTATCTACGCTGCCAGAACTGGTTTCTATCTATACTCATCAAGTTTCAAGAATATTGTTTCGTTTCAATAGCTAAACGTTTGTTTTTATTTCCTTTTTGGCACCAAGCGTTTCCCGTTACAGTGCCCCAATATATGCTGTCATGAATGACTGCAGAATGGGCTTGTTATTCTGGCCTCTCAGCGCGAAACTGTTTACAAGCCAGCTTTTGTTCGGGCTTGGTGGGTATACAGAGGAGCTCCGTTCTTTTTCGTTCACTATATATGCTTGAAGCAGGTGTTTATCGTAAATTATCTCCACGAAGAGTGGTGCCTTGACTGATGAAACAGTTGTTTCTGATACCATAGACACAAATAAAGAAACATGCAATTGACAGATAGTAAACAGAGATGGGGCAGTCTGACAAGTTCCACCGAAAGGGACACATTAGTAACTTCTGCGCGAGGAGAGGACGGAAATGATTGGCGAATATAGGAAGAACTGAAGAAGAAGTCGGTTAATGGGCAAGATACGTAGAAGAGAACAAAGATGAAGCAAAAGAAAGATCGACAGTACCAATGCGTTATACTATAAGCTCGAAGAACGCAAAGCTCGCTGACAGACTTAACAGACGGAGTAATTAAAAGGAAAATTGTGCCAAAGATTGCACGAACTATATTTCTCTCTGTCTTGTGCGAAAGTCGTTGGTGCGTGTGTTCTAACTTAGGTCACTCAACAAATAACTGCCAGTTTTGGTCACACTTTCATCGTTTCAACCAGATGAATAATCCGTACTCTTTTTTTTATTTTAGAACGAGCATCCGTCTCTTCTCTGAATTTTAATACCAGCCACTACGTTCATGCACTTATAACGCATGCAAGTATCCATGTTATCACCGTGAACACATCTCCGAGCGTAGCACGCTCTTTCACTCTGAGCGCTAGCGTATAAAACGCAGTTAACATGCGAGTTGCGACTGAGTGTTAAGCCTACACATCTAGCCGAGCATTTGGCCCTCACTAGGCGAGCGTTTGGCATCTCACTTTCAAAAAGACAAAAACAGGCCTCGAACGCGTGCACACTTGTCAGTGGTGGTATTAATACGCGTTTTTTGACCCGCATTTTCTAAACCAGTGGACACTTGTTTGTATACTGAAGAACTGATGCTATAGTCCGCCTTGGTGCAACAAGGGCTCGGCAGCTGAACAGAAGATCGTGGGTTCGATCCCGGCCGTGGTGGTCACATTTCGATGGAGGCGAAATGTTAGGGGCCCGTTTAGTTGTGATATCAGTGCGCGTTAAGAACATCAGGTGATCGAAATTTCTGGAGCCTTCCATGGAATACGGCGTCTCTTATAATTGATTCGCATGCGGGGGTTCTACGTCCCAAAACCACCATATGATTATGACAGCCGCCGTAGTGGGGGGACTCAGGAAATTTCGACCACCTCTCATAATCATATCTCGGTTTTGGGACTTAAAACCCAAGATATTTCATATCTCGGTTTTGGGACTTAAAACCCTAGATATTATTATTATTAGAACTAGGCTGAAGCGCGTGAGTGTTTATTCATGTGCCGGTTTGTGCAGTTTTGGGCTTGTTTACTTCTTTTCTTCAAGATGAGGAGTTCTGTTTTCTTTTGCTTTTACATGACCTGCGCTGGTTTAAAGCCAAGCACTCGGCGTGGCAATCAAGTGTTATTCTACCACGGAGCCACGCCAGGTTTCGGAACTCCTTTTCAAATATAGCGACGAGGCAAAGGACTAGCGTATCATTTCTTCATCTTTCTTTCTTTCTTTCTTTCTTTCTTTCTTTCTTTCTTTCTTTCTTTCTTTCTTTCTTTCTTTCTTTCTTTCTTTCTTTCTCTCTTTCTTTCTTCTTTCTTTCCTTCTTTCTCTCTTTCTTTCTCTCATGAAGGAGGCTTACCAGCTAAGACCGGCCGAAGTAGCAAGCAGACATAGCAGGTGGGATTACATCTTCGGCGCATGCCAAAGCAGGCGTACGTGGCGCTCTTTCATCTGAGCCGCAAAAAGTTCGCTTAAGAGGATTTATGTGAGACACGCTTGAATGAGCCTGGAAGCGCTGTTGCCGTCTGAGTTCGCTTCCGCCCAGCGCCTATAATACGCCTAAATAGAGAGCTTCGCGCCGTTGAAGAAGGACAGAGAAAGAGAGACGAGAAGGAATGGATTAATAAATTTCTGAGAGGATCTCACGGTAGGCGCCTTTTCGTTATATTGATTGACAATGCAAAAATGAGTGAGTGCTGTATATCTCTGCACATTGCGTGAAACCGCGCAGCAGGTAACGTGACTTGGGAAGCCGTGAATTGATGCTGTCCCAATCAATCAATCAGTCAATCTATCTAGCTATCTATCGAGCGAGGCGAGCGAGCGAGCGAGCGAGCGAGCGAGCGAGCGAGCGAGCGAGCGAGCGAGGAGCGAGCGAGCGAGCTAGCGAGCGAGGCGAGCGAGCAGCGAGCGAGCGAGCGAGCGGAGCTAGCGTATCTATCTATCGATCTATCGATCCTATCGATCTATCTATCTATCTATCTATCTATCTATCTATCTATCTATCTTATCTATCTAGCTATCTATCTATCTATCTATCTAGCTATCTATCTATCTATCTATCTATCTATCTATCTATCTATCTATCTATCTATCTATCTATCTATCTATCTATCTATCTATCTATCTATCTATCTATCTATCAATCAGAAACGCCATGGCAGCGTTGCGACTGACATGTTTCTTTGTTATGCTTCGAAAGCGCTTAGATTGCCGATACAGAGGCCGTATTTTAATGAAGAAAAATTAAGGGAATGGAGGCTGTGGTGTCGAGTTTGCCACAATATCCTAGTACGGCGATATAGATGCACGTGAAGCAATCTCCGAAAGTTGAAATGAAACGTATTCACCTTTCACCACTCATCACATTTAGGTCTTTGTACTAATCTCCACTAATCTAAAACCCTTTGTTGTTTAGAAAAAAAAAATGTTAAACAACTTCGAGTACTTCGTACTCAACTATGGGAGAGCAGTGAGCCCTCCAAAGCGCTGCAAAGGAGACTCAAAGTTACTTTTGTTGTTAGTGTTGTCGGCGTCATCTTTCTTGTTTGTTTTTACTGCTGACATCATCTCCACTGTTGTTCTCATCGTGTGTCCTCGTTCTCTCGACTCAATTTTTTTTCTATTTGCTTTGCTTTTTTCTTCAGCTTTAGCCTTTTATTGGTTCCATAGCACCATAAAAGTCCAGTGATTCCTCTCTCTTTTTAGCCTGGATGTTTCACACATCAGATCTTTTTCTGTTTCTCCTATCGGGTTGTCTACTGAGCACTCTGGCTAAAAGTGGTCACATCGGAACCGGCTGACTCTCGCCCTGTCTTCTTTTCTTTTTTTTTTCTTCTACCTTCAATACTCCTTTCGCGCGCAGTGCTGATGCTAGCAGCGTCAGAAGATCTGCGTGGAGGAACGCGCCACTTCCTCTCTGCTTGCGTGCCAGAAAAGAGCACGGAAAAGTCGTGCAGTGTGCTGGCATCCTAGCCTAATGCACGACCCGTATTGTGACACGGTGGTGGCCCGAAGAGTGATGCTTCCAATCGATTATACCGGCGTCGAGTTGTTTCCACGGCGAATGATCCTTCGTCGTGATCCATGGTGAGTGAGCCCAGCCGCTGTGGTCTAGTGGCTAAGGTACTCCGCTGCTGACCCGCAGGTCGCGGGATCAAATCCCGGCTGCGACGGCTGCATTTTCAATGGAGGCGAAAGTGATGTAGGCCCGTGTGCTCAGATTTGGGTGCACGTTAAAGAACCACAGGTGGTCGAAATTTCCGGAGCCTTCCTCTACGGCGTCTCTTGTAATAATATGCTGGTTTTAGAACGTTAAATCTCGCATATAATCAAGCCTTCGACATCTTGTTCAGTAATCTTTCTTTCCCCCTTACATTTCCCTAACGCGGTTGCTGACTAAACTGGCGACAATTCGATTTGGACGCACGCTACTGAGGTTATTTACGCCAAAAACACACACTATAGTGCCCTTTCTGACTGGTCGTTTCGGAGCGCTTTCGTTAGAGACATGAATGTTGCGTCTTCTTTCTTTGATCAGCCTCTCCCCCTCTCTCTCTCTCTCTTTCTCTCTCAGGAAAGCGCTCTAGAACGCTCCGAAACGACCAGTGAAGCATGACATAGGTCGCGTATATTTCTTTGAATTTCTAGAGATTAGCGGGTATTATTGTCACCTGGTACAACTGGTGGTGGTTCGTTGCCGCCTTTTTTGAACACTAAAGTGTGAAATCACTGCATACTGTCGTTACAATGAGTACTCAAAAGAGAGTGGAAGAAACGAAGCGGGGAGGTAAGGACTACCTCCCCGCTTCTTTAGGGTAGCAACCGAGCATACTATAACTCGGTTGGCTACCCTAAATGTGGGTGGAGGAAAGGGGCGTAACACGTAACGTAAGAAGAAAAAGTGAGAAAATTAGGGGACCCTCAAGTTTTGCCTTTGATGATTGAACGTGACAGCGATAACCGTGCGCACGCACGCGCGCGCACACACACACGAAGACAGACAGACAGACAGACAGACATACAGACAGACATACAGACAGACAGACGGACGGACAGACGGACGGACGGACGGACGGACGGACGGACGGACGGACGGACAGACAGACAGACAGACAGACAGACAGACAGACAGACAGACAGACAGACAGACAGACAGACGGACGGATGGACGGACGGATGGACGGATAGACAGACAGACGGAGGGACGGACGGACGGACGGACAGACAGACAGGCGGACGGACGGACGGACGGACGGATGGACAGAGAGACGGACAGAAAGACGGACGGACAGACGGACGGACAGACGGACGGACAGACAGACAGACAGACAGACAGACAGGCGGACGGACGGACGGACAGACAGACAGACAGACAGACAGACAGACAGACAGACAGACAGACAGAGGCGCACACAAAACGACAACAAACAATTTTCGTGTTTTTAGTTCTTAAAGCGTATAGAGAGTGGCAGCGAAGTTGATGCGGAGCCCCCCTGTAGCATCGTGCGCAATTTCTCGTGCGTTGCGTCGAAATTTTCGACGCCATTTATCAATCTTGGGGATCCTTCGCAAAAGCGTTTTTTTTTTTCAGCTGCACGCGTAATGCTCGTTGTAGGAGCCAACTTAACGACGACTGAAAATGCCGGGCTGTTTTGCGAATGTTGCGTTTCTGGCTTCGTAGAAACGATGAAATATGACTCTGAACGAGTGCGACACGTACGCCTGAATTTAGCTCGCCAGCTTACACGCACTCTAGTAGTTTACCGATTTCTCACGTGGCCACGTTGAAGAAAAAAAGAGAAACGGAAAGAAATAAACCACAGATGTCACATTGCGACGTCACTGCAAAAGTCATTCATGAGTAAGCTCCGAACAATATAGCACGTATTGGACGCATATGCTAAAGAACAATTTTCATTCTTAAAAAAAAAAACATGGCGCCCATGCGCGGTTTTTACGTCTCAATCTTGAATTTCTCCATTGGGCTTTGTGATTTGAGCTATTTAGAGACGGTTCGTTTTCTGTGCGCTTCTGTTTGCGCACTTCTAAATGTCGACAACAGAAGACATATACAGGGGGACCCACGTAACTTTAGCCAGAGTTTAAAAATAGGCCGGAACACGTCAATAGGACGTGACCAAATGCATGTTCCTCACCGTTGCCTGGAGTTAGTCAGACTATTTTTTGTGTTCTCAAATACTGTTTAATTAGATTTGTTTAATTAACTAACCTTCGAAAAAACGAAGATAAATAAAAAATTGTGCGCACTAGCGCACAAGCCGGTTTTGTCACGTGGTATTTTTTGTATTTCGCAGGAATTTGTAATTAGCTGGAAAACACTAATACCCAACGGATATAATGTTCAAAACTGTCTAATCGGACGTTTTGCGAACCGATGTACAACTTTCTCGTCAAAATTTTTATCTATCTTCGTTTCTTCAAAAGTTAGTTGATTAAACATATATAATTAAACAACATTTGAGAACGCCACAAATAGTATGACGTTGAGCCACATGCATTTGGTCACGTCGTAATCGCGTGTGCCGGCGTATTTTTAAACTCTGGCTAAAGTTACCTGGGACACCCTGTATATTGCGTCATACCGACTGGGTAATGTCGTTGGAGCACTGCAGATCTCAACACCCTGAATGCAATCTTTTAAATCCCAATGAAACAAAGTGTGAGAGCAGCAGACTCGTTAGCTTGCTGTTATATTGTGCAAGATGTTATACGATATCATATGTGCAACACCAAAGGATTGTAAGGCAGCAGAGTGGGCCAGGGAACAAAGAGGCGTTAAGGAAATCTTAGTCGAAATCACGAAGAAAGTGCGAATGGCCAGGCCACATAGGACGAGGCAAGCTAAGCGGTGTTCACTGAGAGTAACACACTGGATTCCAAGAGGAGGCGAGTGTGTGAGGGGGAGGCACAAAGTCAGGTGGACAGATCAGATTGAGAAGAATGAGGGCGTAACTCGGCCGCTGGAAACACATGACCAGATTGAATGCTGAAACATGGAAGGTTCTATTGCCATGCAGTGGACGTAGTCAGGCCGCTGCAGATGAACATATGGTGTACATGATGGTTTATCACTCTCATGAACCAGCAGTGATGCCCGGTAATACCAGGCGGTATACGTGGACAACGGAGCTTCAAAAAAGAACGAGAATTTACGGCTGTTGTATTAATGACCATGATGATGCACTTTGCATCAGGCGTGGTTATCCTTGCATACCTGGACGTAACAAAAGAGAATAATAGAACACGCTACAGTCCGAAGGATCCTAACTTGGGTGGAAAACACCTCGTATGCCCCACGACAGCATTCACTTTTTTTTTCTCGCGTTTTTTTTTCGTTCTGCCATAATTTCAAACTTAGCTCCAAAAAGTAGCAAAGAATCTGGTGTGTACACTCCTGTACTTCTTAATCCTCACCGCATAATTTTAGGGTGAATTATTCCCATCGCAATGTTTTCTGATCATCAACTGAAACCTCGTTTACAGAAACGGTGACACACAGTTCAGACTATATAGGTCCACTATCACCGAATAGGCTACACAATAGTATATGTGCTCCATTGAAGGCATCAGTACCGCTCCGCGCACATCACATGACCGATCACGTCTACGTACTTGTTCGAATAGTTCGCCGTGCGACTTCTGATGGCTTGGAACATGCTTTAACCATTGTGTGCGAGTCTCCGCTAACCGACTCCACACACCCTGTCTATCGCTTTTCCAAGACTGGAAGTTCTTGCGCGAATCGCTTTCACTTCGTCGAGGTGGTAACATCACTTCGCGATAACGAGTAATGATCTCTGGCTTCAACGATGCCTTTGCTGTGCCCGAAAGCGAAGCGCCATTGTCCTTATTCTTTTTCATGTGAAAAAAGAAAGAAAGAAAGAAAGAAAAGAAGAAAGAGAGAAAGAAAGAACGAAAGAAAGAGAAAATGAAGGAAGGAAAGAAAGCCTGCTACAAGCAGGTATACCTGCTTGCAATGGTGTTTCTTTTTTTTTTCATTTGTGCTGCCGAAAGTGTAACCGAAAGAGACCAAATACAAATGTGAGAGATAAGCGCCGATTTCCTGAGTAGGCCGGTGCGGCAACAGGATTCTCAGAATGCAGTGTGTTTCCGAAACGATAAAGGCGAGTTGTTTGGGCCGACTGCGGGTCTCTTCCAGACAAGATAAACGTAATCAATTTTTTCTTACGAAGCGCAAAAGTAATCAAGGAAAAAAAAGGTTTTATCGAAAACACCGTCGGGACGCCGGAGCTATAGGTGTGAACGCGAGAACGTGAGCGAAATTCGGAACGATCAGGCGGGCGTAATTCTCACTGTGTCGCGCGGCACCAGACGCTTGGCGTTGTTCGAGCACGCCCCGCTATATAGCAAAAAAAAAGAAAAAAAACAGAAGGACCCTAGCGTGTATACAATACACCAGACGAGTATCGGAGGCCTTAATAGGCGTTAGATATTGCCACCAATCGCTTCAAGATAAGGCGGGGCCACTAGTAGCAAAAGAGAAATGATATCTCTTTTTCTACAGTGTCATAACCGCGGTATGATTCTCAGGAATGCAGTAAAACAAAAGATGCTTTTCTGACTAGAAATCCTATGCAGTCGCGACCTCCCTTGGGTTAACATATATATCAAGCCCATGGAATGTTAACTGCTAAAGCAGAGCTACTGCGTTCATTTCGAGCCCAGTGTAATAGTTAGTGCTACAGAGAATGATCGTTATCAACTATTAATTGCAATAGTACTCTATTAAAGCAAACTACTCGACAGAAGCGCCGATGATGAGAACAATATCATTTTATTCCCGTTAATCAGGAAACCACTTCAACCGTATACCTCACTTCAGCTTACGATTGACAGACGTAATACTTCCACTATAGCTCTTATTTCCGAACTCACCTGAAATTCAACCAGTGAATCAATAGCTATAGCAGGAGCAATCTACGTGCTCCAATATTAAAAGTTGGAAAAAATGTAAGGACAAGAAACAAGCAGAATGACATTTTTCTTAATGCAATATGACCTCTGATCCGTCCTTGTGAGAGGAGGTGACGTTGCTAACTGAAAAGAGATTACCCGCAGCGGCTGCGTCATTGAAAGACTGCTTCGACAGCCGCTGCTATCTATATTGCACGCGGTTAATGTACCGAGATGCATTTGCCGGTCATTCCGAAGACTTTATTTCACCGACAGATTGGTGGAACAGTACGAACAACGGCCGTGTTACGTTGTCCATATATCCGTTTGTGTTGCGTTTCTTTTTTTCTTCTTCTTCTTCTTACTGTGGGCGCCGCAGAAGCGTCCTGGTGAACACTATAAAGGATCTCCAAATGTCAAACCCTCAGTGGTCGCTTCGGAAGCTTCGCGACTCTGGAATGCAATATCACTGCTGTTGGGCCTTTTGGTATGTGCCATACGGTGTGGGCGTCTTGAACATGCCTCCGACGGGTTGGGTTCCGCACAGCGAGGATTTCTCGGTCGTGCCTTTTCGTCCAGTTTTGAAGCGCGGAGTTCTCGCATTACCTTTTTTATGCCGCCTGCTCCGAATAGATAGCCGTGTGCGGCCAGTGATGTGCGATGCACACGGCATTTGGTGTTGCGCGTCACGCACCTTCATATCCCCAATATAATTTCGTATTTGTTTGGTAATATTTCCTGTATGGGTCGAAAACTACAAGCAAAAGGGAATGCGGGGGTGTTGAGGTTGGGCACGTGTGAAGGAGAACACGAAAAATAAAGCTACGTAATATAACGGCCGCATCATATATTTTTTTCTCGCTTTATCAAGCGAAAACTGCAGCTTTGAAATATTAGTGTAGTGATTCTTCTTCTCTTTCTCTTTTTTTAATACTATTATGGGTTATGAATGCTTGGTTGTAGCTTCTCTTTTTAACACTCTGGGCGTTACGATACAATCCAATTGCGGTGCATCATGAGACCACGTTGAGTACTGAAGTAGGTAGGACGTACGAACGTCATCAAACTGCTCCTCACGACTCGACTGTGAAGCAATTTGATAACCTTCATTGTCTGCCTAAATCATTGTGCCATCGTGTACCAACTTATTAAACACTGTGTAGTACAGAATAACCAGTTCAAGATGTACTCGTAAAAGGATTTCCTTTCCGTTGTTTACCCAAAAGGCCTTCGTAAAGAATGTGTGATGGAAGCATATATCTTGATCAACGGAGTAATAGAAGGGTATCAATTATTATGATAAAGCTGTTATAACAAAAAATAATAGAAATGCTCGCACGGTTGTTTATGCATTCGCCTAAGTATATTTAAAATTGCAGGCCGTCTTATTATTTTTCTTGTTTCACAGTTGATATAGTGATTCTTTCCCACCCCTATCGTGAGGGTTTCTGCACATAACGTGGTTTCGCGTCGTCCTCGTGACTCGCGTGAAAAGTGGGTTCTCTCACGAATCCATTTCTTCTTTATATATACGCATTTGAAGTATGTATTACATTATATACGCACCAACTACAGGTCACATATTTGTGAACCACACAACGATCGGCAGCATTTACACATTTACTAAATAACGGCTAAAATAGGCGTCACTTAAACCAGGCTCCAGTTATCACGTACTTGTTCCTTATAGTGTGGGGTTTATCTGTACTTTACGGTTTATACTTTAGGGTTTATCAACCTTCATGTATTTCAGTACACCTTTTTAATTAGCGGATGTTGACCACAGTGACGGGAGGATTTTCAGGCACATTGTACTTCTTGAAGTTACATTATCAAAGACACAACAGGGCGACCTTGTGGTGATAGCGCGAGTGAAAGACGGACAGGGCGGAAGCTCTTAGCGGTCAGCATGAACGTAGGTACGAGCGTGCTACTTGGCAGTGGGAAATGGAGAGGACAACGTGAAAAAAATCACCGCCATATTTACGAATTGAACGATGTTAGGTGTGCTTGCTCGGAGATGCACGGGGTGTTTCTTGGCGAGACCATTTCTGTGGAAAGGCTTGTTAACGAGCCGGCGCATGATGTGTACGTCAAAAGCAGCGTTGATGTGTCGTCAAAAGGAGCGCTGCACAGTGTTGGCCACGTCAATCGGCACGTTAACCACCTGCCCCTTTACGTCACACTGGCCGTTACGTCACCTAACGCTCATAAACGGCAGACGTGCAGGTATCAGGCGTTCTTCAACGGGGTTGAGAGCAGGCAGGTGAGGTTGCTTGGGAGGGCATCGGTACCCGCGCGTAACACTCATCGTAGGATTTCGTCACGTGCTGCCATGCCTACGAACCGACGAGACCGAAGTGGACGTACTTGCGAAGAGACGAGCGCGCAAGCCATCGAAAGGTGATGCCTTGGGTGGCGGCGCACCATCCAACTTAGTGAGCATTCTTCGAATCACCGTAGAGCGACTGGAGAAGCGAACACTGGCAACACTGGTGTACACGCCAGTCACCACCACCGGAGAAACCGCTAGCATAAGGCGAGCTCCTAAATTTAGGAGAGAGAGAGAGAGAAAAGAAGAGGTGATTTTGGGCAGGGAAGCGTGGGTCAGGAACATGCAACGACGCATACTATTCAAAGTATCGAACACTAAACCACTCTCAGACGTATATAGGCGACTTCGTACAGATTTATACGCGGTTTTGATCTATTAACTTCTTTCTCTCATTTTCCTGTCACCCGAATCTTTCCCACAAGATCCTTCTCCCACCTTTCGTATCATCAATACTACATAGACATCCGAGAGGCCCCTTCGTGGTCAACAGGGGCCGTTCGCCTACGCACGATCGACGAAAGTATAGGCTGTCCGTTTATTTTTATACTCCGGCGCGGTGCTTCTGGTGGCACGGTGCCGCCCATAATATCCTCATCCATCCCTCCTTCCCCCTCCTTCTTTTTTTTTCATTTTCGTAGACCGCTTAATTTCCGGTCAGAGGCCAGCCGTCTTTACTACCTCGGAAGTGTCGGCGACTTTCTCCGCCAACGAGTCCTGATTCTGCTTCCACGAGCAGTATTCTTGTCTTTTTCTTCTTGTCTCTTTCTTCTTTTTTCTTACTTTTGCCCGTTCAGTACTGCTTCATCTCGCACATGCCCGTGTCATTCGGTGGGCACGTGCGTTCGTGCCTCATAAACATTTGTAGATGCCATTCATTCACTCTTCCCCCTCCTCTTACATCCTATTCGTGTATGCGTGCTGCCTCGACTAGTAAGTTTGATTGGGTGTTTTTATTGCCGGAGTCGTTACTAAGTTTGGGTAGGAGAAGACGACAGATAGCACCTGCCTCGGCGCGTATCTTCTTGGATAAGCTTTACTTGTTGTTATGGACGGCAGTGGACATCTGCGATAAAAGAAATAGTGGTTGCATAATAAATGTGGGGTAGGTTTGCTCCGTTTGGGCTTTATTGCGGATAGGGTAGGGCAATTTGTATGGTTTAGCTGTCTGGATTTAGACAGAACGATACGAGATTAATGATTATCGCTGATACCAATAAAAAAAAACGGTTACGCTTAAAAAGTTAGATTTTCACCAGTCAGAGTTCTGTACGTGACCCTTGTGGAAAGCCCGTCTCCTAGGATGACTGTTACATAATAAATATTTAGTTTTGTTGACCTATTTAATGTGAGAAAAGGAATGATGAATACCATATTATGCGTTAGAAAAACAGCTATTGCGAGCTGCAGGGATCTACATGACCGTCGTAAACACTGGTTGACGTGCAAGCGTGCAATGTCGTGAATGGCCCATCACTCATTATTCACAATCTTAATAGTATATTTCAGAACAAGTTAGCATGAAGATAGGCTGCTCATTACACGGCTGTTTTTACCTGAATGTTACGCAGTTATTCAGAAAGCACTGTAAAGGGTTGTGATGCACGTATTTGTAGGATAGCATTCTTTCGGAGGACGAGCCAGTAATTTCGATCGCGTTTCGCGTGCTGGTGCCCAAGAGCGAGCACCAAAGGAACGTCTAGCCCCGCCGCGGTGGTCTAGCGGCTAAGGTACTCGGCTTCTGACCCACAGGTCGCGGGTTCGATTCCCGGCTGCGGCGGCTGCATTTCCGATGAAGGCGGAAATGTTAGAGGCCCGTGTACTCAGATTTGGGTGCACGTTAAAGAACCCCAGGTGGTCAAAATTTACCGAGCCCTCCACTACGGCGTCTCTCGTAATAAAATGGTAGTTTTGGGACGTTAAACCCCACAAATCAATCAATCAATCAATCAATCAATCAATCAATCAATCAATCAATCAAAGGAGCGTCTATCTTACTGTGCATGGTTTATTTCGCCACCATGTCGTGACAAAGCAAGCAACATACTTTTGTGGCGTCGTCGTTTCTGTCGTGCTCGTAATTCACGGCTCTCTGAGCCTTGTATTTCTGTTTATGCGTTGTAGCCTGTCTTATACGTACGCCGAGCAGAGTTTAGTGGCAACGCGTTTCGAAATTGACCACCAGTATTCGTGTGCTCAGCCGGCTTCCCTCGCTTACCGAAGTCTGCTTCGCCACATAAACACAAAGTTTGAGGAGAAGCTCGCTTTGCAGGCTGTTGTCTTCTACTACATATGCGATGCGCTCTAGTCGATAAATATTTATGCGCGTGTGTTAGGCTGCCGTCGTGCTGCGCTTGTCGCTCAGTGGGTAGCGGCTGGGAGTTTTCGTGCGTCTGCAGGGTGCTTTGTTTTTATAGACCAATATAAACACTTCCCTACGTACGTACGTGTACATACATACATACATACATACATACATACATACATACATACATACATACATACATACATACATACATACATACATACATACATACATACATACATACATACATACATACATACATACATACATACATACATACATACATACATACATACATAATAGGTTCTGACATGTAGATGTAATGCATGGTGGCTTGCGAAGATGAAAATATAACAAACATTTTCGATGACATATATCTATGGAGAGTTGACGATCTTAGTCAGCCAATGCGCTGGAATATTCAGTGTACTTCACTGTGTTGGGTAAACCTCTCAGGCTGGCTGGCTGCCATTTGAATCACTAATATACTGCGTTTAGCAAAGACCCGCTGCAGATTTTCTCGTATTAGGTACTCAGAAATATCGAATTCCGTCGCTTCGCCATACTTTAAGGCTAGCCATCCCTGTGCGCATGACGTGCGCGCGTGTGCGTTGCGTTCGTGCCTCACGTTTTGTAGCACGCTGCTTTTGCGTGCAGCTTTTTTCATCACGCGTCAGACGCAAGCACCGCAACTTAATCCCCCGTTGATGCTATAGGCAAACACCGCTACGTTACATCTCGCCCCCACTGCGTGCCATGTTTTGTACACGGGATGCCTTCAGACTAATGGCTGCTCGTTGAACTTTAGACTGTTGCCTTGAGCTAAATGATTAGAGATTCACGGAAACAGCAAGATTAGGCTCGGGGAAAAGCTTCAAGTTAACGACTTCACGTGCTGAGAACAAAAGGTAAGGCTACTGAAGAATGGTTGAGGGGAAGAGAAGGGCGTGTGACGACAGAGAATGTGCCCAATCTTGCATGCGCTCAGCGATAAGCTCAGGGCTGCGAATACGGAGAGGGTGCCCTGTAGCCCCGTCGCTTTGCTTTGTTCGGATTCGCCTCTTTCTTTTTTTCTTTGGAAAATCTTGTCTCGTGAATTATTGATCTCGGCCCATTAAACCGGGGCTTAGAGGAAAATCTCGCGTGCGGACCTGGGAGATGACTGGCCCAGGACACCGCCCGTCATTGATTCCTTGTGGGCCTCCTTCAGAGCGCAGCGTCGGATTGGTTCGGTAGGGCTTCCGCTTTCCCAGTGAAGTGCAAAGTTCTCGCCTAAGATCAAGGTGCACTGACGTGCGCGCACTGATAATTTCTTCGCCTAGGTGATTTCATGAACTGGTGCGGATAGGAAGGTGGTGAGGGGGGGGAGGGGCTGGGTTGAATACGCCGGGAAAGTTTTCTGAGGAGAAAAAATAGTTCAGAAAAGTGTAAGTATCCTGTTGTTCCCGTTTTACAAGCGCAAAAAGCTCTAACTAACCTTCTGTGTTTTCAGTACTAACTAAAATTTTCATTGCATGGCCTTCTCGTACAGAAAAGCACGAAGGTGGCTAGGGATTCTGGCAGAAAGTTCTCTGGAGAGTCGGAGGGGAAGCGTGTTTGCTTCAAAAAAGAACAAGTGATGGAAAGGACTGATCAAGCAGATAATAATGAGTGAGCAGGAAGTCTTGCTTCAATGCTGTACGATGCCACACGCGTCATGAATTTTTCTGAATACCTGACTAATATACTACGCATCGGCTAGCAACATCTTAAGAATAAAATTATGTAATGTCAGTGAACGTTTGTCAGTTACTGGCCGCCAAAATCGTTTGTGTTTCCTCATTGTTTTTCTTAATTTTTATGTTTATATCGCGTGCCTCTGCCTTGTAGTTGCCGGTTCTCCCTCTATCTCTTCCACGTATAATCTTATATTACAACGACAAACCTCCTGTACCTTACGTGGTATTGTGCTGTATAAGAAAAAAAAACTGTTTATCGCGTCGTCACTTCGCATTACTTTCGATGTTTCAAACGGCACGTACGTAACTTCGGTAAACCTTTGAATTGCTATACGTTTAGAACCGTGATGGAGTAACCAGAGTGAGCGAGCGGGGAAGAAGAAGGGGGGGGGGGGGCATTTGGTCAACTTAGCGAAAACATGACATAATGCAGTCACTCACAAGTGGGATTGCTTGTGTGAACCTTGGGGATATAGCACAACCCACAAATCTGGCCAGGGGGCACGTAATACTGCTCTGGCTGAAGTCGTGTTAATCGTCGTCGTAGCGCTTAATTAAATCTGACCTGCTCATTACGCCATTAGCCTCTCGCATGGACAAATATATGAAAAGCACGTAGTCAGAAAGGCTGAGATTAGAGATTTACTGATGTATTTTTGCTTAAACTCGTGACATGAACAAGCTTGGTATTTGCGTCCTACTGCGTGCAGGTACAGTATTTTATGTACATTCGTAGAGAAGAATAGTGATGCCCCTTTGGCTTCAGTGGGCAACATCGCTGCTAATAACGTTATCTTGCCGAATCAGTAGATCCGATTCGCCACACATCCAAATGATCCCATTTAATTATGACGATGTTAAACCACCGTTAGCTCAATCATAACTGTACATACTAAGTTGAATGCACATCAGTGTTAGTTTAGACTGCGTGCTAAAATTGAAGCGCGAATAATTTCGCGGTATACCCTATAGCACCTTATCTGTTAACTAACAAATATAGAAATACATTCACGTGTGCAGGCTGACGTACTCAACGTAAACACTTTAACCTCAAACAGGTGCGTTAAGACGCGCGCACACGTTGACAAACGTGTTTTCGTACGTGCAGGTGGACCAGCACAAGCACACGCACACGCACGCCACCCCCCCCCCCCCCCAAACACACAACTAGGGAAGGAATCAGCAGGATAGAGAGAGGAAAAGCGGTAATGTTTGCCAGCGTCGACTTACTTGTCCGATAGCGTACGCTGGGAAAAGGAATAGGGGAGTTTGAAAATTGGACGTATACTGCAAGTGAGGGAAATCAGGAGATTTTTTTTGAGGACTCATTATTTTGTGAGACAACCAAATGAATTGTTTAGAAGATTAGGCCAAGGATGGCATAGGGTGTAGGAGACATTTTGATGACAGATAGATATAGGGAGGGGGGGGGGAGGGGTTAACGTCGCAAAGCCACCATATGATTCTGAGAGACGCCGTAGTGGAGGGCTCCGAAAATTTCGACCACCTGGGGCTCTTTAACGTGCACACAAATCTGAGCACACGGGCCTACAATATTTTCGCCTGCATTGAAAATGCAGCAGCCGCAGCCGGGAAGAAGACATTTTGTTCTCAAGTGTATAATAATTACGACGTTAATAAGAAAGGGTTAATGTAGCAAAATATTTATCCTTTCCGCCGCTGAGACCCAAACCCACAGCTTTTGAATTACGTGTTCGATTCTTTGCTGATTGAGCTGCGACGGAAGGCTCATCACCGCACACTACGTGGCGTATGTGTATGTGCTGTTATGCCAGCGAGTCCTCGTCAAACGTCCGTGCCTCTGAAAAAGGCAATCTGGGTCAAGGCCAGTCCGCCCGGACGCGAACATCTCAACGGCGTGAACACGCGCGGCGCCTCTCTGGGCCACGTGCATTGAGTCACCGGCGCACGTGACAGCGAGCCGGCATCCTCGTGTCTGGTGGTCTGACGCATGGCGCGGCAGCCCCATTGGAGGAATCTGCCCTGACGACCAGCGGCGCTTCTGATCGACATTTTGGTTGGACCCGGTGTAAATAAAAGAAGCCCTGCGGCGCGTCGCGATCGGTGGTCCTATGGGAGAGGAGGCCCCGTGTCGGAGAGCCGACATGTGTATGAGTCGGCGGTTTTAGGCGAAAAGCTGACCGATGTGTTAGAGAGGAGAGCTCGGCTCTTCGAGTCTCTGTCGGCCCCAGTGCCGAAATTGTAAAGCCTCTGTATATATGCTGTACATAAACCTTGTTTAACTCACCGTCGTCTCGTCCGCTCGTCTTATCAGCTCTGCGCAGAAGCAGTCGCGAGCTGAGCAACATACGCTACCAAACGGCTGGTGACCTTCCCGTCGGAGTTGGAAGCAGTGGCGCTTCGGGACCATTTTGGCGTCACCGTCTTTCGCAACAGTGGAGGTCAGCGGTGGGATCGGCCCGTCGTTCGCAACAGTGGTGGCTTCGGCGGGATCGGCCCGTCGTTCGCAACAGTGGAGGTCAGCGGTGGGATTTCGGAGGTGGCTTCGCAACAGTGGTGGCTTCGGCGGGATCGGCCCGTCGTTCGCAACAGTGGTGGAAGCGGCGGGATCGGTCCGCTTCGCAACAGTGGTGGCAGCGGTGGGATACACGGTGGCAGCGTTCGCAACAGTGGTTGGCAGCTGCGGGATCGGCCGGCGTCAGCGACATCGATGCGGTGAGTGCCTGACGTTTTCCCCTCAGTTCACCAGACTACTCTAGCTCAGGTTGTAGTAGTTTAGAGAAGGGCTGTGTGAAGCATTCGAGTGAGCTTTGATCGTTTCAAGCCAAGTTGAAGTGCTTTGAAACCGAAGTTAATGCGGAGGGGGTAAACACGGGAGTGTGAAAAATTGCTTGCGCGTCGTGCTAGTAGGCTTATAGTGGGTACGGCAAGTAAATTGTTAACAGGGGCAAACAGCAAGAGGCTAGTGTGAACGATGGAGAACCTTAAAGTGAAGGAACTCATCGAAATTTGTGAGGAACTCGGCATTACTTTGGGCCGTGCGAAACGAAAGCAAGCAATCCTTGAGATTATGAAGGATGAAGGAGTGTCGGCTGAGGAAGTCGATGAGGCCTGGGCGGATATCAAAGCACGCCGCGAGGAGGCCGAAAGGCGAGAAGTTCGTGAACGCGAGGAGGCCGAGAGACAGGAGCGCCTTGAGATGAAACGACTAGAATTGGCAATCCTACAGTGTTCGCAGGCGCCTAGCGTAGCTTCTCCGACGATTCAGGTCAGCGGTTTTAGAATTCGGGACCAACTGCCACCGTTCGTAGTAGGCGAGGACATGGCGAAGTATCTCGTCAAGTTTGAACACGTCTGTGAGCGAAACGCTTTGGAGCGGTCTCTTTGGGCGCGGAACCTGCTAGCTCTTCTTCCCGGCGAAGTGTCCGACGCGATAACTTGCTTGTCGAGGGAAGCGTTTGAGAGCTATGACGAGGTTAAGGAAGTGCTCTTAAGACGTTATAAGTTGTCACCCGAGGCTTTCAGGCAAAGGTTCCGGTATGCTAAAAAGGGGAATGAGTCACACGTTGACTTCGCGTTTCGTCTTAAAGCCGATTTGATTGAATGGCTCAAGGGCGAAGGTGTTTATGACGACCGCGATAAAGTGGTGGAATGCGTTGCATTGGAGCAATTCTACCGCTGCATCGAGGAGGATGTCAAACTTTGGCTGCAGGACAAACTTGGGGAAGTACAGTTAAACAAGGCAGCTGAGTTAGCTGAGGAGTATTATACTCGCCGAAAGTTGCATAGCAGGGCAGTGCGCGTTGAAAGGGATGAAAGAAAAGAGGGCTTTTCAAGGAAACCTGATCAACGGAAACCCGTTCCGCACCGTAATTTCAAGAAGGACCCGTCTCTTACGAATGACACTGTAGGGGAAGGGCAAAAGGAAGCGGAGAAATCGAGTGAGGTTTCTACCACACAGGCATTTGAATCGGAAAACAAACGGAAGCCGCTAATCTGCTACAACTGCAAAAAGGAAGGGCACATCGCGAGAAACTGTCAGGAAAAGTTTGCCTTCGCAACAATCCGAGAATCAGAAAAAAACATGCGGTTGTTGGAGCCGTATCTCCAAGAAATTAGGGTGAATGAGAAAACGTGCCGAGCACTTAGAGACTCAGCGGCAACCATGGACGTTGTCCATCCTTCATTGGTGTCTCCGGATGACTTTACCGGAGAATGCGCGTGGATCAGGCAAGTCGCCGAGGAGCAGAGTGTTCGCTTACCAATCGCCACGGTTGTCATTGAAGGCCCGTTCGGTAAGCTTCGCACTGAAGCGGCTGTGTCTGCCGCGCTAAATGATCGTTTTCCTTATCTTTTCTCCAACAACTCAGAGCAGCTTCTCAAAGAGCAGGGCAAATCGTTCTTCCCCAACTTAGCGTGCATGGCTCTCACGCGATCGCAAGCGCGGAAGCTAGCGCGGCAGCTTGATCTGGTTCAATGCAGTGAACTCTCAAGTGACCTTGTCGGCGGGTCGACGGAACCCCAGAAAGGAAATTTTCCGCATGAGTCATGTGAGCAGTCACGCGAGCGGCCCGTCGCGAAAGCGGTCGGCGCGGCCGGCGCGGTAGGGGGAGACGACATGGCGCCATTGAGTCAGAGCGAGAGGGTTGCAACGCTCTCGCCTGTAGCGGAAAGTTGGAGCGAGCTGCCGAGAGTTGATCGAGAGACGCTCATTCGAGAGCAGCGTGAGGATCTCTCGATTGAAGCGCTAGTGGAAAGCCAGAAAAACGCGGCAAAAGTGCTGTCGAAGGAGCACTACGATGAATCGGTGAAGAAGCGTGCTTTTGAAGTTGATAATCAGGTAATGCTACTGCAGCCGTCCAAAAGGAACAAGCTTGAGGTTGATTGGGAAGGGCCCGCAAAAGTAGTATCGAAGCTTTCTGATACAAATTATGAAGTGAAATTAGGAAGGCGGCCGGACAAAATTTACAACTTGATGAAACCCTACGATCAACATCAAGAGGTCGTAAATCAGCTGTTGAATGCTTCAGAGGAAGAGGAAGCAGAGAATTTGAGTTCTAGTGAGGTAATCGAAGGGGGATCGAAAGTAACCCGGGAGTAGATAAACCTAGAGCCTAGGTTAAGTGAAGTCCGGAAGGAGGACCTGAGAAAGATTGTTTTGGTGTTTAAAGACGTGTTTTCGGACCGCCCCGGAAACACGAGGGTGATCGAACACGATATCGAGCTAAGCGGTGAGGAGTCAATCCGTAGCAAGCCGTATCGTTGTTCCCCTGTGCAACGTCGAAAGTGTGAGCCGCTCTTGGTGCCGCATAGGTATCGTCGCCTAAAAGTGGCCGGTTACTGAAGTGGAGCCTGTTGCTCCACAGCGCAACTTTGACGTTCGCTATCAAAAAAAAAGGGAAAGCTAAACGCTAATGCAGGTGCATTGAGCAGTGCGTTCCAGCTAGTAACTTCTCAACCTTTCGGTTTCTCGCTGGCGATTCGGGGCAAAATTTTGACCTGATCACGACCTTAGCTGAGCGCTCTCGTCCAGAGTGAGCTCAAGGAGCCAACTTTATGTTGTATTCTAATTCGTTTCGTTGTTGTACAAAAAAAAATCTTGAGTTGTCATTTTAAGAGTCTTGTTTCCCACATGTGCCTCTTGATGTAGGGGGAACAAAATTCCGATAGACACGTAGATAGGTATATGTTGTACTATACTTTGTCTGGTGTTCTGTCGGGTGACCGAGGGCACTTGCTTGTGTCGTGTGTTATTTGTTGCCGAAACGTTCTTAGCAAGTTGCAGAACCATCGACAAGTGCTGAAGCCGAAGATGGTCAGAAGAGACGAGTGAAGCTGGTCGACAAGTTGTGGCGACAAGCCAGTGGAGCTGGGATCCGTCGTCAAGAATGGGCTGTATTCCCGGAACAGTCTGGAGCTGTATTCTCCCCATGGCCCTGGCGGCGAACGTGGAGGGACCTGGCGAACGAGCGCACCTGACATCCGAGCCCCGTGGAGGCAGCTCGTTTTTCCGGTGCATTGTCTGGCGGCGGGGGTGCTGTTATGCCAGCGAGTCCTCGTCAAACGTCCGTGCCTCTGAAAAAGGCAATCTGGGTCAAGGCCAGTCCGCCCGGACGCGAACATCTCAACGGCGTGAACACGCGCGGCGCCTCTCTGGGCCACGTGCATTGAGTCACCGGCGCACGTGACAGCGAGCCGGCGTCCTCGTGTCTGGTGGTCTGACGCATGGCGCGGCAACCCCATTGGAGGAATCTGCCCTGACGACCAGCGGCGCTTCTGATCGACATTTTGGTTGGACCCGGTGTAAATAAAAGAAGCCCTGCGGCGCGTCGCGATCGGTGGTCCTATGGGAGAGGAGGCCCCGTGTCGGAGAGCCGACATGTGTGTGAGTCGGCGGTTTTAGGCGAAAAGCTGACCGATGTGTTAGAGAGGAGAGCTCGGCTCTTCGAGTCTCTGTCGGCCCCAGTGCCGAAATTGTAACGCCTCTGTATATATGCTGTACATAAACCTTGTTTAACTCACCGTCGTCTCGTCCGCTCGTCTTATCAGCTCTGCGCAGAAGCAGTCGCGAGCTGAGCAACATACGCTACTAAACGGCTGGTGACCTTCCCGTCGGAGTTGGAAGCAGTGGCGCTTCGGGACCATTTTGGCGTCACCGTCTTTCGCAACAGTGGAGGTCAGCGGTGGGATCGGCCCGTCGTTCGCAACAGTGGTGGCTTCGGCGGGATCGGCCCGTCGTTCGCAACAGTGGAGGTCAGCGGTGGGATTTCGGAGGTGGCTTCGCAACAGTGGTGGCTTCGGCGGGATCGGCCCGTCGTTCGCAACAGTGGTGGAAGCGGCGGGATCGGTCCGCTTCGCAACAGTGCGTAATAAGTGGGAGTGGTGGCCAGCGTCACTCATAGTGGAGGCGGTGAGTGTAGAACACTCTATACGCCACCCAGCGTGACGCAGTGCGTGATATAATCGCGAGATGGCGTCTGACCAATAACCTCTCGCTTGCTGCTGCCGAGATGAGGCACTCGCTATGAACGAACCAAAGAAAGGGAACGCACATAGATTCACACCCTCGAAAAACAGAGCGGGAGTAAAGGAAAGCTTTTGTTGGCATTTCCGCCCCATAATTGTTTGCGAAACAAGTGAAAAAGGAAGTTTCAGGTGTGGGCGCCAGTCCATAACCTTCTCCACTGTTGTCTTTGACGCCGCTAATTCCGGTCGGCACGTGGTTTCGAGGAGAGTTCGTCGTTCTCGAGATTGACTTCGACGGTGGCGGCAAAGAGTCGGAGCACATCCATACATACACCCAGCCGTTTTAAGCTTTTCTACGTACCGGCGACGTAATAAAAACTCTCGCTGCTATAGCTCGAAGACAGGCTTTTCTACTGTTGGCATGTCACCGATATCGCCGGGTGCGCGAGTCTTGGTACGCCAGCTGCGGCGGCTTCCTCGGGAATGACGCCCGAGAGACAGCTGCGTCACCGCGCCCAGATGAAATCGGTTGCAGTGAAGAGATGGTCCTGACTCTCCTGCAAAATGACGCGCGTCGACAGCGGCACAGGCGCGAGCTCGATAGTAAAGGCGCGCGAGATATGAATTGCGTTCAGCGCAGTGAGACGGACAAGTTCTCGCCCTTTTCACCCGAAGGTGACGCACCGACATGCCCAACCATTCCTCCTGAATCATTCAGGGCAGTTTAAAAACATTGAACAGTCTAACGAGGTCTCATATGCACTCGCGTAATGTGATTCGATGCCAAAATTGCTAAGAAAATTTGTGACGTCGTGACGACGTCACAAATTTTGGTGGTCCGTGACGTCAGGATAACGTCGTCTCATTATGACTTCTCGCATCACTCGTGTTGACCCTTCAACTCACTTATCGTGTTAGAGGAGAATTCCGAGGCTTCCGCTTCAAGTAAAAGATTGTCTGCTACTCCTTTTTGAGGAGTCCTAGAATTGACACGTATATTACCCTTTTCAAAAACACATGGTAGCTATAGCTCTCAGGTAGCCACACCTGCAGTGACTCTGCAAAGAGAATATAATTATCGCTGAATGACATCTTAAGGCGTATCTTTAAAAAGAACATTATACGCCGCAAGTTGCGTCTCAAGAAGAGGAGTAACATGTACAGCCGTCCAAAACTCGCAGTAGCCACTTTCTCGTCTGTCAGCGTCATAGGATGGAACGAAGTTACAAAAAATTGTTGTCGTCGTGGTATGTGCTTTGTGAGCATGCGCTTGTCCTCACCCTTTTTGGAACTTAATTCAGTCATATAACAAAGATACGCAGAAAAATACAGTCGATCGTGCACAATAGTTAAAGATTTGGCCGATTGTACGCTTTCCTTTCCTTGAGTGCGGCATTTGACTTACGCAAATCACATCTAAATAGGCCAGAAAGTGATTTATGTCATGTGAAAACTTCATTTATTCAAATTTATTTTCGGACGCAGACAGAGTGAATGTGTGCTAGTCAGGTCTTATCTTAGCTCGGACGAACCAATACTTTAACTAATCTCCAACGCAAGTTCGCTTCAATGGATCAAAAACACCACTTTGAGAATTGCATTGTACTGCGCCCGTCCTGTATTTTTCCCCTATGTCCGGTTTTCTTCGCGCTAAGTCTCGTTATGAGCCTATGCAATGGAGCTTGTTCAGTATACGACATTGCTTTGTATTCCGCGTGAATAAATACAAAGACAGACGTTTACGATAGCTAAGTAAAGCTTAAGGAATGAAGAAGGTGATTGCTCTTAGGGGTTAACGTGACCTTGTTGGCTGATACTCTGTTCTTCCTCGGCGTAGACGAAGTAGAGTCGAACCACAGCCTGCCGCACATCGTGTAGGAATTCCTAAACGCCAGCGCCACAACTAACGAGCAAAGCTGACGGTGGCACCCACTGTAGAATCGCGCACTTCTTCCCTCGTGCTTGGCTAGCGCGGCGGCTACGTGGGCATCTTTCGACACAGCTAATATGCAACGGCGCCAAGGGTTTTTATATGCGGAGCAACTTTTTTTCACGGTTGTGTCTGTCCTTACCTCACTCGTCCGCTCCCACAGTGCGCATCATCCCATAACCCTCTTTTTATTCTCTCCTATGCTCTCCCTTTCTCTTCGAGTCGGCGGCGAAGGCAACGAAACGACTCCTCAGTACACAAGATCCCTTCGTAGCCGTTGATCTTGGTTCTTGCGGCGTTCCCCGTTACCGTGAGACAGAGCGCGTCTGCTTCGGTTAGCACGGGATCACCGTTCGATGTCTCTGGCGTATGCGTTGAGGGACCGGCTGTTTAGCGGTGCCCTAGTCGTGGTCATCGGCAGCGTTCCCGGCAGCAGTCGCCGTCATCAAGCGATAGTTAGCGGTTGCTTTAGTCAGGTAGAGGTTCTGAATATTAACGTGGTATAGCGTTAAAGATCTCGTATCGCAGAAATTATGCTGTTGACGTCGCTCGTTGTGTGCGTAAAATAATCTTGCGCGTGATCGAAAAATGAAAAAAGCTGGGAATAAAATTAATTTAAAAAATTCAAGTCTGAGCGAGGATCGAGCCTGCATCGTTTGCGTGCAAACAGGCGTAGTGTTGATGATGATGATGATGATGTGATCCATGATACTCTGGCACACACCCACAAAGGGGGATCGGCCAAGAACCGGGCGGCAGGATCTTAAGTGAAAGGCTTATGGTTTTTCAAACACAACGTAATTTTGGGCTGAAAAAAAATGTATAGAAAGAAAAGCTAAAGATCGAAAAAGGAGTATATCGGAGCAGGCAGCGATGCAAGCTATCGGATGCGATTTGAGACAGAGGTAATGGTGGGTCTAGAACGAAATATATATATATATATATATATATATATATATATATATATATATATATATATATATATATATATATATATATATAGGCAGTTTATTATGGCAATCGCTTTGTTTCAATTATGTATTCAAATACCGCAGAGCAGACATCACTGTGGCTATAACCGAATTTAATGCTGCCAAACGACAAAACTACAGCCCCATTTAATTCTAATCCTAATTTTTCAAGTGGAGCTACCTGGTATCTTTTCCGCTGATGAGAATATTGGCGACAGAACAAAAAGAAATGATCTATCGTTTCCATTTCTTCGCAAGTCTGACATAAAAGTGACGTTTTTAGACCAACTTTATGCAAATAATAATTCAGTTGCGGAATTCTGCAACGCAATCTTGTAAATGTAACCTCCAAGTGCCGTGTTGCGCACCACTGTCTATTCCAGCGGCATCTTAGGTCTGCGAAATCTCAATATTTATCTAATTAGTAGCAGTCGTATTCATGCAAACAGAGGTTTGTAAGCTTTATTGCAGTCGCGTAAGCCGTATCAGACAAAATTGGGATAAGGGGACCGCTAAGAGATACTGTGGCTAGTGCGTCCGCCATCTCATTGAGATATATGCCACGATGGCCTGGTACCCATAAGAGCTGCAGTTTTTTCAAGTTTGTCGGTATGAGTTATTGAAACATGTGCATAAGTGTTAAGTTGGCTCCTGAAGACAGAGCAGCACATACTGAAAAAGAATCTGTAATTTCAGGCTGGAAAGGCAGTTAAAATAACTTCCTCTTCTTCAAAAAGCCGTGCAAGTAACTTTCATGCTTTACAATTACACACGTCCTGTATACATGATTTACCATGCAACATGTAATATCGCAGTAATAATACGTGGTACAAGCGTACATTACCTTCGGGAATCGGGAAATTCGATTATCATAATGACTTCCTGGTTTATAGCCGATCACCCACTACGAAAGGCACACTCCCCGCCGCGGTGGTCCAGTGGCTAAGGTACTCGGTTGCTGACCCGCAGGTCGCGGGATTGAATCCCGGCTGCGGCGGCTGCATTTTCGATAAAGGCGAAAATGCTGTAGGCCCGTGTGCTCAGATTTAGGTGCACGCTAAAGAACCCCAGCTGGTCAAAATTCACGGAGCTCGCCAATACGGCGTCTCTCATAATCATATGGTGGTTTTGGGACGTTAAATCCCGCATATCAAATCAAGAGGCACACACATTACTGCGCTTGTTCCCTTAAGACCACGTAGTGGGCGCATGCCAAGTTCAAAAAGATTTCATGTGCATAATTTGCGCGTGGTTTAAAGCATACTACCCATTATACATAATGCACCCACATGCGAAATCTCTACTGACACAAGCCACTTTCAACTTGACCGATTACGTTGTAGTAATCCACAAGTTAAACTTCTAAAGTACAACATACGATGAAGAGTATGCACCGATTGGTAGACGTACGCTCTATAGGAAAAGGATTTCCGTATCGCATTAAACCCTTAAAGGTGGAGCTTGAAGGTGCCCCAATTTCTTTGTGCACCTGCTCAAGGCGACGTAGACGAGCTTCTGTAGGTGTCGTTCACCATCTCCCCGCTGCTTCGCATCCACACATGGTTGGTTGGCCTTTAGATGCCTAGCATTCCCTTCAGGGGAAGATGGCGTAATTTTTCCCCTATATGACACAACGTTTTGCGTCGAGCTCTAAGAACTTCGCTTTAAAATTTATTTTCAGTGCGTTCTTTGGTTCAAGGTGGTTAGGTAACTTGATCTTCAGAAAACATTTCTTTTGAGTGCTTCTGAAGTATACTGGCTGCGGCCACATCAAACACTCAGTGTTAGATATACTTCTTTATGCTCCCAATCCTCACGCACTTGGAGAGACTTGAAAGCACCTTGCCGGTGTTAGTGCGCGTAAATTTAAGGTACAGTGGAGGCAGACCTGAGGCGGAGAAAAAAAACCGGAGCCGGAAAGTGTTGAGGTGTTCGCCTCCGTGCTTGCAAGTGCCGCGCGCAACGCGCTGTCGGTGAACTCTCAATAAAAAAAAGGGGGGGGGGGGGGTGAGCACGCCACGTCCCAGGGCTGTCAGAATGATGGACTATGTGCAGCCCCTTCGAACATATATGCGAAGCAATAACATTCTTACTCCGCATATGCCGCGCATCCGTAAAGAACGCTGCTGCGAATTTCAACGTTTGCTGACGCTCGTCCGATTGAGAGGGCGCTGCATGCTGCATCCCAGAAGACGCTGCTGCGGCGGCGTCCTCACAGAGGCCGCGGCGGCTTTTGGCGTGTTTGCGCAACCCAAACAACGGGTTAAGAGCCTGAACAAACACGCAGACAAGAGCGTTTGCCTGTAAGCGGGCGGAACGCCAATCTCCATCGCGGGGTCGTTGTATGCTGTCTTCCGAGTTGCAGATTTCGTCCTTAATGTTTTCCCCCTCCGGGGATTCGTTTCTCGGAGAAGGGCGAAGGGAGTGCCGGATATATATGCACTCCGAGTGGTGCTTCGAGGGTTTTTCACTGAGTTGATACCGCGAAGTGAGACATCTGGCTCGGACGAATTCGAAGCGACGTAACTTATCGTGGGGGAAACGTCGTAGTATCATTCGTTATAGTTGACTACTTAAGCTATCTTCAGCCACGAGGCTTGGAAACCATTACCGACTGTCTTGCGGTGTGTGATAGTTGATTTTTATTTCTCAGGTAGTGTGTGGGAAATTAAGCAAGAGACGGGAAGACTAAACATATCACGATATTCTGTCAGCTACTGTGCGCTAGGAGAAGGGAATTAATGTCACAAAAAACAAAAAACCCAGATATTTCGAAATTACGTGGTATAGTTCGGAATGGATCGCAAAATGAAAACGTCCCATAAATACTTTGTCGTTCACTCAAGCGGTAATGTGAAGTTAGCACACGATCTTCTCAAATCGGGCGAGGTCATCTGGGCTAACCCGGGATAACCCGGATGAGAAGAAGCATGAGTGGTTTTACTTTATTTCGGGGTGGGGTAACCATAATTTCGTATGTTTGTTCGTGCGTTTGTATTTTTGCGTGTATACGCAAGCAAAACTGAGAAACTACAGGGGCGGGGGATTGAACCTCCTTCCTCCTCCATATCAGCTCCCATGCTTGAAACAGCGGTTCTGTGAGGAATATTCCTCTATCCGTGGCACGTCAGCACTCCGATTTGTGTACACAATGGATATGTAGAAGTGTGAAATAGTACTTTGCTAAAGTTCATTTATTTGCAACTCGCGCTCCTAAACGGACGGATGAGACCAACAGTTGCACTGCCATTCCTGTGCTTACATGCGCTAAGCAAAATAAACATTATGCTGTGAACGTTCCTCTCCATGTGTTCATATAACAGACATTTGTTTTAAAAAATCTTTCGAATTACGTAGCACTAAATAAAAACTATCAGTTATTTAAAAGAACAATGTAGAGAGCAAGAACCAGTAAGTCGATCTAAATAAAGTCTATCTGCCGGGCATTCTCAAATAAAGTTTTTACTCATTCACTTCCCTTTCCATTGATGCTGACTTCTGTGCGTGCTGTAGTCGTTTATGCTTGAGATGAAGGAAGGAGGAAAGGAAGGAAGAAAAGACGAGAGGAAGGAAAGAAGGGGGGAAGAAAGGAGGAAAGGAAGGAAGGAAGGAAGGAAGGAAGGAAGGACAACAAGAGAGAAGGCAGAGAAGTTAACCAGGCACGCGCACGGTTTGCTACCCTACGCTGGGGGAATGAGAAGGGGGAGTATAAAGATGAGAAAGAGACGATAGAGAAGAAAAAAAAACATAGAATTGTTAGTCAATGGGCTGACCCATCATTCTCATAGTCGCTAAACGATCGCAGCGCCAGAGTCTTCTCTAGCTAATTTTAGGAAACTCTATCGAGAAGACCACCCGTGACCGGTATGGCGTTCGGTATTTTCAACTTTATTTACCAGAAAACAATCTGCAGGGACACCTGGGCAATAAGCTGTCGCGCAGCAGCTTGACGAAGACCCAGGGTTTCTCACATGGCATTAGCACGTATATGACACACGTCAACAAGGGTTTTTGCATGGCATTCACATCGAAAGTATTATATAGTATACATACAGATCAGCATACATCACACGTACATATAAAATGCAACAATGACTCTTCGTACAAGAATGAAGCGTAATGCGTCATTATAAAGATAAAAAGTGGTCGCGCAGATGTTCTTTTTTATTTAATGCGGTTGTGTGTATGTACCGTGGAATATTTTGAACTAGTGATTGCCGGGTGTAGTTGTTCCCGGACCAAGGCACCTTCCATACTTCAGGGTAGCGTGTGTGTTTCGTGTTGTTGTGCGGTTCTTACTTAGCGAGCGACGTAAAGTAACTTTTAACATTTTGGAATGAGAAATAAATTTTTCTTATAATCTACATTCATACAGCCTGTGAACGCGCTGTAATTTGTGTTTGAGAAATATACCACGTCTGGATGAAAGTCGATCAACATTTTCAATTTAGCGGGCAATTTTGTCTTGAATCGTTACAAGTTTTTAAATGTTTCATTTTGAAGTTGTTGCCCGGAGAAAGTAAAAGTAGTGGACATATGACGGGAATAGACCGTAATAAATTTACAGCTTTGCCCCCATAGGCAAGAATTCGCGGCAGTGCGCCATAGCACCGGTAACCGCAGATAGGTTACCGCAAAGATAATTGATGTGGGTATCCCAACGTAAATCAGAAGAAAAATATTCACCAAGAATTTTTAACTCTTGAACCAACTCAATACATTAATTCTGAAAGTAAATATCATTATGAATGACGAAGGTTTTATTTTTAGCGCGGGACACGATAAATTTTGTTTTCTTTGAATTTACCTTAAGCCTGTTTGCCAGAGTTCAGTTCGACAAACTGAGCATAATTTCATTGCATCTTTCGACAAGTTTGTTGGCATGAGGACCTGACACCCACAATGTGCAATCATCCACGTACATGATAAATTTCGCATCATCGGCTATACTTACAATCTCATTAATAAATACATTAAACAAAAGTGGTCCAAGAATACTGCCATGGGGCACACCGCATTGAACTGGTAAATACGTGTTGTTATACAGCGAGGACTCCATTTTGTCGATCGTTCCGTTCCCGTGGTTCCACTCGATGCGCGCCAGGAACACAGGCGTTGCCGTTTTTCGCGGATGAACATAAATCATCGCATTAGTCAGCGGCCGGCCTGGGATGCATAGCGCCCTCGGGAGGTGTTAGGCGTAGGCGCAGGTGCACGGCGCGAGGCGCTTTTTTTTTATTGCGAACAAAAGCCTTCCGCTAATGTATTGGAGCCGCTACAGCGTCGCAATCGTGCAGGCTGACATGAGTGGCGCCTAAGTGAGCGGATGGGGAACTGAGCGGTGACGAGGACTTCATGCATCGATATATCGCGAATGGGATACTTGAGGGGCGCCAGTTGAGTCTAGGGGAAGGTTTGTGACGGCGTGAACGCTGAGTAAAAGGAGCGACTCACAAAAGCGTACGACAATAGATGTCACAAAGATCATCATTCGCTGTCAGTATCACACTCGCTTGTTGTTGATGAGAATGTCGGATTTATTTATACGACTGTGAGTCCTTAAACGTGTGCCACAGGGTTATTGCATGAGCGGATTTTCTACTTTCCCGAAGGCTATACCACACGCAGCCTCACGCCTAACAAACGCTACCACTCATGCGTATACATTGTGCATGCGCACCTCGTTCTTGACCGTGAGGTATATCTCAGTCTGAGCACAAGATGTATATGTTATTGTCGATCAGTTTCCTTATCGCTTATTCAGAATTTTCGGGTGCGTACAGTTTGAATGAGTGAGTGACATACGCGAGGACGCTGATAAATCATAGCGGCAGCCATTTCATGCACATTGCACCAAATCTCTGCTCATGAACACACAGAAATTAACGCATAAAAAAGGAAACTGTATTCACTCACTCACTCACTCACTCACTCACTCACTCACTCACTCACTCACTCTCATAATAGACGAAAATATACACTTTTTTTCACGCCTGTATCAAGATTCTTTACCGTGTATTTCAATCTGCGTGCTGTGTTGTCCCGCGCAAAATACGACGCGGCCCGTCTCGAGTGGTGTCCGGCAGATGGCGACAAGTGTACTAACCGGGAATGGCGCGGTGAACTTCGATGGCGTGGTGAACTTCGATATTTTGCGCGGTGCGCATTTCTTAGGCTTTTGCAACACACTCGTAATGTTTTGTTGCATCTCAGATGAAGTTTCACAAGACATCTAGCGTCTTAATCCTCCAACAACAGGTCCCTCAACCAACAGGCTACGGGTGCGTGCGAAGTTGTGCCAGGACGAACGTACTTAAGGAGGGATTTCTCATTCTCTATTACGGCAAATCTTTTCATGGCGTTTCTCAATACTACTTCGACGTTCTTGGTACGTGCCGATTGTTTCAGACACTCTTGCCGAATGGGCAGTGGAACTGAATTGAATAGGCTCGCTGAAAAGTTTAATCATCAGGTCGAATGGCCTTCCACGAATGTTATACGTATTGAGACACCTTTCTCTGCTGTAAGTGCATGGTATAGATAGATAGATAGATAGATAGATAGATAGATAGATAGATAGATAGATAGATAGATAGATAGATAGATAGATAGATAGATAGATAGATAGATAGATAGATAGATAGATAGATAGATAGATAGATAGATAGATAGATAGATAGATAGATAGATAGATAGAGAGATAGATAGATAGCGTTCTGTTCTAGCCCTACTGCTGTGGTCTAGTGGCTAAGGTAGGCTGCAGAACAGCAGGTCATGGGATCGAATACCGGCGGCGGCGGCCGCATTTTCGATGGAAGCGAAAAGGCTGTAGGCCCATGTGCTCTTATTTGGGTGCACGTTAAAGAACCCCAGGTGGTCGAAATTTCGAGTGCCCTTCACTATGGCGTCTCTCATAATCATATGGTGGTTTAAGACGTTAAACCCTACATATCAATCAAGCTTTCTGTTTTAGCGTCGCTACACACCGGGGAGGGGGGATGGGGTGCGCATACATGGGAAGTACAGTCACTTTTATCTAACTGACTTGCTCGTCAGGTCCTTCTTTTTGAAGCACTTCCGTTGAGAGCTGCCAAACAATACTGTTTTTGAAGAAGCATGGTTATTTTTAATGCGTATCATGATCCCGTATTGACAAACCAATTGAGATTCCAGGATGCATTGATATAACTGGAATTCATTTTCAGCACTGGATACCCACAACTCGTGACAGAACATTCGTTATTAGAGCGTAAGGGGGAAGATATTGTAGTGGCAAGCCTTCCTATAGAGTCTTTATCGAACACAATGTACCGTTATCACATGTCCTTATCAACCTGCGTTATCGATAGAGAAGAGTTTAGATGAATAGGAAAGGAAAGGTCGGGAAAAAAATCGCCAGGTCTGCGCGGAACGCCTAGCACATTCACAGCGAAACCTCTAAGAGGGGCCTTTCATAGCCTTTTTTTTTTAACTCTTTGGGTAACTCGTACAGGAACGTTTGCAGGGTACTCACTACGCCATTCATCATCATAATTTGTGCTTAGTGGGGAGGCATTCGCTATGCCAACCTTCGTCATTCTTTGGTGAAGCGTGGTACCCGCTAAACACTAGCAAGGAATTTTGGGATGAAAAATTTTGTTTGGAACCTTTGTAAGAGGGGGGGGGGGGTAGAGCATTCGACGCACTAGGGGGGGGGGGTAGAGCATTCGACGCACTATTCACATTGTCATTGTGTGATGCCTGGTTGTTCCTTTTCTTTAATAAAACGCTTTATTACTGAAATTAACGCAATTTCTTCCCGAAAAGCCTGTCTAACGCCAGCTTGCAACGGAGTTTTCGAGCACCGGCGTAGCTCTGCGGTAGAACACTGGTCTAGTGCGCAGATAACCCGGGTTCGAATACTGTTGTGGCCTTAATGCTTTTTGTTTACTTAGTTTCTTTTTCTCATTTCGCGTGGTAGGGGTGACAAACCCTGGTGGTGGCGGCAACGGACAATTACGGCTCACTCAACCTTTGTTGTGATCTCTTAACAGATTTTGCTGTATAAGACGGCGAGAATAATAGATACCCGTCCCTTTGATTAGGATGGTCCGGGATGGGGAAAGACTGCTGTCTCGTGACTCAATCGAAGAGTCGATTAAACCTGTACTCCCACGGCCGTATACCTTCTTTGATTAAAGAGACACTAAAGTCGAATAACAATTTACGTCTGAGTGAAAGCTCAATGTATGACACCATCAAAACGACAATATTATCAACAGCAGTGCCCTATACTTACCGAGAAATCAAGGTAAATGCTCAAGAATACATGTGCCGTAGTAGGAGATTCTCAAAATGATCCCGACGGCGTCTGAAGAACCGCCTACAATTAATCACTAGTAACCAACCTATCTAGCTGCACTAAATAAAGAACCTTCCGTGCATCAAGAGACGCAATAAAATACTGCTTGTCCGTTTCTGTTTGATTCGTGGAAGAAAGAACCGCGGGGATTCACTATGAGGGATGGGTAGAGTGGTAATAAATTCAATTTTCGTGCAGTGAAACTCGACAGGCCGTGCCATCTAGCGGGGCCCAGTGGAACGAAAACAGGTCGGCCATCTCGGAGTCAATGGCAGGAAATTGATCGATCTGTTGTTGCTGCAGTGGCTCCCGCTGCTTTCGTTCTGCTTCCACTAGTGTCGGTGGCCGAGCAGTAAAGCAGGGCAACGTTGTGCACGGTAACAGTGACGTGTAATGGTTCGCTTCTTGAAGCGGATAATTTGAATTGTGCTAACCCGATGCATACCACTAAAACTTGATTATATTTCAAAATAAGCTTTTACTTGATACAAAAGTAACACTACGAAGTTTCTGGACCGCTATTTCAACAACCAACGTCGACATAATAGTTACCTTTAGTGTTTGTTTAAGCAATCACTAAACATTCACTTAAAATAAAGCCTCGGGGAGGAATCGCTTGAAGCTTTCATGTTGTTCTCTTGCTCATTTTCCCTGTGCAATCGACGAGCTTTTCTCTAACACAAAACAAAATCGCGCATGCATATAAGGCCGGGCTCAATCTTCTTAAACTCCGATCGCTTGACGCTCAATGAAAAATCTCGTTTTTTTACTCTTTTTAAAGAATTCTTGGCATAGCTTAAAGAGAAAGAATGAAATCAGGCATGCATTCGCGAATAACTTAGGGTTGCCTGCTCGGGCTGCTGCTGTGATCAATGTTTAACATAAAGAAAAATTGGGAAAAACGGGAAGGACAAAATGTGGAGTGAGCGGAGCGTTACGTTTGCATTCCTGAATACCTCTTCTCGGAAGAGATTCTTAATCACGCCTCGACTGCACTTCAACTTTTTTGTTCTTTCTATAGTTTCGTTTTCAAGTCCTCGGCACACGAACTGCTTTCTTATAAAAGTAAGCGCGAGGCTTAGCGCACTGAGCACACAAAGCACGCGGGAGTCGCTTATAAGCGCACTTTCTTGCTTATGAGGGAAATCTTTCATGAAGTTCTAATAAGAACGCGCGTGCACTGAAGTACCCGAAAAAATTCCTTCCCAGTTTTTTTTGCTTCTGACTCTTTCTTTTCTCAGTGTCTAACAAAAACAATCGATAAGGCATGAATGAAAGGGCTGATGCAATAACGGGCGTATCTCTCTGATTCATTTTATAATACAGCGCAAATCACGTACATTGAGGATGGGGAAAACGGCGCCCAGCGCACACGGCGCGCGCTAACACCTGAGCGCGAATAGTTTTACCTGCGCATAATATGGCGTGGAATATTAAGTGCATAACTTTGGAGCCTTTACCTGCTCTTATAACTTTCGATAAGTGTTCGACGGCTTCGATGTAAATGCAATAGCGAAAACGAAGTGACGGCGTGCTTCAACGGATCAGATTGCTTGAAATTTGAAGTGATGGATGTTCGCTGGTGCTTATCAAGGTTGCTTTAGCTTTTCGTGTACCGACAACGTGCACGGTTTTTTTTACCCCACGTAGAAGTAATCTTTATTATACCTGTACAAAAACTAGCAGTGGCTTAGCTCAGCTAGGCCAGGATATATGGACGGACGGGTTAGGGAGCGAGCTTAAAGGGGCCCTCTGACACTTTCCACGACTACATAGTTTTACACGTTTTTCTAGCTGGCTGCGTATACTGGCGGCTTAAGAGGTAAGTACCGTAAGAACGGCAGAGATAGGGCTATGCAGTGCCAAGTTATTCGGCGTAGACATATCAAAATACAATGAAATGGATGCTTACCCTCAACTCGATTCCCGCGGGCTCACCTTAACGTGTTTTCCTCGTCCTCTGACGTCGAAAGGCTGCCCAATGAAATGAACGGAAAGCCCTACCGTAAAGGGAGCTCGCATGACATATTGACTGTTACGTCCAGCGTAATAAGGACGCCGTTGCGATGGTAACAAACAATGGGGTACTTGAAGAGGGAAGGACACATGCGAAATGAGTCAGTTCGCGGACGCTTCTATAATGTTTTGTAGCTTTAGTGATCTTTATTTTTACAATGACGCATACATACCAATGCTCTTACATTTTTTTCCTTTAGTTTCTTCAAATAACGGTGCCCGGAGCGTCGCCGGCGCGTTTCCTCCAGCAGATGGTGTTCTGAGCGTTCTTTGCCTAAGGTCCCTAGATGAAACTTGTTTCATCTAGGGACCTTATCTTTGACCAGCCGTGCAGTTTTCAAGCCTGAAAAGTCGGAGAACTTTATTCTCAGTCACTTTGAGTGAAAGATCATGCTAATGAAGAAAGAAATTGAACAGTAATCCCTATTTCGATGCAATGCCACGATCCCGTTTACCGCTAAATTTATGCAATCATATGGCGGCGACCTTCCGGGCGTCATTTCCGCTCGCACTAGTTCTAGCGAGCGCCACTACGAGTTGTGCAGTGGGCACCAATGTTTTCAAGCGTTAGAGGGCCCCTTTAAGCGAGTCAAGCCACAACCCAATACTGACGCGTCACTCCAGTAGCTTCCAGGTCTTCTCCGGCGTGCCAGCTGTGCACCGTCTGACGTCACTGCTGCTCGTGCGTGCGCAGCGCTGCTCATCGTAAGCCACGCGAATCTGCCGAATCTCGCCAGTGTAGCTTACGCTTCAGCCCCGCCGTGGTGGTCTAGTGGCTAAGGTACTCGGCTGCTGACCCGCAGGTTGCGGGTTCGAATCCCGGCTGCGGCGGCTGCGTTTCCGATGGAGGCGGAAATGTTGTAGGCCCGTGTGCTCAGATTTGGGCGCACGTTAAAGAACCCCAGGTAGTCGAAATTTCCGGAGCCCTCCGCTACGGCGTCTCTCATAATCATATGGTGGTTTTGGGACGTTAAACCACACATATCAATCAATCAATCAGCTTACGCTTCAAAATTGTATTGATGCCATGTGCTATCGACCAGTAAAGTTACGGATAGTGTTGCAATAGGGCTTGCTTTTATTGGGGCACCTAGCTGAGATACGATGGACAAGCTACACGAAGTACCTGGAGATTGGCGTTTTTTGAGACACGCGTTTGCGCAACAAACATTTCAAGCTGCGCGCATCTTTTTGTCTTTTACGTTATAATTTGCACAGTGAACCCAGCCTGCGTCTGACGGACCTCCCACTTATTTGTTCTTCTGTCTTAGAATTCTAATGTATTGGGTGACTAAATGATTGATTAAGTATAGTAAGCACTTTAAACAACATAGTGATTTAGTATAAAGTAGTACTGTAGGTCTCGAAATTGTTATTGACAACGCTGATTTGTTTGTTTTTCAATGCAAAATTCTGATGATTTCAAAGCTCCTGATATCGGGAGAGTGCGTTGTTCGCAGTGTCTTGAATTTCTAAATTTCCCATATCCTCGAGCGCTTTGGGACCGCTGTTGTTCTGGCAGTCTTAACGTACGTCTTAACAGATATTGAGTGTATGTATGTTTTATTATTCTCGCCAACAATTATAAAAATTCATTTGCTTAATCTCCTTTTCATTATTCTGTTGATTGTGCCTACCTAGGCGCACGTGTCTTGCCCTTAGTGTGGTTCACCACCATTCGGCTGCATCTGTGAATGCTTACAGTTGTCAGTGTATTTTGAATGTGTAGCTGTTTTTTATTTTCTTGTTTTTAATACCCTTTTCCGTCCTATAAAAGGAAACCAGTTGTGAAAATTGTCGATACACGCACCACCAGCGCTTCTATTGCCATTTTATGAAATGGAAATCAACATCTCTCAACGTCCCGCTAAGCAGTCCTCTCGTGCTATAGCTCCTAGTCACCTATGAAGGGGGGGGGGGGGGAGTCTGCGCGGTACATTGGCCTTATTGGGAGAGGGCGCAATGCGACACACCTTCGGCCCCAATGACAGGGAACCCTCAGTATGCTTATGTATGAGACGTGACATTCTTGAAAGTAAATTTAGACTAGCGCTGAGATTTCAAAAAAAAGGTTGATGCAAATGATCCACATGATGATTACTGTTGTTAGGATAAAAGGACGCTTGAACGGATGCCAGTTGTTTTTTTTTTTTGAGCCTACAACTGAATCGACAGACTACACGAGAGCTACGAATCATTGGGGCCAATGTCGAGCCGTGTTCGCACAAATCGATTATGTGTCGTCCACGATAAGCACTCGACATTTAAGCATCGGCATATGCAGTCGTTCATCTTATGTTCCAGTAGGGTGAAATTTATACCTTTTTGCATCTACGAAGTCGCAAAAAAACAAAGCGCATCATTGCGCAATTTGGACAGGGCGTTGCGCCGACCCACCCGCTTCTTGACACACATTTCTCTGTCCGCAAACATTGCGATCGATGGACGGTCGATAAGATTAGCATTCAGTTTCGCTATGCATCGGCGCGTGGGACCGTTGGTTGGATTCGGATCACATAAACGCCGAATTCGGACCAATATACGATACGTTTCAGCTGGCACTTATGTACACGTACCGAAAGTGCACTCATGTATACGCTTGCCGAGAACTGAACTTCCCGCGTGAGCTGTTTTTCAACTGTAAGCGTAACGTGATACGCGTCAACTTGGCGAGGAAGTTTCGCGCGTGACCCATGAGATATACCGCCTAGAATTCATTAGCTTATGTACATGGAGACTTAGAGATGCGGACTTGTCTAAGCGGGTGTTGCAGGGAAGTCACTAAACAGTGATATGGAATTTAATGCTCTTGTCTATTGTAATACGCATTTCCGAAAACGCCCTTTGCTGGTTGTTTCAATAATGTATGGGAGGTGTGCACCCTGGGCAAACACACGTTGCAATTTATAGGTCTTGGAATAATCTTTCCGGATACTAGAAACGATATATAGCAAGCGTTGTATAGTACCGAGAAGAACACATGTATTAGCTGTCGAGAGTTAGGCCCATCTCGCGTAAACCAGAAATTCCACGAAGGTATCGACGTACTTAACCCGCAGATTACGATGGAGGCGGAAAGGTTGTAGGCCCGTGTGCTCAGATTTCGGCGCACGTTTACGAACCCCAGGTGGTCAAAATTTCCGGAGCCCTCCACTACGGCGTCGCTTATAATCATATGGTAATTTTGGAATGTTAAACTCCACATCAATCAAATCAAACTCAAAAATTAAAACACAACCTCCTTCTCTTTTTTTTTGTAAACGATTGCTATGAACAACTTTTCAGTGTAACCGCCGCATGTATCGGCAAATGAGCACTAAATATAATGTTAGCTTTGCTTTAAATGTAAGAGTGCAAAGTGCACTGATATGAAATGAAGTCTAGACGTTGGGAGCGAAAGTACGCGCATTAATAAGCCCTAAATTTCTGTGTTTCAATTCCTGAGTATTCCATAACGTCGTAGGACGGTTGTGCTTGTATTATAGGGTATTTGTGTTGAAGCTTTAATTTTTTTCTTGTCTAAATGTATGTACTCGGGCCGGTGCAACGTTGTGCATGCCCTAACATGAAATTATCTAAAAAAAGAAAGAAAGAAAGAAAGAAAGAAGAAAGAAAGAAAGATGACAGTAGGTCAGGCTGACGCAGCTGGCGCTCATCGTACAGACGCGATAGCTGAGTTATATCAATAGAAAAAAGGGGTCTGCACTCCAGAAATACAAAAATAAACACAAGCGGAACTAATATCTCCGATGTAGAGCGGAACAGCTCCATAAGCCGGGAAGCTTGCAACACCTTCCGTTGTTGACTAACACTCCGAGCGAGCGAGGCAGGATTTTTTGCCGTGCGATGCTCCCGCCGCTTCGAGCCACGATAAGTCGGCCGATCGATGATGACTGCATCCGACTGACTGCCTTTACGTTTAATGCAGTTTACCTTGCGACAACGACGCGACGGAAGCGTGACCAAGCTGAAAAACGCGCGCGCTCATGCGAATAAGACGCGCAAACAGCGCTAGAAATCAGCGAAATAGAAATAAGGAAAGAAAGTAGACAGGTGTTTGGCGAAGAGATTCGTGAGGGTAGGGTACTTGTAGTTGATGTCGATCATAAAAACGCAGTTGTTGTTCAGTACATTCCCGTAGTCAGCATGCATTATATAGTTTAAGCTGGGGCATGGCGGAAAACATATGGTGTCGGTCTCAGCGACCATAACCATTCGCTGCGTTTTAGATGATTCAGAAAAAGAACCGAGCTCCATACACCCTGGATTGAAAAATTTGTAGTTCTCGATCCTAAAGTTCCTCAATGATATCCTTTCTATGAAAAAAAAACATACTGGAAAAACAAAGCCAGAAGAAAACGTTGATATGCTCAGGTTCCTTGCGGACTCTTCCTTACCTTATATACATAAGTGAGAGTGGAAGGCATAAAGGGCAAATGCTTAGATTAGCCATTGCTGCTTCTTAGTTCTGTTGCACTCATCAAGATGGCTTCTGGAGTGTAACCACAAAGGTTCAAAACCCACTGAGCCCATTCTAACGGCACGTCAGTATTTGCACCAGCAAAACCCGTGAAAGGCGTTCCCGCTCTCAGAGGGTCTGAGATTCGAAGCTGGTGGAAGAAATCTCTTGTCAGTGCTTGAGATGAGTGAGAAAAGTTCGGAGTTGGATGGCATAAATTTGTAACGTAGGGGTCGTTACAGAACAGAAAAAGGCTTACGAAGCCCGCTGCTGTTGTTGCGGCGTTCGTGTGGCAGCACGTATAGTTGCGTATACCATAAGGAATCACGTAGACCGCGTTTTTATGAACATGAAACGCAACAGTGTTCGTTCATTTACGTGTAGATCAACTGTAGGGGTAGCTAGAAAGACGGAAATAAATGTCGAACCTTCCACTGCGGCGGACCTTCCACTATGCCTCACAACCAGAAAATGGCTTTGAGGTGGCAGAGGCCATAAGCCTATTGAGGCCCATGGACTGCGACCTGAGAAATGCACAGAAAGAGCTATGCTGTCCCAAAGCGCATATATGCAAAAAGAAAAAAAGAAAAGCGAGTGAATGAATTCTGCAACACGCACACATAAGAAAATGTTCAATGCTACCTGTACCTGTACTTTACCTGTACTGATCAATGCGCGATTGATCAGTACAGGTAAAATAAACAATTAAAACGAAAGGAAAACGTGGTGAGAAAGCGAGTCTAAGCTCTACAATGCAGCAATCGATTCTCGACATGCAGTGCTGTAATAATAGAAAGGCCGCATGATCTCACACGTTCCTTTCACCCGCCGCTTGATAATGCGCATTGCAAGTCGCGTTGTGTATGGCCAGCTATACATGCGGTTTTGTTTTGCTCCTAATTTTACTGGCACGACTGCTCGGCTGCTGTGAGGGCAGTGAATAGGATTTGCTCGCTTATCAGAAACGCCGGCACTGAACTACCTCATATCTGCCGACGCATGTGACCAGATCACTTATCGTGCACAATGAAGCTGTGGCGAGCTTTCTACCTGATTATGCGATTAAACGCGGCCATACAGAAATTATCAGTGAGGTGTGTACAAGGGGTTTGACGGTGTTTCTGTAGCATCAACTGCAACTTCAATGTGCAAAAGATGTTGTTGTATTCGCTGAAAGCTCAAGCCGCCTTTTTTTGTTTCAGTTTGTTTGCTTGCTTTATTTCGCACGTTGTAGGAGTGTGTTGTGCGAAAGCGTAAGCAAGTGAATTGGAGGATGAGAGAGAGAGAGAGTAAAAGAAAAGAAAGGCATGGGGGTTAACCAGATGCTAGAGAGAGAGAGAGATAAAGATGCAAGGAAAGGCAGGGAGGTTAACCAGACGCACATCCGGTTTGCTACCCTGCACTGGGGAAGGGATAAAGGGGAGAAAAGAGGTTGCAGAAAGATGAGAAGGTACACACAATCACGAGCACACTCGGGGAGCACACACAGTTTACAGGCGGTCGCTCAGGTTTGTTGACGTGTCGAGGAGGTAGCGGGCGTCCTCGAAGACCGACGTCGACGTGAACGACGCCTTCTGACTTTAGCTGCGGCTTCTCGATGAGATGAGTGATCGCGCATCATCTCCTTCAAGATAGCAATTTCCTTCTGAATCCGCGGGCAGTCCTTCGATGTGGCTTCATGGGATCCATTGCAATTAGAGCATTTCTTAACAGTTGCGACGCACTTATCCGCTTCATGGTGCTCGGCGCAGCGGTGGCATACCACCGAATTCTCGCAGACGCTGCTCACATGTCCAAGTTTCATGCATTTACGGCACTGGAGAGGCTTCGGAATGAAAGGCCGCACAGCATGTCTGAAGTACCCCACCTTCACATGAGAGGGGAGTGATGTGCTCTTCAACGCAATCTTCACACAGCGAGACTTGCCTAGCCGGGTGACATCAACAATAGGAGTATCAGTTGTTGACTTGACAAGAAGTTGTAAGTCCTTATTGGAAATAGCGGCATCAATGTCGTAGATCACGCCGGTTACTACATCACATCCCAAGGGAACATGAGAGCGCACCTGGTTGCCGTCCAAGTCAGTTACAGTGCGCAGAACGCCCAACGCACTTGCGTGCAAAACGTCAACAGCCAGTATTTTCTTTCTGGCGTTCACTCTTATGTCCGTGATCTCATTTGGCACGAGCGTTTCCAGAGACCTCGACACAGACTGTCTGTTAAGGCGTTTCATGCTGACGGTAGGAAGTGCAGGCAGAAACAGGATGGTATAAGTGTTCGATTTTGGCGCTTCACTTACAGTTTGAATAGTTGAGGATGAGGATGTCCTCATGTTCCTTCTCTTCGCCTTGCGGCTCAGCACAGGTTGAAAACCGTCATCTGAGAAGTCCTCACTGCTGAGATAGTAAGCTTGAGTATCTTCACTGTCGCTGTCGCTCGCTTGTCCCATCCGCTTCCTGGAGGCGGTCGCCGCTGACGCCGCTGGTGCCGGCAGGCGCCCGGGGAGGTCTACATCCATCCCCTCCAAGGGAGCAGCGAAAACTGATCAACAGACTTAAATTACAACTGAAATACGCCGGAGTTAGCAGAAGTAGCTCCTATTCAAAACACGCTAGAATCTGGTATTATGCCTACACACTGGTGTTTGAGTATATGTAGTTCAATCACAAAGAGAGAAATAAAATAAACAAGTAGCCAACATGGACCTGGTTTTTCTGGGCTACAACCTGCTAAAAATTCTAAATCGCTGCGATTTTTTTTGAAGCATGAAAATTGATGTTCTGTTCGTATGCTTGAAGTTCGTACACTGCCAAGTATATTGTATTGTCTGTAATTTTACTTTAAATTGTAACAGTAGGCCTATAGATATATGTGTATCCGAAAACGTGTGCTTGAGACAATGCCCTCGTTCGAAACCGACTATAGAATATTATATTACCCGTGACAATTTCGTGCCACTTCATCAAAAATGCAGTCTTTCGTGTTCGTGTTTTAACGAAGCATCGTAGGTACGTCGACGAGCGTACCTGTACAAAGAATAGTAAAGAATGAAAATCCAAGAACACGGTGGCATGAGAGGAAATACCGATTTATAGGCGTGAACGTTTATTTTAGTGTGTACTCGTGTATGTGTGCCTATGTAACTGTATGTCAGTGTAATCGTTCTATGTATGGCAGTTAGTATCAATCGAAAATTGGAGAAGCTAGCCTAATCCTGAATATCACCGAGGCGAACATTTCTAGTAGCAAGTGGTGTAGTCAGGGTGAGGGAGTATTCAACTTTCTCCCACTAAGTTTTCAGTTTTGCATGTACCTGCATGTGGTTAAACACTCCTTTATTTACCCTACCACTCACCCCTCGCAAAATTGCTTGTGTCGTCCTTTCTAGTATATAATTAACATTTGTCACTTTCCCCTCCCGACACCAAATCTCTTTGTGGTGAAAAGCAGGGCGGGTTGTGACATTGCTTTGAATATCGCTGGGTTTGTGTTTCGTTATTGATTAGGACAAGAAGTCAGTGGAAATATCGAAGAAAAAAAAAACAGAAACCAGGTGTACAATATGAACTCGTGTTGAAGCGAAACTCACGACATAATTTCATCCGTGTCTGAACACAGAGAACACGAGGGAGGCTTTTGTTGCAATTGTTTCGTTGTTGGTGTGCAAGGCGCTGCTGCATTCGACACTCCTGCTATGGCCGTATTGAACCGGCGCCACGCCTAAACAAAGGGAAGGAGATACGAGTTGAGAGCTTTAGGTTTTAATGCGAACACGCGGAAGAGACAGATCGACATTCGCCCCAATTCGTCAGCTACGACAAAGTTTGTAAAAAAATAAAAGGCTGTAAATAAAGCCGTCACGTACCTTTAAAGCAGCAACACTAGTTGGATATGAACATCTCCAGTCTCGCTTTCAATGAGCCTGTCGTCTCCACAGTCAATATCAATATAATACTGCCTACATAAGTGGGTTAGAAACCCGGACTTCTTAGAATTGAAAAAAATGGAAATATGCATTGGACATACTGTATAGAGTGTTACCGTGCTCACAATGGCAGAAGGCTTTCTGTTTTGGGGAGGACATCGCAAGCAAGAAAATGTGGTGAAGATAGTCCGAGAAGATGCGGCTGCGCTTTCACATTTTAAAGTTGTGCTTATTCTGGCTATATACTTACGTTTTCTGCACGGGACGAGGTACCCTTATTCTAATGTAATCATTTTATTGCTGTTTATTTCTTGGGCAATTCATAATGGTGTACATTCCACATTTTTAACACAGGACTCATACTTATCAATCTAAGCTAATAAATTTTATGTAAGGACAATTGTTTCGGTGCTCTTATTGTAGCGTTATTTTTTAAAATGACCAACACGAGTACACTTACACGCAAGAAAAGCTATTGAAAGTTTAATATAATTCTTATTCCGGAAGAATATTTTGTCAAGCAAAGTCAATGGCTCACCTTAGCCTGTAAAGGCAACTTATACGAAAGGTTAAAGTGTGTGAAAAAAACACCTAATGCTCAACTAGGTGGCTGTTCAACAGAGAGAGAGAGAGAGAGAGAGAGAGAGAGATCAGGAAGGCAGTGAAGTTGACCGGACGCAAGTCTACGATTAATACCTTCCACAGAGTTGGAGAGGCAAAATTGCAAAGGCGCAGGAGGTTAACGTAAATAAACAACAAAAAATAATAATTCGCCGCCTATATATGCCTACCGACTGTGTCTGACACATCTGAGAAGAAATTCGCTGCGCTGTCCTCTGACTCGCGTGTATGCAGATGCAACGTTTGCGTGCCGTTACATCTCTGCGCTATTGAAATTCAAAATGCCGCGCCGAATGATTAGTGGCAGGGACTGAGTCGCCGGCACTGACTCCGCGACATCGTGGCGCTGGATTCCGGATGACGATGGCCGCGTTTCAACGAAGCTGAGGCGCGAAATTTGTTCCTGACATCGATATGTTCCAGCGCACCGAAGTTCTTCGAGGTGGCATTGAAGATACACTTTTATAACGCGGTCCTGTGTGCATTGACGTAGCATATATGCCTCTGTATTATGTGAGCGTTTACGCGTGAGTTCTGAATAGTAAAAAAAAACGTTTCACGACTGATTCACTGGCTGTTCTTGTCGTCAATATGTCAATATATTATACAATATGTTTTACTCACATTTCACCTATCTCAGATTTGTGATATAGCTTTCATGGTCATTTCATTTCGTGCAGATAATATATATATATATATATATATATATATATATATATATATATATATATATATATATATATATATATATATATATCCTTTGTTTACCTCGTTGACCATCTCACCTTGAATAGCAGTAGTCGGCCTCCTCTGAGTCTGTGAAGAAACATATGCGTGTGAAGACGACTTATCAACAAAAGCGACGCTTTGTGTGTAAATAGCCTCATTTATGAGGCACATGGAGCCTGACATGCGGGTGCGTCAATGTATTCACGCAGCTCTTGAAACAAGACCGACGACCTTGCATAAGTCGATACCCTTAAGTCCCCCTCCCCCTGCCCCCATATTTTGTTTTGTTTTTGTTTGTGCGGCGTCCTGCACATATTCTTTGGTCTTATCATTGTCCAAACGTGGGAAGAGACTACAGACCTGTATCAGCGCAGCAGCTGTTCCCCCGTTCTGATTTATGGGCGCGGTATAAAGTAAGACCAACGAGAGGCCGGTTTTTGTTGGGGGGGGGAGTGGGGGGTGGAGAGATAGTATTAAGCGCCGGAACTCTGGAATACGTCCTTTGTTTTTGAGATGGAACCAGGAGGTTGTTTCTTATGCTGGCTGCATGAAGAACCCACGAATGCTTCACACGTGTATGTACCAAAAAACCTGAAGTAAGGTTAAAAGTTTAGCACGAAGTCGTGTCTGTATAAGAGCAGAAAACTGCACGGCCAGTGGTGTCGCAATGAACTAAACAACTATTGTTGAAGAAATTGAAAGGCGAGTATAACTTCATGCTGGTCGCAGTTGCCGTAGAGCATGCAAACCCACGAAACAATCGGTATTTTGGTTAGTTCTCTTGAAGAAGGAATGAAAGAAGGAAAATATTATCATCTTTTATCATGCGAAACTTGCATATTCAGCTTTATTTCTTTGCTCTATTGCCACCTGCTACTTAGGACGCGCATTTCTCTAATCGGGAAAAGCTGCGTCGTTTGAATTTGCTACTCCAGATTTTTGGATCGTCTGTTGGGCTTTTTTGTGCTAGCAGTTGGACGCTGGCTATCAGCACTGTGCTGCTGCTGTCACTGTTTTTTTTTTGTTTGTGAGAGAAATGCGTTTCGATGAACCCTTGTGCTGATAGCGCCGATTACCTACCGTTAAACTGATTCCTCTCCCGAGAGACACTTTTGTTCAATCAATCAATCTTTCAATCGATTAATAAATCAATCTGTCAGTCAGTTAGTCACTCGGTGGGGGTGGGTAGGTTGGTCGGTCGGCTGGTCGCAGTCGGTCGGTATGCTGTTTAGTTTAAAATCCATGTGCTGAGCCGGCTCACTGGAGTTACATGTACAGAAAGTCTCCCTCTGTTTCCTATACAATTTAACTTTCTATCTTTATCTCTTCCTTTTTTGCGGCTGTTTGCGAACGAGTCAGCACAATAATACAGGGATATTGTAACACATCGTAGGCAAAGAAAATGCAATGCAGTAAGAGAGGAAGACTTATAGTTTAATATGCACTTTTCCGTGTCGAGAACAATTTATGTGTGCTTAAAGGCGAAAATATTTCGGCGTTTCGATCAGCCACTGCATGTGTTCTTTAAACTCAATATCAGAGGTATTATCTTCTATCCTTTGCTGTGATTGATACGGCATTGTTCATGACAGCACAGTCATATGCGCTGGTTTTCCTTCGCCATATATATGTTCCGATACCTCTTTTGATTTCGTGATTTCTAGAATTACGGCCGAGTTGTCATGTATGCTGTTGTGGTACCTTGTGTTATAGCTTACCCGATGAGGTTGCTGTTTATTGCTAGGATCATGTTGAAGTTTCAAGCGCCTTGGTTAAAATGTTCTCCGGTGAATGAGTATTAGATGAGAAGAACATGGGCTATACGATTTGAACTGCATTTTGAAGTCATTGTTGGAAATTTTTGCCATACCAAGAAATGGAAAGAACTATTTTTACCGTATATTATTTCAATAAATAAAAAAGCTCAACATCGTATCCGTAAGCGTTTCTGAGACTCCTGAAGCACTAATGCAAAGATCATCGAAAAAAGCCATTACAGTTACGAACTGGCATGCATAGTTTTGTTTCTTTCTTGTCATCGGACAAACATTACTTGCGAAAGTTTTTGTTGTGCGCCAATTTTCGTCGAAGAGTTTGATAAAGACTCTACCTGGAAGCGTTACAGGGCTCGGCTCCTGACACGCGGTTTTGGTCCAGGCCTTGGCGGTTGCATTTCGACTGAGATGCCAGTGGCGTATAGTCAGGGGCAGGTCCACCAGGCCCCTACCTATCCCGAAAATCCTTTTCACCATTGTATTCCGGGCACTAAACTACGCTCGACCACACTTGCCTGCCCGGTGCCCACTCTAGATGATGGGAGTGTCTTCGCCGAAACAAATTTCTGTCCGAGCCCCAGCTAGGTATACTCATAAATAAATGCACGTTAAAAAACTTTACACGGCTGAAATTTGCGGAGCACTTTACTAAAGTGTGCCTAATGTTGTGGTTTCAAGAATTAAACGCTCGAAATTATTGTATTAATATTTTTATCTTCCTGGAAGCATGCTGACATGTGTAAGTCGGCCATCCATGACTTCATTGAGCCACACAACAAATAACAGTGCCCTGATAAGGTTGATTGCTGGCGAAACAATAACATACCCTCGTCTTGGTACGGCTGGTAGGGGACTTCGTCGCCCGGGAGCTGCATTTGCTCAGAGAGCATCTTTCTGGGAATCCCGGCGTTGATAACGCTTAGCGTCACACAAAGCGAGCTGGGAGTAACCGGGTTGTCGGCGGCGTCCGAGAAGGTCGTGCCGGGCGCGTACAGCGTTCCCGCAAATGCACCGGGGCTCCTCTCTAATCTCGTTACCTGGGACACGAATCGCTATCTCTGGAGCCCTGCCCTCACCTCCTCGATATTACCTTTAGATTCGCGCTGGCAGGTCCACTGTTGGCACGGGTGGCTGATTCCGCGCGCCGTCTGCTACACGACGCCCCTTCGAACTCGGAGCCGCTACATTCCTGCTTGTGGGCCTCTACGGATTAACGTATCGTGTGCCGTTTTTTGTGTGTTGTTGAACGAGGTGGATACGTGCAGAGCTGGGGATATATATTGTGCCGCTGTGGATATTTCGACCAATGATTGGTGATCATCTTGCGTGGTTGGGTGTGAAACTTTGTGTTGCCGAGTGCTCCGGTGCTGCCCTCTTTGTGTGCGAAGTCGAAAGGATCGCCCACCGGTGTGAAATTACGCGACCCTGTAGTCTGCGGTGAAAAAGGGCATCGAATACCGTCACTGATCGGTGTATACTTCCTTGCATCGGGCATTCCAAGTTCTTGTTCTGTGCGTCTATTATGACACCTTAATTCTCATGAACGCGAACGTCCTGGTAGCCTCCTAATACAACTTTGCTGGTCTGGGCTAACCTAGATTCGTGCTGCGCCGTCGCAGAGCAACCCACCGGTGTATCTTTTTCCGTGGTTCAACGACGATATCGAGCGTGACTCGTCAACCTGTTAGACTGCTTGTCGTATTCAAGTAAGTTTTCGATTGACGGCGTCAAGCGCTAAAGCTCATCGCCCTGCAAAGCATATGCGAGAAAAGAAGAAAAGCGCTCCAAAAGCTCCCACGCAATGCCAGAGACCTGAAGGCTCGTGCGCTTCGGCGCAGCGCAGAAGCCACGGTTTCTCTACGTTTTACGGCTCTTTGCGCTCGCGCGTCAAGAAAGCGACGGATCCCGACTCTACCTGGAAGTCGTCGGAGTCCTCTCGCTGCGCGCACAAGCCCGAGCAAGTCGCGGGTGGGTCGCGTCCGCCGAGCGCGAGCTACGATATCGTAGCGCTGGGCTCGGACGAGCCGCCGCCCGGTTATCGCGCCGGAGCTCAGCTGGCCGAGCGCCAAGGCACCCAGCAGCAGCTGATCGCCGACAAGCGGAGGTCGGGCGACAGGTCATCCCTGTCGCTCGTCTCGTCCAAGCGAATAGCGGTGGCGGCAGCTGAGAGCGCAATGCTAAGGCGAAAGTACTCGCTCGACTTGGCCGGGGACGAGGAGCAAGTGCCTGCAGCCATGAAGGCTCTGGCGAGCGCATGCGAAGTCAGCGGTGGGGTGGCCACTTTGCCCCGCCTGAAGAAGTCTCGGGAGGACCTGACCAAGAGGAGTTGGATGGACCTCCGGGCGCTGCTTCACAGGAAGATCTCGAACCGCCTCCGGCGCTCTCCTTCGCTGCCCGTCATGGAAGGAGGGAGGAGTCTGTCGATTCCAGACGACGATGACGTAAGTTGTGCGTTACTGCAGTGGTGCTGCCCTAGTGTACAGAGGCGCGCTTTCTCAGCACGTATCCAGGTACGCTTCGGCAGAGGCAGTAGCAAAGTGCGTAGCCAACTATACTATGAACATGCGTATATATCTTCATTTATTTAGCACCAAAATGTTTATATAGTGGTTCTGCCTTGTTTGTCTTCCCTTTTTGTTATTACCCACAACATGAAGTTACATTGTAGATAGCAATAAAACTTTGGAAAAATCAGGTAGGTAAGCCAAATATGAAGCATCTAGTTTCCTACCTTCCACTATTGGGAAAGGGTAAAAGAAAAATCTGAATAAAAGCGTGGAAAATACCAGGTCTGTTAGAACGAACGCGAAGAAATGGAGTGGTGAGGAGTGGGGTTGCTGTAACCGGCCTAATAAGCATCTGCCGCGCAAAAGTTGAATAAAACTTTAATAGATTTCCGGTGCGACGACAGTCGGCATTCTCATACTGTCGATTCCAACGTGGGCCTGTCATGAAGGCGGGTGGCCACAAGTGGCAGCCTTCGCGCGTCATATTCTCGGACTTCTCCTCTGACGCTGGCCGCTATAGCGCCATGATTAGAGCACGCCAGGGAACTAACGAATCAGCGAGGTTGTGCTGGTTGGCGAAGGCGCCTCCTTCCCGACTTAAAGGCATTCCTTTTACAGCGAATTCTGTATGGCTTGGAAATTGGTCTCAAACTTGACTAACCTTACCTAAAGAGCCGCAGTCACAAATATTTCTCCCGCAATGTCCGGTACAGCGCAAGAAGTTGAATTGTGTAAGGGGGACATGTCACACAATGAAATAACAAATTTCCCATAATCTTAATGAATAATGAATTTCGATCAGAATCCGTAAATTATATTGATAGAGTTCTTCAGAATGACTCATATCATATCTGGATGTCGATTCTGAAATATATAGGTTTTATTTCACGGTATTTTTTCAACAAATATAAAAACCCCATGGAGTGCTTCACGAAAGGACATATGCTTGACACGAGTCCCATCTCTGCCTATTACCCGAACGAAGCGCCATTATTCGCATTAATAGGAGCACCATTCCACAAAATCACAAACAGTTTATTCGTCGTGAAGCCATGGGCTGCTAGTTAGACTTCGACAAGCCGCATGCGGCCCACAGGCCGCCTGTTCCCTGGGATAGGAGGTGAGAAAAGATGTAGGCACGTTATCTAGTGCTCAGATACTAAAACGATGGGGCAATGCTAGCGTATTCGCTTCGTCGAAGGGTCTTCTTGGTCGCACTGAATTATCTTCGGGTTTTTTCGGCGCGCCGCAGCATCAATCTCTATCTACAAAGCGCTTTAGGCGGTCACAATATCCTTTAAGATAACGGGACCGACCACAAAGTTCGAAGCACGTATCTATGGGGTGACAGATAAATCAGAAGTTACAACAGCTGACCTCACAAGAGATCCCAACTTGTGAGAGATGCAAAATCCGTACGATTCAGCTTCGCTGGTTAACCATATTCACGAAGTGCTTATTCCTTTCTTTGTTTTTTTTTTACTTTCACGGGCATATTCGCAAAGGAGCGCAGGGCCGGTGCGTTTCAAACAAGAAGTCTTTTTGCTTTGATATATTGACAAACTAAATAATGAATGATTGGTGGCGCAGAATTTGCCCTGATTTCAGAACGAATTCATTTCGAACCCCACGTTCGTTCTATCCGCTCTTTTTGTATGTCCTCTTTCTCCGGCACTATAATCTATTAAAAGCGCCTGCTTCAAAGCTGATGGAGGCGCTAGCTCCTGGGTCGTAAAAGGCTGGAAAATAAAAGGTGGCCTTTGACATGACATGACGAGAACATTATTCAGGTCCTGAGGGACAGATATTCAGGGGATCTGTAAGCCACCCGCCATGCCAAGTTCGTGGCTCCGGCCTTGATGGGACCGGAAGCTGAAGTTCTGTCGCGATGTGGGCCCTTTGGATGGCCTGTGTAAAGGCTGCTGCTCTTTAGAGTGTCATCCCATTGCTCCTTCGTGATGAGTTGAGATCTGTTAAGGGCTGGGCAGAGCCAGAGCATGTGATAAAGAGAACACGAGTTGTGGCCACATTTGGGGCACGGCTGCGAATGGTCGGGGTCTATCCGGTTAAGGGATCAAGGAGTAGGATATGAATGGGTTTTAAGTAATATGAATGTGCTCGCCTGAGGCTTGGTCAAATCGGGGTGGAGGGCTGGAAATATTTTTCTGGCCAGACGGTAGTGGGAAACAAATTCATGAAAAGTAAACAAGGGATCTTTATAAATGTCAACCTCGTCACGAATAGGTTTTTCTTAAAGCGAGTAAAAAGCTGGCGAATAGACGACACATTTGGACACCACAAGGGGCTGGCGCTACAAACAACATCTTTGAGAGCAATAATCAGGAATTCTTAACATTGCATCTCGAATAGATTTTCTCATTAGTGGTTATGGTATAGTTCATAAGAATAGTCGGTTCCGAGAGCTGGTGATTCGTGATAATAAAAAGGAGCGCAAAATAACGTGATACGAGACGAAGAAGGTCATGGACTCGAATGATTTATGGAGGAACCATATACATGGAATAAAAACATGTTCGAGACGAACAAAATCGAAATTTTTTGGATGTGTCCATCAAGTATACCTAACCTCAGCCTTGTATAAAGCGATGAAAAGTCTTGCGACACAGCTGTCGCAACCTTTAAAAACGAAGAAAGCTTGAACCAACTTTCGTGACGCCTGTGACGTGCGACGTGCATACATCCAGGAATCGGACAGGCCATTTCGCTTTGTTCCACGTTATCTAGTGCTTTTGATAATTATTATGATAGTTTATAGAGTGTTAGCATTAGCGAGCAAGTAATTAAAGACACAAACCCACACACACGCACACACTGAAGCTCACGGACAGGTCGCGGGATTGAATCCCGGCTGCGGCTGCTGCATTTTTGGTGGAGGCAAAAATATAGGCCCGTGTTCTCAGGTTTGGGTGCACGTTAAAGAAGCCCAGGTGGTCTAAATTTCCGGAGCCCTCCACTACGGCGTCTCTCATAATCAAATGGTGGTTTTGGGACGTTAAACCTCACAAATCAATCAATCAATCAATCACAGAAATACGCGCGCGCGTGCACGTGTATGTGGCGCTACAGTAATTTGTGGTGCTACCGTTCATATAATATTGCCACGCGTGTTTCTTATTTTCACTCACGTTTTTTTTTGTTTTCGCCAAGAAAGCTTGTCAGGAATGCTCAGCGCAAACTGTACCTCGTTGTTCGAGAAGGTTCGCGATCATTGTAGATCATTCTGTTAAGATTGCGCACTTTGCGAACAGTATACGAATTATTTTGCATTCCTACGTGGCTGTTAGCGATAACACTTGAATATTGGACGGCACGTGTATAAATGTCGATGCGCTTCCCTTTTTGTTATTTGATCGATGGCTGACGCCCTGTTCACCGCTATTAGATTGATTGATTTTTGGGGCTTAACGTCCCAAAACCACCATATGTTTATGAGAGAGGCCCTAGTGGAGGGCTCCGGAAATTTAGACCACCTGGGGTACTTTAACGTGCACCCAAATCTGAGTACACGGGCCTACGACATTGCCGCCTCCAACGGAAATGCAGCCGCCACAGCCGAGATTCAATCCCGTGACCTGCGGGTCAGCAGCGGAGTACCTTAGCCACTAGACCACCGCGGCGGGGCTCACCGCTATCAGTGGCAGTGTCTTGCGGTAATCTGGCTTTCCTTTTACGTGGCCACAAGTTCGGCTCAATAAACAGTTTAACGTGAACACCCAATCTGCTCCCTTCGTCCACGCCATGACCCCGGAACAATATCAATAAAAACAATTCAACAAGCGTGTATTTGTCATGTTATGAATACACAAAATGAAATACACAAATACACAAATCGTACAACTGATCATAAACGTACCGTTATGGCCAATCTCTTTGTGTATTACGCCATGTAATTACGTTCGTTAAGTATTCAACCACGTCTTGTTCAAAGCGATTTCGGGTCGCTTTTTGTCGATGTCGCATGTTCGAATTACTCATTATTGTCTCACTCCATGGCTGTTTCCGAAGCAAATTGAAGACTATGTCATTTTTATAATCGCCTGCTTTTCCGCATCGTCGCCCCGCCGCGGTGGTCTAATGGCTAAGGTACTCGGCTGCTGACCCGCAGGTCGCGGGTTAGATTCCCGGCTGCGGCGGCTGCATTTCCGATGGAGGCGGAAATGTTGTAGGCCCGTGTGCTCAGATTTGGGTGCACGTTAAAGAACCCCAGGTGGTCGAAATTTCCGGAGCCCTCCACTACGGCGTCTCTCATAATCATATGGTGGTTTTGGGACGTTAAACCCCACATATCAATCAATCAATCCGCATCGTCCATTTCCCGCGTGGTTGTCGGGAAAATATTTGTATTCAGACAACGGCACGAAGTGGAGTGCATCGACTTAAAAAAAATTTAAAAAAATAGGCGCAAGCGAGGGAGGCCGTACTTTTCTTGCGCTGTCACCTATATTCACGCGCTGCTGACACCAGCCACAAAGTTCAATATTTGTTATTGTTGTTTTTGTCTATTTATTATTTTGCAAAATGCTGCTTTAGGATTTTATTGCGTCCCCCTACACAAGGCTTGTCGTTAGGTTAGAGAGAAAATGAGTGGTATCTGGTTTTATACATCGTGAAGCAATAACATACATGACTAAGCTAGCACCACTTTATGATGCTTTCAATACATTCTTGTTTATTTTGATGTCATAGTTTATTTCACATTAATAGCTATCGGGCCACTCATGCTTCTTTGGTCGACTGAGTTAGTGGTGAGCAATGTTTCGGCTGCTTACGCTACGTCAAGAGCAAATGCTTTATTTAATGCGTGCTATAATCCGGTCGCCGAGAGACATTAAACGAAAAACGAAATGTACGAAAAAAAATGCACAGCAGCGTGCAAACTGTTTCGGACGACTGAGCTCCTCGCTTAACTGTACTGCTTCAGTCGATTACGCATTGACTTGTCATGGCTTATGATGAACAAGTTTATTTCCCATTGCTGGGTAAAGCTGACTCGAAACCCATCAAATGTTGGAAAAAACTCACCAGTGGGCGTACATGTGCGTAGATTTCTGTCAATATTCAGCACTTCCCTCCCCCATCTCCTACCCCTACACACACACGGTTTCTCTCTCTCTCTCTCTTTCAGCATGAATATAGAATGCAAACACAGAAGCAGATTGGCTTTGCATATGCAAATTCAGCTTGGCGTTCATAGAGTCGATGCTCAATTCGTTGTCGAGGAAGGCGTCAGGAAACGGTGGAAGAGCAAACTAATAAACGCACGTGAATTTTACTCGGAAAAGCATCTGTTGAAATGCAATCACGTTGTGATTCGATGGCACCACCGAACTCCTTTATGCGCGAATAACTTCACTGTAAACTCGCTTAATGAAACAAGGACAGCCATTTCCCTGAAAGCTTGCTTGCTTGCTTGCTTGCTGCTTGCTTGCTTGCTTGCTTGCTTCCTTGCTTGCTGGCTCATAGTCGAATACACACACTCTGCTTCGAGGAAAAGGCGAAATGAGCTATAGCGTTGAGCGGCCGTTTTCGTTTGTGTACATTTTTTTTGTTTTTGATATTCCGTTTTTCTTCGCCTAAAATCTCTTCATTCCGTCGTGTTTGCGCTACCCAGCCACCCGTACACGGGGCTTTACGTTTATTCTCGAATTTCAAGTACAGAAAACCCGTCGAGCGTTACAAAGGTGCCGTTTCGAGTTTTTGTCTCTCTCTGTGTTTTATTACCTGTTTAAGGGAACTCTGAGAAAAGAAATGTGCACGGTCGTGGCGCAGAAAGAGCAGATAAACAAAAGTGGGAGATGGGAGAGGTATGTCATGAAAAGACGGTGCCACCGATGATAAGAGAACGCTACCGTGTTACCAAACGGGAACGACCTGCAGTTTCGTTTCTCACGCTTGTGATTCAATTCACTTCGAAAGGGGAACAAAGAATGGTATGGATAGATAGAGAGAGAAGAGGAAGAGCGAAAAAGGAAGAGAGTGAGAGAGATTATTGGATGACGCTGAGATAAGCAAGGAGGATGTTGAGGAGGAAAGATCGAGGATGATGATCTGCTCCTTTCAGGCTTCCACTCTGCTCTAGGTTGACTGCTTTCCCCCTCACTTTATTGCGCGGCCGTTCATTCGAGCATCAGAAGCGAGGAGGCTGGTGCTAACCACACTCGCTCTTCTGACTCGCCTTGCAGGAACGACGGCTTCTTTAGCAAAGAGGACGACGCTATATACTCGGCTCTGATGAGCCATGTCGCTCCTTCCGATTGTCCCAGGGGAGAGGCGGACAGTGCGCACAATGTATATAAAACAGCACACACGCAGCCTCAGCTTTACGGTCTCTGGAGTCCGGGAGAGTGATTTTTTTTAAAGAATGAGAACTTTTTTTTAGCTGGGATAGAGGATGAGAGAGTGAGGGAGTGGAAAGCGTGGAGTCTTAATCTTCGATTTTGGTCCTACGTTTTTAGGGGCGAAAAAGGAATTTTTTTGTTCACCACATTACACACAAATTTGGTTCCACAAACACATACAAATTCGGTTCCTCATACACATACAAATTCAGTTTCACAGAATTATGGCACTTGACATTCACAATCAATCCATCACATGTTGGCACTGAATTGTTCTGGCACACAACACAACAAAAGTGGGTTTGTTTAGGTGGCTCTCAGGCCTTGGATCGGCGAACACGCCAAAACAACCCGATTGTTGACGATTTTAATGAAAGCACAAGCTCCTTATGGCGTGGCTTGGGCGTCCCTCGTTTGTAACCACCAGTGGCACATACCCGAAATAGGTATAACACTTGACCTCCAAGGTAGTGCCAGTGAGAGATTTCTTCTGTGCGTTGTTTAACAATAAAAAATAGTGCTCAATGTACATGCCAATGGCTGCTAATGGGGAATGAGAGACATGAGCATTCGGCTTTTAGTCAACGCGCACGCTGCGATCCCCATGAGCAGCCATTGGCATGTACATTGAGCACTATCAGACAAGAAATGGATGCTACATTATACTCGCTGGGTATAACCTCCTTAGCTTTAGAAAGGTTCAGCGAGCGTTGAGCCGCAGTGCCATGAATACAATGAACTTGTATATACCATGAATGAACTCAAGGTGGTTAAAAATGAGAAGTAGATACGAAGCGCAAGCCGTAAGAAAGTAAAAGCCGAATTCTCCTGTCTCTCATTTCTCATTAGCAGCCATTGGCATGTAAATTGAGCCCTATCTGACAGGCAAAGGTTGCTACGTTATACTCGCTGGGCGTAACCTCCTTGGTTTTCGAAAGGTTTAGCGAGCGTTTGGTCGCAGTGCCATGAATACAGTGAACTAGAATATACCATGAACTCGAGGTGGTTAAAGGTAGGAAGTGGACCCAAAGCGCAGGCCGTAAGAAAGTGTGCGTGTGCCACCTCTCGTTTAGTCCTTGGAATGTCCGCTGGATGGCGGTGCTTCTATATGGGGAATATATAATAAAAAGATGCGAGATGGTGGGACTTGGAGTGTTGAATAGATGAACGAACGCACACACAAACAGATGCATGGATGGACGCATGAATGGACGCAGGGGCGGATGCATGAAAGAACGCAGGGACGGGCGCACAAACAGACGCATGGACGGTCACACAGACGGACGCATTGGACGGACGAATGCTTCGCCCCACTCTCAATCATTCACTCCGTGGATATGCTGCCATTTTTGATGGAAGTTTTTGAGCCGCATCAATCAGTGGGTAGCTCAGGCGTCGTAAGATTAAAATAATGAACGCCATTGTAACTCGCTCGCTCGCTCGCTCGCTCACTCACTCACTCACTCACTCACTCACTCACTAACTCACTCTTCACTCTTCGACTAAGTGAATGTGCAGTCTCTACCTCGTACATTTTGGCACGCGACTTTACCTCTTTCTAATTTGTGCATATCCAGAATATATGAGCTAATATTCTTGACTACGTAACAAGCTGAGGTATAATGCTCCGATTAGTGGTTTTAATGTGACCTAACAAGTTAAAGTTCAACGGCCGCAAGCCCTAGTTACCCAAGAGGGGGGGGGGGACGGAGAGGGGGGACGCCCCCCTCTCCTAATAGGTTGATGTATGTGCCATACATCGACTTATTAGGAGGAGGGGTGCTGCGATGAAGCTCCCTTCCCCCTGAAGACTGCCCTGTGCACGCCTGTAACCATAACTACTTAATTCAAGGAGATGACAATATCTGCATCCGGGTTTTAAGGCTAGGCCTGCTTCACCACCAGTAGTTTATTTAGACCTGTGTGAAAATGCATGGAAGGCGTAAGCTGTGGAACAAGTTCGCATTCCTTCTTTCTTTCTTTTTTTTCTTCCTTTCTTTCTTTCTTTCTTTCTTTCTTTCTTTCTCTCTTTCGTTTTCGCTCATTCTGGACTATGCTCAAGTGTCACACGAATATTTGTTGACTTTACTCACGTAAAGCAGCTTGAGGTTTCCATTTCAGTGCAAGCTTACGAGAAACATAAAAGTGGACAGTACGCATTACGGCTGTGTTACGTCGACGCTAACCTATAACATTGCACGAATCTGTAAAGGGACTCATCCCGCCTAATAAATTTCTGCGCAAAACTATATGCAAAGCAAAGGAAAGATCCTCTGTGGCAGCACAGTATATATAAATGTATGCAGCTAATGTTCTCATTTACTCCCGTTTCTCAGCGGCGGCCGATAGTAAGAGTCGTGCATTCCGACGTGGTGCACATAACTGCCCGTGAGAAGTGCGAGGCCTACTGGGATTGAAAACCGAGTCACGTACTTTTTGACAGCGCGCATACGCGATTGAGTGGTCAGGCCGGCATTCATTCTTCGGAACAGCGCCGGCTGACCCAAGCCGGCCATGCATTTGGAATAAACAGTTTTGTGCGACTTCCGTTGGCGAGGCTGTTTAGAGCACGCGTCTACCGCCGCTTCGTGAAGCTGCGATACGTGACAGCCGGAGGCGCTGCTTAAATAGTTTCATACTTCACGCCCCGAGCGAATAAAGTTCGCTTCTGTGAAGTGGTCAAGGCGTCGATTTCGGTCGCGCAGATTTCTCTTAAAGAGAGAGTGGTGTTTTTTAACCGCGGGCGCTATACGCGAAATAAACAGACCAACGGGCTCCTGAAACGGACGTGTAATGGCTTTCCCGCCGTGTTGAGGCGAGGAGCGTGATTATAGCCGCAAAAATGCCAAGAGAAAGCACGGATGATTGAAAAGTTGAACGGGGGGAGGGGGTGAGGTGCTGCGCTGGGGCTATTAATTTACAGCTAATTTTAAACCGTGACGTCTATATTTTCTGGGAACGTAAACACAAACATGTACTGCCTGCTTTCAAAGTGCGGCGTCACGCGAACGTCGTTCTCCTAGTCCAGTCAATCAGGGAGCATTATATTCGGACAGCTCAGAAATGAGAAACGCATTAGAAGAGCTACGGCACGCACTGCCTTTCCATGTAGAGGAAGTTATTTTCATTGCAATCACAAGCAGCTGCCTGGCTGCGTTGTAGAACACCCGTTTGCCATGCAAACAACCTGGGTTCGTTCCCCACTCAAACCCGGAATTTATTAATCAGTTATTTTGCTTGCATCTTTCTCGATTTTGCAGTCACGCACACGATGATGATGATTTCTCGCCCACCACTAAGGACGCCGACGCCGGAACAAATCGAACAACGCTTGGCTCGAGGCGAGACACCCAGCGTAGGCTGCTACTGACTGACAGCTTAGCTTGCTATAGATTCCCACAATGTCCGGGACTTAATGGCTTTCTTTTGTGTTTTTTTTTGTTGGCGGGTGGAGGTGTGCGCCGTGCGTAATCAACTTTAATGCCAGTGGCGATGGAGTGAGTGACGGCAATGGTTGCCTCGTCTAGTGGATTTGATGAATAGGTTCGTGTACACAACTCGCCATGTGAAACCACTTCGACAGGAGTCATGGGAAGCTTGGGTAACGTGCTCTTATGCTCCGACAGTACACCACACGTCACCAAATTGAAAAGATGTGAACAACACAGCACGTACGTGATTGGCCGATAAAAGTGTTTATACTTCGAATGTTACCTACAATAAAGCAAGGAAAAATCAAAATAAAAATTAGCGCCGAATCTGCATGTTACACTGCGAATGCCCTTGAAAGACGATCGTCTTGCGTCTGGAGAGAGTGAACAAAATGTTTATTTGATGTTCCGAGCAAGAAATATGGTGAATGGTATTCTGAAGGTGCTGCGTTTGTGCCTCGAGCGTGTAGCGGAGGTGAAAGAGCGCATCGAGGCACGTTAAACACGAGCGCCGTCTGGCAGTTCGACAACGAAGGAAGGCGTGTGCGTCCGCGGAGGAAGACGCGTGCCTGTCTCGGAGGTGATAAGGTGTAGAACGCGAAACGACGGGCAGGTGGCACTACCGTGTCGCCTTTGCAAAGCATTAGAAGCACATCCCTTTTTGAGCATCGCGTTGCACTGTCAGCGCCGCTTGATAAACGTTATGGTCCTTAGAATTACTTGTGTGTGCCTTCTCTATTATAAAGGCACACATACAAAACATCGACGTGTTCTTATGGTGCCTCAGATATGAGCAATGTTTGCTTTTTAATTGACAATCGCATAAGTATGAACGCTGAAGCTTGAGCAATATTGGTGGGCACTGCGGATGCGGTTGGCTGTTTGATGCCGTTTGAGGTATCGGTAAGAGCAGACAAACAGACAAATGTGCAGACAGACAGACAGACAGACAGACAGACAGACAGACAGACAGACAGACAGACAGACAGACCAAAATTTTTCTGTCAAAGGTTCCCAAGAAAGACCATTGTCTTTAAAAAGCAAGAACGTCTGTCCAAAACAATGTGGATGCGTGCATCGTATAGCGCTTTAAAGCAGATCTGTCCTTTGGTGTTTATATGCTGTGTTGTGCATTTCTAGAAAAGGTTCGAGCAAAACAAGCATTTTACCCCACTGTGAGGACGCTCTAAAACAAATTGAAATAAATCATGGCTCAAGGACTCAGAGGAATGATGGAGTGCTGACATACTGGAAGAGAAGCATTCTTTATGGTGAGGAAAAAGAATGAAGCGTTGGCCCGCAGTGGTTTTGACCAGCCCCACCAATGTTGCCTTAGGCACTGCGCCGTGCTCTGGACCGGTGCAGGTGGTGGTAGTGGTTAGAAGATGAAAAAAGGCACCTAATTTCTGCAACCCGGTCGGGAGCACGGCGCAGTGCCTGCGAAGAGAAACAACCGACACGCTGCGTACACGCCGTGAAAGTGGCGAGAAAGGGCGGAGACCTGTTTGATCGCGGAGGGCCGCGGGTTGACCGGAAACCTGTCGCCACTTCGCTTGTAGCCCAAGGGGAGTGTACATGCTGGCTTGCGTGCCACCCGAGCGGACCCACCGATGATTCCCACGGCGATGATCGTGCACGGTTCTCACGATATTGCGCCTCCGACCGCCTTGGTGCAAGTGCAGAATCTTCGAGGGAAAGCAGTGCTGCTACCGGTGCTTTTATAGCCGGCAGTGGCCGCTTGTGTCCTTTGGCGATCGGAGCAATGTCGCGAAGTACACGGGATGTATACGTAGTGGCGGAAGAGCTCGTCTCACCTCCACCCGGCCGTGGGTCTTGAGGGGTCAGAGGTGTAAAACGATACGCATGGCTTATTATAAATGACGAAACCGCGATGGTAATACTAAATGACATTATTTCGTTCCTTCGCTTATATTGATGGTTGCGGAGAGAAGATGTGTCACGTTGGGACATCTTGACGGGAGGAAACACTTTATCATTTAGAAGATGAAGAAGATGAGCACTCAGCACAAGTGTTACTTGAATGTTCTGTTCTGTTTTGTTCCATCTGTTTTGCTGGGGAGAGGTTGAAGTCTATATTACCTGGGCTATTAGATATCAATTCTTTCTGCAGCAAATAATAATAATAAATTATTGTACCCAAAATTAACAGTCAGCAAAAAATACGTAATAGCACACTGAGAGTAGTTGAAATAACCTGTCAATGTATACTTTGCTTGTAGCGATTCACACTGTCGTAAAACGGTCACACGCTTACCTTCTTTTTTTCTACTCTCAGTATACGTACTAACACATCATTCCATATATCTCAACTCCTATATGTATATCACAAGCGCTTATCCAGTCCGATCTTTACTAAGAAGTCTGTCAGGAAGATATTCGCCTTTTTTCTGAAGACACATCTCAGGCCATGGTCCAAGTAATTTATTTCTTTAATTTGATGGACCGTGTGTCCTTGTTAGTTTCTTCCTTAATTTTTTCTCTTTTATTTGTGTACTTTATTTACTTTAAGAGAATATGGCGAACATTTTTTTGTGCATGACTACAGTGACGTTCGGGTGGGTTGGGTCAGTGTATTTTGTGCAGGAAGCAGTTTGTGTATGCTGCTTCCAGTCGACGCCTGTGGGTTAGCGTCTCTAAGTGTCCTGGGAGATCTGTCTCTGTGAAAAATTTTTTGTGCGGAGATGTTGCTTTGGCCAACATGAGACAGTACTTTCACACACGCGTGCACATGTCTTCATTCACGGCAGAACATGCGTACAAAGGATTGTTTCGCGAAAACGTCATGGCACGACGCAGATCAGCAGAACAATCCTACGTCGTAATACTTTGGACTGTATCAAAGCGTAACTCTCCCTGCGGTCGCGTATTGTAGTGTAACATCCGAACTCTTCAGAGAGCACGCACGCTACACTAAACCCCGCTACGCTAACCGTGTCCGCGCTAGAGAAGTAGCGTTCCGACGCCATCTCACCATTGGTTGGGGGACGTGGTAACTTCTTTTCACGTGTGTAGGCAAGCGTCAGTACGTTAAAACCGACTGTAATTTCCAATGACGCAAATAATTACTGAAGTGCAGCTGACTGCAATGCAAATAGGATTCTCTGATCTTTTCCCGTTGTGAGCATGTGATTGCGGTGACCGATTTCCAGGCTGCATTTATTGAAAAAAAAAACATCTGTCCTCATATCTATACGCTTGATAACTATATAAGGCTTCGTATCTCGCACTTGTTCTTGTGGCGAATTGCAATCAGTCCTGGAATTCTCAATAGCTACTATTCGTGGAAGCGCGGCGTGTTGCTAGCCGGGTCCGCTGGATATTTAGGCAATTCAGCATACGAGCGATGATGGCCTGTGAAGCAATATTTGGTGTTTTTCGAAAAGTATACGCGGTTTATTTCGTGAAGTGTTGTAGAACCATAAATAACCAATAAATATCCCATAGGCAAATGTCAAACTGGTGCTGGTTGTTACCACATATTTTCTGCGCTGCCGGTGCCTGGTATACCACGTACATATTACCGCTCTTCACCACTCTGCTTCATTTATGTTCCTTGTATACTTCCTTCTTTTCATTCTTGAAACACTTGAAATACGTGACATAAAACGTAGCTTTGCGTAGACCATACTAGAATGGCTGATAAAATTCTGCCACCTTGCGTTTTTAGGTGGTCACGAAGCTTCCCTACAGTTTCCCTAGCACTTTCAGTAACAGGAGGCTGTTGGTCTTAGATGCACCGTCATCGTAGTGACTTCATTCATAACGAGGGCCTCATTCTGGCAAACTGGTGGCACGCGAGGAAATTTTGGTCAGCTGCCAGCTCGGCAAAAAATAAATAAAAATCTTGTGCTTCGTGACGCCAACGGGGTGAAAGTGTTTCGCTCGCCGTCATGGCTCATATAGCGGCGCTGACTGACGCTCCCACGTTCAAATGCACATATATGCCCCAAACTGCAGGAAGGCGACACAGTAGGAGGCCAGGTGGTCAATCAGAGAGGAGAGCTGAGGAGGAGGGGGGGGTCACAGCGTAAAAGTTGGACAAACTGACAATAATCCGCAAAACTGTTTTTGAAGTAATGTTTATTTTTGGCATGCACGTCACAAAGCTGCAGGCAAACTTAGCTTACAAGTGCCCTCTGTGGGATCAGCACACGTTTACTGAGAGGCGATGCCATGTACTGACATTGTCACTGAACACGTCCTCTGATGACATCTTCAGTGACGTAAGTCAAATTGTTTTTGTACTGCTTCATTCGCCTGCCCTGTGCCACTCAAGGGGGTTGGTCATTGAGATACTCCAGCCTTGGTATAAGTAAAAATGTACTGGATTGTATCACTGCGTGGTCGTAAGCATCGTTGATGCTTCTTTCTATGTGGTTTTGTACTTGTCAATGCGTTTGCGTCGGTGTGTCAGCGTTTTATACGTTCGCGCTGAGTAACCGTGTTACGTTTATGCCTGAAATAGCTATCCTACGTATCATAATTTTGTCCAACGTATCCACATCTATTCCGCGTGTCAAAAAGTTCATTTCGCTTTTCTTTCATACCGAAGCGGCTACTCGTTTCTAATGTTTTCTGTTATAAAACATGTCGTGAGTTTGCCGTATATAGAAGTGCGGCCGTTGCTTGTTGCAGCGGCCACGAATTTCACCACAGCTATCTTTAACGATGAAGGTTGATGGTGTATCGAAAGATGCACGGGCTCGACAATTATTTGACGTCTAACTGGTGTCAATGTGTGATAATTGATGAGCTCGTAGCTAGGTTTCATAGACACCTAGACAAGAGGTATATATGTGTCTGCTTTGGCTCATAAGCACCTAGCCCCCAGCACTATGCTTAGGTCTATACTAAGTGTAAATGCAGTTAAGCATCGCAATGCCTTACGAGATAGAAAACTTGCGCGTAATTTTTTGTGTGATCTACAACTGGCGAAGCACTGCGGCTCTGCATACAGTACCGCAGTTATTTGTCAACTGTGAATGCAGGCAGCTAAGCCTATTCAACAGCTGTACCTAATGCGTGAATCCACTTATCTGACCACTGCTACACCATTGCTCACGCATCTTTACCGACTTTATGCGTTAAAATAATCGAGTTTCCGTTTCCTGCAACGCAGGACCTGACTGGCACTTCTCTCGGAAGAAGCTCGCGGAACGGCAGTGCTTACACTCTCTACGAAGACGAGGACGGCAGCCCCGTTTTTCCAGGTACGTACATAAAAGAGCTGACTCTTAGTGACCAGTAAAAAAGAATTGAGTGTGACCCCACAGACGTGCACAGGGTTCCCCTTCAGGGAAGACGAAAAGTATGGCAGTGCTTTGCACAACCCCCCAACTCTTAGTTGACTAGAGGGGGTGGCCACCTCCCTGCCTGCCCCTCTTCCCTCATGTGCGCGCCTATAGGTGATGGTGGACAAGTCGGGGTAGCTTCGTGTTTCATTGCCTAGCCAAAACAGATCCCAGAGGCCACGCAGAGTGAAACGTGTGGTTGAGATATGCTCCGCAATGTGCCTCAACAATCCCTTCTGCTCATGCAATGAGCATCTGCTCTTTCAGTGAACCCTTTCCATAAATTTTAATGAATAATCCCGACACCTATTGGCGCATATCCTTAGAAAACCTATGCTGTGACGTCATGCGTATGCAATGTAACCCTTTACTCCAACCATAATAATCCATTTTATGCCAGTTTTATTCTAACAGGGAAGCTAGTTTTGGTCGAGGCTGTCATGTCCGGAATCCATGGTAACGCAGGGGAGCATGATAAAATAGTGTGCGCCACAGGGGTCGTTTATATCTCACTACTCACATATTTTGTTGGAGAAGAAATGTATTGTTTCTAAAATAGATTAGGCTCAACTTCCCACGAGATCATGTGTCTCAGAAAAACAGTTGGACCTGCTCCTTCTACTCAACAACCTCACATTTAAAATTTTAAATTTGACGTTGCTGCGATAGATAGATAGATAGATAGATAGATAGATAGATAGATAGATAGATAGATAGATAGATAGATAGATAGATAGATAGATAGATAGATAGATAGATAGATAGATAGATAGATAGATAGATAGATAGATAGATAGATAGATAGATAGATAGATAGATAGATAATACGCTCAAATTTAAGTCACCGAATTTCGCTAAAAATGCTTTGAATTTATTATAACAAAACGTTTTAGAACATTGGGGCAACCAGACATCAAGTAATGCGAAATGCGAAACCAATGGTATTGCTCCAACCCATTACTAAATTCCAGGAATAATTTGTCGTCGTCAGCCTCAGCATAAACAAAATTGCAACAAATGTCCTTGAAGTGTGTAGCGGGTACCACGCTTTTCCAAAGAATGACGAAGGAGGGCATAGTGAACGCCTGCCTATATACTACACTAAAATTATGATTTATGGTGTAGTGGGTGCCCTGCAAGTGCGCTTGCTGCAGCTACCCAAACAGTGCTTAAATAATACTTTGAAAGGCCGCTCTTCTAATGGTCGCTGGGACTGTAGTGAGAGTCCTCGCAGGCCTCGTGCTTTGATAATCAACCTGGAAATTTATTAATTCAATTGTAACTGCAGCCCGCGTGTTTTCAATTATCGCTTCGTTACGCGACTCACTGGTGCAGCCTTGACGATTAAAATTCCTGCGAGATTAAGTGCTGTCTGGCAATATTGCACTGCGATATTCGCATTCCTGGATAAAAGCCATGCGCGGTATCACCTTCTCCGAAATATACATGTGATAATCTGCTCCACTGCAACTTCACTATCGTCGCGCGAGCGCCCGAATGGCACGCAAAGAATGCACGTTTCGTGCGCATCGCTGCAATGGTCACTGTCGATCCCACACGAGTCTGTTGTTACAGATAAACATGTAGTGTCCGAATGGCTCTCGGGCGAAAGAACAAAGTGTCCATGCCTTGCCTTCATTACTGAGAAGGTAGGCTAGTGTTTGTGATCTCACTGAACCAGCCTTAAGTACTGTATAAATATTTATTTATTTATTCTTATACGCATTTTTAATATGTTGTTTTTTGTTCCTTTTCGTGAATTTACGTACCCCTGAGCATAGCTTTTTTTATGCACGTTAGAAGTTCCGTTTACAGCTACAAACAATTTCTGTAGTACATTCGAATGTACATTAAGATATATTAGCAATGCCTTGAGAACTAACAATCTAACAGATAAATGTCTTCTCTGTACGTATAATTTTTTAGAAATAAAATTCTCTTAAACAGGTGCCGCCCTCACCTCTGTTATTTTCTGCTGCTTCGCGAACTTCGACTTGCCGGATGGCGTTCATGTTCTTTTAGAAACTTAGAGTAACTGTATATGGTCCCTCTAGCTACGACGTGCCAAGTGCACTAGCTTCTTGTGTGTCGTGATGTGATGTGTTACCATCATCCCCTGTTTATGTCTCGAGTCATCGACCAGTATTGCTTGAGACGCGCTTTCCTTTTTTTCTCCGCCATGGCGTCTTGACATTCGCGTTCTACATGACACACTTTCACGGTCAAAGTTTATCGAGAGTTCTGCGTGCCTCCGTTTTCGGATGAGGTCCGGAATCGTGGGACGCTCTCAAGGTGCAGTGGCGTCTACACTGCTCTGTTGAAGGGCGTGCTTTGAGGTGGCGTCTATCGGAAGAACTTACAGACACTGCCGAAAAGCTGCGCCTTTCTCTTCGGGTCGATCGTCTGACTCCTCTGATGCGCGCATGGCAACGAGAACTGCGCGAACGCTTTGATCGCCTTGTCGCAGCATCATCGTCGTCAGCGGCTGCCTGGCGCTGCAGACGTAACCCATGTGCTCACCCAGAAGTTCTGCGCTTAGCGAAAAGCTCAATTCTCAGAGAGTCGAGTCCGTTGATTACCCAAGTCACTAGAGCCCTTCCTGCTGCACCACCACTTGCACGTGAACGATCAATCTTATTAAACTATTTAGAAAACGTGGCATGTTCGACTGTATATATCGCGAATCATGATATCACTGAAACATTACCCAGGCTTAGCGGTCTGCCTCAAGTTCCATCAGGGGTAGCGGCACAACTTTGTACAAGGACGGCCGCTGGATGGTGCAAGTCCCTCAGCTTATGAGGTGAAAGAAGCATTGTCTTCTATGAAGCGTGGTGCAGCTCCTGGGCCGGATGGGTTGCTTTTCCGGTTTTATTTAACCTTTTTGGGTGGAGATTGGTGCCACTTTCGCTTCTGTTATTTGCCGTTGCTTTGAGAAATTTGATTTCCTGGGTAGCTTTCGTGATGGCTGTATTGCTTTAATACTTAAACATGACCTATCGCTAGTTCGCCTGGAGGATTGGAGACCGATTACGCTTCTCAACGTTGATTACAAAGCTTTTGCTACAGTTATTACTCGGCGCTTGAGAAGCCTTACGCTTTTCCTAATAGGAAATGGTCAGGTGCGTTCGATACCTGGAAGAGAAATTCATAGTCTCTCATTTGTTACGTGTGGCATCATTGCGTACACGATAGCGAGATCAGCATGTGGGCTCTTGGTTTGCCTTCATCAAGAAAAAGGCATTCCATAACTTTGAGCGCAGCTACATATTTCGCGTAATGGCTTTGCGCAAAACTTCGTAGAACGTATCAGAAACGCATACAGAACTATACACAGCTCGTTGTTTTTTTTTATGGTCATGAAAGGGCTCCGTTTCCTGTTACCCACGGAGTGCGCCGAGGGTGTCGTCTACCTCCGGTTCTTCTCTTGTTTAGCCTCTTTTTTTATTGATATAATATATAAGGAGATGTTGGCGCACCATTATGGCACCGGCTACGTACTCCTTAGCCGTTGATTGAAACTTGAACACGTATTTTGAAGCAAAACATACAAAGAAGTGCATGGAAAATAGAAAACTCGGGCACAGATATACAAAGACACACTTATACGCACATATCACAACATAATGGTAAGTAAATTTCGAAAGTCAATGAAAAAAGTCTCTGGAAATGTCCCTCGTTGATATTCGGTCCACCAGTACAAAACAGCAGAGCACACGTTGGTCCTTATAAAGATGCATTCACTCGTATGTATAATAGTCAACACGTATTTCATTTCACAACACACACGTTATGGGTGCCACATGATACTGTACATAATAAGTACATGTGTTACAAATGAAAGTTTGTTCTTTCTTAATACTTGTCAGCAATCCCGCTGTCTTGTAAAAAAACGTGTTAATGCTTTTAAAGCGTGGGACTGTAAAACTCCAGTTGACCACGGGCCCAGAAGTTTTCTCATGCTAAATGGTCTGCGGTTCGATCCGAACAGTTCGGACTTAAGACGGCGTCTCGGCGTGTCATGATCTGGACAGTCTATGAGAAGGTGACCTCAAATTATTCCTCCTGCGCTCCCTATAATCCATACGCTTGAGGTCTCTCATCACCGGTGAAGGTTACAGCTTTCGCAGATGACATCGCGTTGTATTTGAAGAACGAGGACAGCCTGTCCAGTAGCCTACGCATTAATCTTCGCTGAGTATGGGAAGATTCCAGGTGCGGCGATAAATTTTCGAAACGCTGATATTTGTTCATTTGTTCCCTGGACACCTCACTAAGTCCTTATTTTCATCTTTTAAAAAAAGCAACTCTATTCGAAATTTCGGGCTTGCCACGCTGTATCACTGTCCATGTGGATTCAAGTACTCGAAGATGTGAAACGACGTGACAGGCGCAAGAGTACAATTTAGCTCTACTGAAAAGGCAGTACCTGGCACAGACTGTATCTTGAAGCCATGCATGGCACGTTTACAATGTTGTACAAGCACCATTGCGAGTAACTATAGGTGGAATCAATCGCTTCTGGGCTCGTTTTTCTGGTCAAGTTGAACTGAGCTGGTTTACTGTGCTGCTCTTGTGCGGCCCGGCAAATCAGGCATAGATGCAACAGAATCGAAAGTTGGGCTAGTTGGATATGCATGGAAGAGAGGACAAGCAAAAAAGCGCTTGTCCTCTCTTCCTTTCTGATTATTCGTGCGCTTGAACTGACAGTTATACCAACCATAGATTGGAAAGCGAATCCGCCACTGTGACGTGGTTGCGCCAGCTGGCGCAAACACGCAACAGTGGTCGATTCGCTTTCCTATGTCTATTCGCTACCGGCTGCTCTGTGATTCTTGCTTCACTTGCTACACGGTGATCACAGCCCTGCGCGTGATCTGGCCTACTACTTATTATAGGTACGAAGATACGCCCATTGGTACCAGACGCATGACTTAAATACTCGCTGCAACTTCTTAACACACCTGCATTTGATTCGATGGCTGTAGCATTTTAGTGCCATGCACAGCAGGTTTGTCCTGGTGTATAGATACACGAAATCACGTTGTGGATAAAACGGTGGCCCTGCAGCTCCCTCTGGTTCCCTGGTTCCTCCAGTCTGTCTAGCAAGTACTAGGCGTGTCTCATGGATCGTGATAAGGACATGCTTTCTGGCTGGCCATCTCTGCTACTTCATGAGGCGCCTGGGGGGACAAGTAGCCCCGCCGCAGTGGTCTAGTGTCTAAGGTACCTGGCTGCTGACCCGCTGGTCGCGGGATTCAATCGCGGCTTCGGTGGCTGCATTTTCGATGGAGGCGAAAATGCTGTAGGCTCATGTGCTCGGATTTGGATGCACGTTAAAGAACCCCAGGTGGTTGAAATTTCTGGAGCCCTCCACTGCACGGTGTTTCTCATAATCATATGATGGTTTTGAGACGGTAAATCTCACACATTATTCAATCAATCAATCAATCAATCAATCAATCAATTGATCGATCAATGTGATGACAAGTACTCCCAACACGAGACCGACAGGAGCGGTGGGTCGAGGTTGCACCTTCCAGTTGCCCTAACTGCCCGCTACAAGAGTCAAACCAGCATGTCCTTCAGCAATTTGCTATTGCATGGGTATTTCGGAGAGCCGTGAACGCAGGTTCTCATGGCCTAGGAGTTCATTGTATGGTCACTTTTAGTTGTTGCTCACGCAGTTGCTTCGTCAGGTTTCTATTTGCAGAGTGGGATTTCTCTTTGTGGCGTAATAAATTGGAGGTCGCTGCGCCGGGTCGCCGTCATGGTGCTTTGCATCCAATTATGATAATATTGTACTCGGAGCTTTTGTCTTTTCTGTCGAAGGAATCATTCTTCCTTAGAGAAGAGGAATTTCTACTGTAGTGGTCATGCCGTTTCTTACCGGTGTTTGATGGACGGGAACCGCTGGTTCTTCACTCAGCCTGATTCTCGTAGCCATGCCATACGGCAGTGGTTGCCACATAACTATAATCTGTATGTATATGTTGTTCTTCATGTGTGCATGTTTCGTTACCCGTCGGCTGTATATAAAACTGTCATGACATCACTATGCATTTACTTAAATAGATTGCGCCATAGCATCAGATTTACACATACTATACTTACATAATGGTGAAGCTATGTATATTTTGTGTATACATCGTGATGTAAATTATGTATAATATCATAAATGTGGGGGTACGTGTTGGTCCATAGTAGCACGTGTTACAGACTTCTTATGGAAGTGGACATTTTTGTTTTAACGTTTCATCTACTCTGCGCTCAGTCATTTGTGTGTGTTTATTGCTGTCCTTAATGTTTGAACACTGTTTCTTATACTTTGTTAGGTACTACTACGATAGAATATTTTTTTTCTAAACAACTGTAGAAAGCATTAATGCAGCCACTCAGTGATTACCAATTTTTGTCAACACGGCCTAATCAAGTGTGAGGCCCACGGGGCAGCTTTCTGCTTTCCCGTAGTGGATTACCAAGTACTCTAAAAAGTTAACCACTTTTTTCTAAACACAGCTTAGGGAGCTCCTGGGTACTTTACGACTTTACAATAACTTTTTACGACTTGCTGTAAGGAGCTGTTCTCCAATATATCTCTCTCTTTCTCTTTCTTTCTCTCTGCGAGAGCTCACATTTAACCGAAGCAAATAACGAAATAATGCTACCGCCTACTCCGCTTCAGGACGCATAATAAACAGTAACAGTTTAGCGTTCTTAGCGGGATAGTGGGCATAACGTAATAGTAGGATCGAAGTGTGCATGCGCAGTGTATGTGACCCGTATCGTTCACCGTACGCACCCTTTTTCTTTTTGTGTGTGACACTGGCAAGCATTTTCGTTTTTCTTTTTTTTTTGCACTGTTCTCCGCTGGGTGGCGCCACCAACCCAGCTGGGGCACGTAAACCGCGTGAACGGTATCCCGCTAAACTTTGCGGCACGGTAATTTGCGGCACGCTAAAATTTGCGGCACGGTAACGCTATTCACTAAACCCGCGCTATCACGCTAACGGTAAACTATAACTGTCTGTCCAGAACAGTATATTACGCCAGGAACGGTTGAGGCCAGTGCACACTACAACGTCACTGCAAGTTAAAGAACACCACACGGTCGAAATTTCCGCAGCCTTGCGCTACAGCACCCCTCATAATCACACCGTGGTTTTGGGACCTAAGACTCCTAACATTACTTTCATGTTTTATGCCACGAAAAGTTGGCACCAGCGTATCTTGTCGACCAATTTCATAGTGAGCGCATCGTAAAGGCACACTCAAGAGAAACAATGAGTTGATTTTGATTGACAGACTGTACTCTGAGAACTCTATTGTCATATGTTTCACTAGCACGAGTTCAACATTAGCGTAGAAAATCAAGGTTGAATTTCGTTTTTAACGTTGGCGCCTGAATGTCCGCTCTTGACGGGAAAAACTTCAAAATGTACTTTTCGTATTTTCGCCACACTGGCTCGCCGAATTTTTTTCAAAACTGATTTTGCTAGGTCTATGCCATCCTCAGACGACAATGTACTTCATTTTTATCGATTAGAAGCTCCGTAGGACCCAGTAGAGCTTTTCAAAATCTATGACGTCACGGTGTTGGGTGCGGGAATCTCAAGGGGGCGGCTCCACCCGCATTCTCTTTTCGCGCGTTTCCTGGCTTATTAAGCGTCGTGTTTTCGATGTTGTGAAGTTGGAACTTTTTTTTAATACGTGAGGCAAAACGGCTTCCTGTTCTTTAGCTCCCATTCAAGTGAAACCAACCCTTCAATTATAAAGGGCACTCAAGAACGAGCAGCTCAACTCTATAGGTTTTAGAATATTGCGCGCACGTTTGCATTCTCTATACATTCGTGTGCACGACCCAGTTGAAGCTATTAAAAGAAAAAAAAGAAACATTGCTGAAGGTGCGCATACCTTCGTTATCTTATCTTGGCGGGGTACTTCGCAATCTGTACGCAAACGAACTTGGTGACCTTCGCTAATGCTTACGCCTGCGATAACCTAGTATAACGGGTCCCGGTGACACACTTTCTGGCGCACTGCTGCTGGGCGGAGAATCCTGAGTGCGAATCCCTTCGCTACAGAGTCATGGCGAGGCGATGCCAACGGTATAGTGATTGACGTCATCCTGCTCTTTTTCACTGTTGATACATGAGAGACCCAAATACAGGAACGTTGTAGTTCATAACTGTTGCTTGTCTTAAGTCATGCAAAGTTAACATCACTGTATAATAATAATAATAATAATAATAATAATAATAATAATAATAATAATAATAATAATAATAATAATAATAATAATAATAATAATAATAATAATAATAATAATAATAATAATAATAATAATAATAATAATAATAATAATATCTAGACTTTTATCTTATACGTACCGAAACCACCAAATGAATATGAGGCACGTCGTAATGGAGTGTTCCGAGTAACATTTACCACTTGGGGTTCTTCAACGTGTAACTAAATCGAAGTACGTGGGCCTCAAACATTTCACCTCCGTCGAAATGTGACCGCTGCGGCCGAAATTTAACACGCGACTTTCGCGTAGCACCGTTAACCATGTGGCGCAGTACCACCGCGGCGGACACACTATAGATTGACCGAAACACGTATTCTCTCACGAATGACTGCACTGTATTAGATGTTTTTGGAAACGTTGTCCTGCCACACTTGCCATCGCGGGTTCGACTCCTGACCACGGTGACCGCATTCCGTGTCCGTAGGTTTATGTGCCCGTGGTGGTAGGTCGAAAATATTTCAGACTTATCCACCAAGGCTTGCCTTGACACTTCTTTTCTCCACTCTCTTTCCTAGGTGTTTCCCTGGGTATAACTCACATATATTTTATAATATTTTTTTCTGTTTGGCACATTGCAAGGGAACATCCCCGCAGGCATCTATCTATCTATCTATCTATCTATCTATCTATCTATCTATCTATCTATCTATCTATCTATCTATCTATCTATCTATCTATCTATCTATCTATCTATCTATCTATCTATCTATCTATCTATCTATCTATCTATCTATCTATCTATCTATCTATCTATCTATCTATCTATCTATCTATCTATCTATCTATCTATCTATCTATCTATCTATCTATCTATCTATCTATTGAGTTAGCCAACGATAACTAGTTAATCATTTATTTAGCAATTTGGTAAATTGACCCCATTAGACCATGCATTGGTTCTGCAGAACTTATCCTTACAATGTATTGCTTTTACATTTTGCATAGCGTTACTCAGAACAATATGTTCAAAATTTTCGTCGCCTTGAGCTATCTAACGTCTCTTTCATTGGTTTCGCAGAGTCCGAAGGTGCGCCTTCCCAGCATCCTTCGGCTTCTGATTCTCAGCAGCCTCCTCGGCATCGGGGCAGCCTGAGCGGCGCACAGTCGGTGCCCTTCGGCATCAGCGAGCTGGGCAACGATGACTCCTCGCCCGACGAAAAGAAAGACGTCTACGCAAGGTTCTTCGCCAGAAAGTAAGCCCCCGTATCTTCCTTGCACTCATACACATTTTATTCAACCTGTAATGCAAGTCTTCCAGGCTCTGGATCGTTCGGTCGAACCCACCGGTAGGCTACACCAACCCGCCACACTTACCCCAGTTTCTCGATGCTTACGCAACGCTGCCAGTGCAATGCTATATTTTCTAGTGTTACTTCCTGCACATTTTCGGACTGGGAATATGTAGAGTATATTATTTGGTTGGTTGAATGATTATATGATTGATTGATTCTGATTTGTTTATTCCTTCTTTCACACTCTGTCAACGTTTACGTTTGGGCTGACACTCTCTTTTTTTTTTCCTTAGCGGCTGTTGGGTTACTCACAGGTGCTCATTCATTTTTGGCTTCATTCATTGCAAATCCATCATTCGCACGCACTGAAGTGGCAGCGAGGCTTGAGTGGCCTCTAGAGCGTTCATCTTGGCAACAGCAGCAGCGTTGACGACAGGAAGAACGAGGTACAGGCACACAGAGAAAGCGGCAGTGACTAATGTTTGCCGGCCTCAGCGAACGGCGAGAAAAGCAGCCATACCACGCAATCTGTGATGTCCTTTTATATATATATATATATATATATATATATATATATATATATATATATATATATATATATATATATATATATATATACATAGTGAGAGAGAGAGAGGAGAGAGGAATGGGAACTGACGCGTGAATGAGCCAGCGAGCGACGTTTGTGCAGCTCGCGATTTCGGCGTCCGGAAAACGCAGCAGACCGATTTAGGAGCCATTGTTGTGGCACTTGCGCCACCTTCCTAAGGCGTTCCCATCATCTCCTCCCCAACCGTCGCCCATAACGATAGCTCTCTTACTCGACGTGGCAGGAAACAGTGAGAGAGAAAAGCAAAACAACGACAAGCAACGAACAAAATGCGTGAATCAAACAAAGCCGCGCATTCTCTCTTGTCGCGTGCAGGACGACTGACTCCCCTTTTCTTTCCGACAGTTTTAGTTGTCGCTTAGAGCGTTGGAGCGTCGTCAGGACGAAATATGTCCCCGCATGCCGCGTCGAGACTTATGGCTGCCGATTCCTTGGCGCGTGTCGTCCCGGTCTCGGTGGAAGCGTTCCTCTTCTTCTGCAGCCCTCGCTTCTTGCTCGAGAACACTTCGTTGTCTCCATCAGCGAGTCCTTCTGAGCCTCCTGAGCGGGCAGCTTCAAAACGCGGAAAGCGGCCAGCGTTTGCGCCGTTTGGCAGTGGCGTGGGTGATGCAGTGATTCTTCTATTTCTCTTTCTTTAGAACGTTCGTAGATCCGCAAAAACGATGCCCAAATGCAAACCTGCTTTAAAGAAAATACCATCAGGCCGAGTTGGGTGGAGGCATTTTGAAATGCCACGAGGCGCGGCGTTTGGCTTCGTGGGTTGTTTTTCTGTCACAATGCCATTGCTGCGCAATAAACTTTGCGTATGTATCCACCGACATATCCACAGTACGGGACCAGCACGCAAAGAAAGCGGGAGTTACGCACGTGTGTGGTAGTGATTCTATGAAAAATGCATCACGAGCGTTGGAACGGGCTCAGAAAATGGTTCGGGCTTGATGTAGCAGCAGCAATGCTTATTAGACTCTGTATGTACGTACGTATGCCTAAGTATATTTTATCAATATCGGGTACATAAAAGGACAGAAACTAACAGGACGCATTGTTATGCATTAGTCTGAGGCCTCCGGTGTATTTCTACCATGAACTGGTATATCCGCATCAGGAAACAACAATCCTTTGTGTGTCGCATTGTATATTCTTGCGGCATTTCGAGCGAAATACATAGATGGAAGTAACTATTTCATTGAAATCTGAGGATGCTAGCTCGGATTTTTTAGGATCCCCAGGAAAGCAGTGCCTCACTTTATTGGCCTTTCATTACTGCTGCTTTGTGCCAAGCTTTTACAAGATGAGCGCTTGAAGACCAGCATTGTAAGCGTTCTACCACGACACGTCGGTAACTTGGCATCGTGCTGATCTACAGTATAGTATTCTCAAGAGGTTTTTTGCGACGAATGAATGAAGGCAGCGTAGCCCTCTTTCGCAACAAAGACACAAAATGTTGCCAACAACATGGATGTGGTGTTGATAGGCTTTGTTTGGCAAGCTGTCACGCGTGAGAGACATTGCCGGTAACCCATAATTTCCAGCGCGAGCGTGACACAGTAGGGTGATTTCCCGTAAGGTTGAACAAAGCATGGCTGGTCGACCTCTTATATTTGTTTCAAAATTTTATGTATTGTTGCCTTATGAGTTCAAAGAAGAGATCCGCTATTGGTTTTACCGGGAAAATTTTTTGAAGCACAGTAAATCAATAATGACAAAGAGGTGTAGTGCCACGCTTACCTGTCCTGCTTCTGACATAAGGGTATTAAAGTGGACGAAAAATCAACGTTTCCTTCGGTGGGATCCCGCCCCGCTGCGGTGGTCTAGTGGCTAAGGTACTCGGCTGCTGACCCGCAGGTCGCGGGCTCAAATGCCGGCTGCGGCGGCTGCATTTCCGATGAAGGCGGAAATGTTGTAGGCCCGTGTGCTCAGATTTGGGTGCACGTTAAAAAACGCCAGGTGGTCTAAATTTCCGGAGCCCTCCACTACGGCGTCTCTCATAATCATATGGTGGTTTTGAGAGGTTAAACCCCACTCATCAATTCGGTGGGATCCCAACCCATAACCTTGAAATCCAGGCTGCTGGATCGGATCATTGTAATACAGCTGAGAGAGAGAGCGAGAATTCTTGCAGTACAGCTAAGAAATTACAAATAATGTCTCCTGCGTCTAACTTCTTTTCTTTGCTTAAGTGTCAGTTAGTTTCATTGATTACGCATAACACAAAAGACGAGCCCCTTTGTATAATTCCCCTACTTTAGCTGTGAAGGATGTAAGGTGAAAAATATACCCTTGAAGAAAAGTGGCAGCCAACGTTCGCAGACAACTTCCTGTGGAGGCATAACGTTTGGACAGAGCAAACATAGAATTCGTTACCCATGGGAGTCGTTAATTAACGTGGCATACGTCTGGCTTGCTGTTTGTCCGTGTAAGTACACTACTAGCAGTGAATGACGAGCCAAATTTCGTACTGCGTCATCAGTTGTCCGGTTCGCTGTGCACGCACCTCAATTTACTGCAACAACCAGCAAAGCACTTCTGCAAGTTTTATGCAAGAGGCAACTTCTTCTTGGCTCAATTTTTTTTTCTGGCCTTATGAATAAGGTACTCAGTTTTTTGTACATTATCGAGTCACTTCAGTGCAAAAGCGAGAACACAAAAAGAGAAAATCATGCCTTTTGATAAACATTATCGAACACTGATGATTCGACCTCGGTCCCGCTTCTTGCGATTCCTATATGCTATGTGTCGAATGTGCGCACGGTCTGATAGTATGCCTGTCCCAGGCCTGCATGTTTGCTCTACAATACATCTATGCAAATGTCAGGGGTTTATAGGTCGGAAACGAGAGATAAAGCAGGCTTGCATTTTATTATCTGCGACTCGTTATCATAGAGCTTCTTTTTTTGCCGCTGTGCACCGCACACATCCTGTGGCATGTTTGCCACGTGCACTTCACTTAGAGCACTTGGAACATGCCAATGACAGCCGCACAGGTCGAAGCTCTACCAGCAATACTAGCGAATTCTGTTAGCATGATGGGCCTAAAAATTATGAACCATCTCTCCAAAGAGAACCCTGATGGAACGTGAAGCAGCAATGGTGCGCACGGCGTTGACCCGGTTGAAACGGGCGCCCACGTGGTTGCTGGAAGAACGGTTTGGAGCGAAACTTGGTTTAGCGTTCAGTCGAGTAAACGTTTGTTTGAAACACAAAGACATGGGAGGTGGTTTGAGATTAGTGTTAGCTTGATCGCTGATAACCGAACCGAAAGAGTGTTTCCACTCGACGTGCGATTGATCGTGGCGGGTGGTGGAGAGGGTGAAGCGAGAGAGAAGTGTGTTGCGAGCGGGTGGAGGAGCCGGCAGCTGCGAGGGAGGGAGCGGGTGGCGTAAGCGTGAACCTGCGAGGGAAGCGTGTGAGGGGAGCGTGACGTTGACGCATAGCTGCGGCGTGACCTACGAACGTACGCACGGAGTTACACACACGGGAGCGAAAGAGATGCTTCGCATCCATAGATCTGAAACGGATGTCTATATCTATTTCAGTTCAAATATGTGTCTTTCCGTGTCTCATCAGCAGCGCTTGCGACATTTGATGTATTTAGTTGAGCGCGCGCAACAGCTCTACGTACGCAGCCTCCCTGTGAGCCTACGGTTATAAGCCTTCCGCATTCTGCATAAACTAGAAATCGGGCCTCCGCCACCGCGAGGCTTAGCTTTGGTGAAGCTGACTCTATTGCCAGTCTCCTCGATTAAGGCAGCGCCCCTCGCTGCCCTAACCTTCGCCGGCGTCGCACAGAGTAGGAATTTATGACCACGATGGTGCCTTTCTATACTTTGCCGTATGGATAAACGAAAGCTAACTTTATTCCTGCCTCACATATATAGTACGGTCGCTTTATTTAAATAAATCCGCTTATATTTAGTGGCTTCCTTGCTTAGAATGATGTTCTTCGCGCAAACATATCCCTGCCAACCATGTTCTCATCTCCTAACCGTTAACCGACTCCACCGTTGGTAGGGTAGCTATCTGTATGCGCGTATCACAAATTTTCTTGCTACTATCTATCTATCTATCATCTATCTATCTATCTATCTATCTATCTATCTATCTATCTATCTATCTATCTATCTATCTATCTATCTATCTATCTATCTATCTATCTATCTATCTATCTATCTATCTATCTATCTATCTATCTATCTATCTATCTATCTATCTATCTATTCTCACATGACGCCCAAAACTTTGCTCCCACTTTTTACCGCGCAGTTTGTTGCACAACTTCCCAACCCACGGCGGTTCAAGGTTGTCCCGCTAACTGCATTACTTGAGGACATTCGGGGCTGGCTGCAGGTGCTTGCACAACGCATGCGAGGAGATGCTCCGTTCATAACTTGTGGGCACATATAATATCACCACTCTTTACGTTATATTTTCACTTCGTCTACAGCGTTCGAGATGCGTTGTGGGGGGATGGCCGAGAAATTATGGCGCCTCCTACAGCTGGAAGAGGCGCGAGGAGCCACCGCTGAAGATTGTCCCACCACATCGACCTTTCGCAAGAGTCGCTGATCGCAGTTCAACTGTAAGACCGGTGCGTTACAGTACAAGTAGAGTGAAACAGAAAAATAAAAAGAGAGGGTAGGAGCAGCCAACGTACAAATAACAAGTCACGTGCGATAAGTTCGTGGTGTTTTCCCACTGGGGCTAAATCCCCGAAGACGCTATTTAGTCTGACGAAACCGTGTGTGCCCCCACGGTGGTTCCGATGGTTCACGCAAGGGGGTTTATAAAAAATGGAATTCACACCGTCGCGACATAGTGCGTGTAGATACGCTATGCATATACTTTCCTAGTAAACTAAGAGCCCGAAATATTTAAGTTTCGTTTTTGTTTTTTTGTTTTTCAATCTATGCCCAGCTTTGTTGAATAGCCACGCTCCAGAACCAACGTGCATTTCGAAACTATGGAATCAACCATTCTGTAACGTCTGATCTTCGTTTGTTTCTTCATGCTTTTTTTTCTGTTTTTCGCCCTTCGATTACACCAGGCACGACACATTACAGAGTGGTGTTTTGTACATATATATTACACACAGAGAGTCTCCAGTATCGCCTATTCAAGCGGGACAATACAAGCGCCGTCGAAGCAGCTTCATCTTCCCGTTCTTCTTCTTCTTCTTTCTGTTTAACAACGCATTAGTGGTAGTGGCTTTTCTGCGTCACGACACTGAGCAGCTTTTATCAGTCCCCGTTTTCACGTATTTATTTCGAAATCATTCTCTGTATACGTATTTTCGTTTTCGGCTGGCTGCCAAGTCCCCCCCTCCCCCTCCCCCCGCCCCACAGCGTTCTTCTTGTGGAGCTAAATTATTGCCCCAGGAAGATTAACGATCCCTGCACGGGACAACGCTGTGCTCCTCTAATGACCGGTTTCGTTTGCCCGCGCTTATCCATTCTCTCGACACTTTCTCGATTCGATTCAAAATCGGCCTAGTTTGCTGTCTCGTTTGTACTTTTTTTTATGAAGCTGCTTTCCTACTCTGCTTTGACATATTTTGACGCTAAGTACTAATAAAAAGAACAGATTCGGGCACTGTGTTCTTTTCAAAGCGATACTTGGACGACTGAGCTACATTTTTGTACTTTTTTAAGAGAAGACGTGATGGCTTGAAAACTCAGAGAGGAAAAAAAAAAGGTTTAGTGACTAGGAGAACAAAGCTTTACTGTGAAAATAGCAGGCCTGTAATGACGCATTTTTTTCTACGTATATTCCAACGAGCACAGAAGATCTTGTAGAAAGATGTGAACGAGGGAAAAAAAGGTGATTAATTTTAGTTTCGTTGTAGAAATGGTGCAAACATGAGACGTAAGGTATTATTGAGTGCTACTGACAACCTTATCTTTTGAAGGCGATGCAAGACATAGCCGCCGCAATTTTTTCTTTAATCCTCCTTGCTCTCGCCCCACCCATCCCTACTTTTGGTACTAATATTAGAAAGCCGATTCAGCATTGGTCGGGCTAACAATAGAATCAACCGATTAAAACGACAGAAAGTTGTAGTAGTTGGTAGAAACTTTTCGTGGCGGAATGTAAGGCGAGCAGACCACAGACGCTAAATAACTACAACACGAAACCCTGCAAGCATGCTTTCGCCCAGTTTTCTAACCTTTCCCGGCGCTTTAGATTGCAGGAGTGAAATAGAGAGAGGGTGAAAAACTGGGAGACATGATCAATCAATCAATCAATCAATCAATCAATCAATCAATCAAATTTACCAGTGATAAAATTACTTTTTATAATTGACTGAAATTTGACACGCGTTTGCCGACAATTAAGCCACCGTATTTTGATCAGTGCCTTTTAAGCAATTGTTTTGAAATCCATTGTCTATAAATGCAAAGTGGGCTTGAACATTTTCAAAACAGTGCTAATTACAGCGCAGACAACAGGATAATGAAAGACACACTATGGCGCTGAAGCTGAGTGCCCTCGTATCCGGGCCGTAATTTGAGCGACATTTAACGTGTTCAAGTTGTACTGCTGAGTATCTCAACTCTTAGTTCAACACACACGTCATCTGTCGCCTTGTAGCGCGATGTTGTCTTTCATGCTTTTGGGCTTCATATAAACGTTGATCTGCGACCACTATCACCGCCAACACTGTCACCACAAGTACCGCCACAACCGCCAGCAGCGCTCAATGTCGACATTGGTGACAGCCGTATAGCTAGCTGCCTTGAAGTCGGCCACTTAGGCACACCCTATATCTCTCTCTCTCTTTCTTTCTACTACTTCTCTCTGTCTCTCTCGCGTGATCACGGGACAAGTGTGGAAGCAGATCGATCATCCCTCTCCCTCCTTCAGACGCTCTCACACCTTCTTCCTTCCACTCCCAGTCCCCGCCTTTGAGTCTGGATGATTGGTTTTCAATCTCGTAAGTGAACCGCGCCAACGTGCGGTACACCACAACGCAGTCCGGCCCCTACATCAGTGAACGCACTCACAAGTGCGCCACCCTCGCTCCATAGTTTCTCGGGGAGATTAGCCTGATTAATCGCGTATCCCGGTTCACCACCTTCACGCACTCCGTTTCTCATCCATCATGCTCTGTTGCACATTGATTGGTGCGCGGAAAGACCGGAGTAAACGGTTACACGGGATGCCACCAATAGTGTACGTGTTGAGCCACAAAAACATAAAGAAATGAAGTACAATGTAATAGTAACTTTCGGACGGAATTTCCAATTAATGAAAGGACGTTCTTGCAGTGCCACCACGCTTCGGAGCGCATTATTTCGGAGCATAATTGCGAATTAATATGCGCGCGGACTAAAATCTTACTGCCTTCGTCGTTTGGAGAATTAGGATTTCGCAGAAATTAGGCGGGCATAAAAACGGGGTTTTCAACGTAACAGGAATGTTTGAATCGCCGAATGTGAAGGTTAGAGGAACCTACGTACTAATCATTATTCTTTTCTGAGTGTATCTGAACGATGGTACGGCCAGAGTTTGATTTTTCATGTTTGGCAGCAATCTCTGTGCTCGTGTAGTGACCTCGCCGATCGCCCTCGAATGCACGGCAAGTGGACGCTGCTGGACGATCATCGTAGCGCTTCTTCAGGGAAGCATCATCATCGAAGCTGTTTAAGCTTGCCGGAAACGACAAATGTAAACACAAATGCAAACACAAGTGGTCAGCCACATGGTTTCCTTTAGTGGGAGATGGTGTACTTTTTTTGTTTCAATCGGTGATGCATTAGGCTCTTGTAATAAAGCCATTTGATGATTGCGTGGGAAAAGCGTCGTAGGGCTCTTTAACCTAGCAACTGCCAATTCAGATGAACAGCCTGCGCTAAACAGTACCGTAAGAAGAGTGGCCATGCCAAGACCGATATGATGTAAGATGATAAGTTTAGTTTTAAATACATTTGGATATAGCCGATTAAGTGCAGGTAATAATGAAATTTATAAATAGACCTGGATGCGCTGCCACTTTCTTAACAGAATCCTTGTGTACACGCAATCGGGAAACTTAAAGCAGCAGACCAACACCCCGCACTCGGCTATAGCAAAGTTAACCCGTTGTGCTACGAGGCGAATGATCCCAGATTTATATAGGGGGCGAATTACCGATTGGTCGAGACATCAATAACGTAACCTTCTTGCCAGTTATTGATTGATTTGTGGGGTTTAACGTCCCAAAACCACCATATGATTATGAGAGACGCCGTAGTGGAGGGCTCCGGAAATTTTGACCACCTGGGGTTCTTTAACGTGCACCCAAATCTGAGCACACGGGCCTACACCATTTCCGCCTCCATCGGAAATGCAGCCGCCGCAGCCGGGATTCGATCTCGCGACCTGCGGGTCAGCAGCCGAGTACCTTAGCCACTAGACCACCGTGGCGGGGCTATACACAAAAAAATAAAAGTAAAGAAAACAACCTGTGCGGCTTATATGCGCATTCCGTGCTCTCGCCACGCAAAATGCCCAAGTCTAGCATTAGGGTCGCCTCAAATTCATTAATTTATTTATCTACCTAATTATTTATTTATTTTTATACTGTAAATTCATTCATTTATTGATTGATTTATATTCATCTCTTATTTATTTATACTGCAGTCCATTACGCTGTATTACAGGAGTTCCGAGGACATCACACGTCAAAATTGCAACCAGAAGAGCGGTTATTTGCAAAGCGGGAACACTTTCGGGCAATGCATTCCAACGCTATGCACTCGTGAAGTGTATTTCAACGTTTCATTTTTGGAGTAAAGTATAGCCATATTTGTACAAGTTAGTTGGGGATATAAGTCGCAAGAGACTAAGATCTAAGCAAGAGACTAAGTGATCGTGTGATCGTGGGGTCGTGTACAGCGTGGGGAGTTAATTTAGGCGTGCTCGAACTTGAAGCTTTATCGTGACGACGTATTCACGGAGTGGTTAACTTGAAGTTAGAGGAATCAGAAGGTGAGAAGATTCGGATCGTCATGATGGTGAATAAAACAACCAGTTTATTTCTTGTGCCGACTCAATATATATATTATTATTTTTACGAAATTGTTTGCAAACTCTATATTCATATTCAAGGACTGGATCGAATAGGGTTTTCTATGTGAGCAGTTTGGTTTCTTGAGGGAATACACGAAAGGTTGTAAGAACCGCCGGAACTTAATGAACGCGCAAGAAATACAAGCTCATCGATCAATATACTTACGAAGTATATGCACTACGAACAACCATATATGAATGGCTGGCGATGGTGGCGCAAATCACCGTCCGCATATTTGTGATAGACGGCATGTAAGCGCGTCGGTCGTTTTGAAATTATGACAGCGTTAAAAAGACGACAATGGAGACGTCGGTTACGACAAGTGCGACGCGTCCAAAATGGCAACGATGACGAAAATAAATACACGATAACGCGATGACGTTCGCATTAGCTGCAGGTATGCGTCATTTATCTGCATTCTTTGGGGCTGGCGGCCCACTCACTCGATCGCCGTGTCTGTTTGCCACAGTTTCCTTCCTCCGCTCAATGGTTGACGGCAGGAGACTGCACAAACTCATCAATTATTGTAATTATTAGCTGGAATTTTCCTCTCGCTTTACGTAACCGAATTTCGACTTACCTCATGTTATATTATATGAAGCCAAGTAGCATGATAAAACGCAACCTCACATAGCTAAACTAAATTGATTTAATTTAGAAGCATGTGCATTTTGGTTGAGTTGGCACAGCTCTGTTTTTATCATAGGCTTCAAGGTTACTTGTTTACATCTGTGCCACCGAGAACGTAAGCATAACCATAGTGCTAATCACGGTTCTCACTTTGCAATACAAGCAGCAAGGGCAAATGTGTACCTTTGTTTTGTAACACCAGGGTCATATTTAGGCATCCGAATACACAAAATCATTGAAGGGTTTCATATTCACCAAGATATGTTCGTCTGTGGGGGTTTTACAGCGAGAGGGGTTAGGAGGTCAAAACTCGGGTCACGCGCGGCGCCGTATAGTTGTCCGCCGCCGCCGTCCGTAACCACTATCGCGAAATAAGGAAAAAAATAGTATAAAAGACACAGTGGGGCTCAAACCCGGGTCCGCTGCGTGCCAGCCCAGTATTCTATCACTGAGTGACGACGGTGCTTGGTACTTGTTCGTTCGCAAGCATGCATTAATTACGCTTGATGTCGGGAAAGGAATCGCGTTAATATGAGTAATAAAGCGTGCCGGAACAGCAAAAAAACAACGAGGCGTCCCACAATGCGAAGAGCACAACGAGTGGGTCGTTCAATGCTCCAACCCATTACAAAATCTTGATATTAATCACCTATTAACTGTGGTGCATACACACTTCAGGCATGATTCCTCATCGTCGTCAGCCATTGCATGAACAATTGGCACAAGAGCGAGAGAGAAAGAGAGAGAGAGAGATAAATAGAGAGGAAAGGCAGGGAATTGGCATAAAATTCCTGGCAAGCGTTTAGCGGACACAACGCTTCTTGGGAGAATGACGAAAAATAGGATATGCTGGTCTATTACCCACAAATAATTATTATTAATGCCGTAGTGGGTACACAGCAAGTGTGCTTGCAGAAGTTACCCAGTGAGTGTTTAGAAAAGGCTCTGAATGGCCGCTCTTTTAGCTCTCACTGTGACTGTGCTGCGCCTTCCGTGCAGGCCTGGCATTTTCTTTTTATTGTACTTTCTCACAAAGAGCTGTATCTTCAAGTCATTATTTATTGAACAGTCATGTGTTTTTCCTTCCTCTTAAACCTTTTCGGCTTTATCATTTTTGCTTGACGCAGAATTGATGGTTACTTGTCATCATTGCCTGCTAGATGGCGTCTTGTCAGTTTATTTGATGCGCAGTTGGTGCTCTGCACTCTCCTATTTATGCGTTCTTTCATTCAATACAATGTCAGTCGCTAGTATGCGCATGTTCCTTTTATTTTTGGTCTCCGTCATATTTGCGTTATGGCAGACCATTGAAATGACCCAATTGAGTCTAACCTAGCCTATAGTCTAACGTAAGTTGACCAACTTTAACCCAACGGGGTCGGTTTAAGAGAAGCTGAGGTAAGCCTACAGCAGAAAAATGTGCATCTTCAAAAATGTGCAATGGCTCTTGTCCTTTGGCACGGTGGCACAACGATCCGTAACCATAACGCCAGGCGACCGGGAGAAACGCGACACGCCGTGCTTATCATTGAAAATCCGATTATTTAGATGCCTTGCCTGTGGATAAAAGCGAACAAAAGGAAACGCAGAAAAGGCTCTCAGCACAATGTGCACGTACGTATTTGCGTTCGTCTAAGATCCATTTTAACAAAACCCGCTGCCCATCAATGTTTACGTGCTATGGGAATGAATGTTACTACGACGGGGCAGCTAGTGGTTTGTTCGAGTGATGGATGGTCTACTCACTCATTTTTCAGCCTTGCCGGACAAGTCTGTGTGGCTGTGTAAAGGCATTGTTATGGGTATACGAATGACGCGTGTGGGCTTTCTGCTAGGCATCAGTGTTCACGTCCTATTGACTGAGTGTATTAGAGCAGACATGACGCGACTAATGATGCTGACCGAGTTGGTGAGGTACGGCGTAGGTTGCACCCGACCGTGCGACGGGTAGGACTGTCGAAAACGAAAAGGCGGGAAAGTTTGAGTTCCACTATACGTGTGCCTATGTAAAAAAATAAATAATAATTAATGCTTTGCATAAGAATTGCACGGCAGCTTTAAGCTACGAGCTCAACAAGAAGCGATCGATTTATACGCAAAGGTAAAGCGAGGGTGGTTTTACGTATGGCAGTGCTGGTCACACACGTGCTTGATTCCTGTTAGTTTATATCCGTCGGCTCAACTAGCAATTTCTTTCTATACTAATAAATGTGAGCACTGTGTAAACTTAGGCATTTTATGTTTCTGCACCTAATTTGAACGTAGAAGCAGCCGGTTGTCATGTCCTCGACTTTGATTCATTTTTTTTGAAGGCCGGAAGGTTCGATTCCTCATCGAACTTGAAAATTGACCACAGGCGTCCCGCGTTGACAGCGTCAACACAAGCAAAAGAAACAAAAATAATCATTGAGCGATCACGTTGTCACGTGACGTCATTACGATGTAGCAAGTCCCCTAAATTTGTGAAGTCATCGTGGCGTCATTAAACATGACGTCACGCTATGATGTCATGTGGTGACGGCGTCGCTTGGTGAAAAGTGGGCCGATCATGGGGATGTGCGAAAAGCTCGCAATGCCTCCATTCCTGAAGGTCATGCAAGATTGCGGTATGCGAAGATAGCGTTCGGAGGTGTGCGGAGAAGAATCAGTGCATCAACTGAGAAGAGGAAGAGGATGATGATAAAGACGACGATGAAGAAGAATAAGAAGGGGAAGTCGAAGAAAAGAATCTGATGATGATTATGATGATGATGGCGATGATAACGATGATGATTATGAAGAAGAAGAAGAAGAAGAAGAAGAAGAAGAAGAAGAAGAAGAAGAGAAGAAAGAAGAAGAAGAAGAAGAAGAAGAAGAAGAAGAAGAAGAAGAAGAAGAAGAAGAAGAAGAAGAAGAAGAAGAAGAAGAAGAAGAAGACGGAGAATGATGAGGGAGGAGGAAGAGGAGGAGAAGGAGGAGGAGGTGGTGACTTTCGATTTTTACTCATCTTGTGTGAATGCAGAGGGGACACTGTGAGCTTTTTTTCAAATTAAACATCTCATATGTGGTCATCTTCGGCAGCTTAGAGAAAGTCACTAGTTGATTATACCCACTGCTTCGGCAGCTAGCTTTCAACTTAGATTATCGGCCTGTTGTAAAACGCGCCAACAACATCGACTGTACAGCTCGACTGAATACAGTTGCAAATTGCCGAGAAAGCCAAAGCATTTCTCCGACCTAGTGGTTTCTAAACTTTTCAACCTTTTACAGCCCATAGCAAGGCAGCATGTACGAGCACATTGCTGTAGTCGCATCCGCTACTGAGGGGGCTGGGTTGCGCTTACGGAGAGGAGTGTCTGCGACAAGACGCTAGCTAACGAAGCCCCGCATAGGGAGCACTCAAACGCATACAAAACTCTGGGGCTCAGGCTTGAACGCGAAGGCTCTCCAGCGAAGTCAAGGTGCTAGAGCAAAGTTTGTGGGGGAAAGCGCGATGTGAAGTGGAATGTTCTCAGAAACTTCGCTCAAACGTAGCAGGCAATGCGGATGTTTCGATCGCACTCGAATCGATGTCCTTTAGCGCACCGGATGTGTCTACGGTACGCAGTAGCACGCGCGGAATTTCACCGCCGCGGGACGGGGCGAAATGTACGTTAAAGCCTGCTACCCTCTTCGTGGTTTCGGGTGACGGCTGGGAGCCGAGAGTATGTGGTAAATTAAAAGATACATGCATATGCACTTACTACGAGTTGATACTTTGCGACGTATAGTGGCAGGTCACAAGCTTCGGAAAGCCGCCGCAAAGTTTGGCCATATCTTTTCGTGTGAAACCTTTAAGCTCGGAGGCCACTGTCTAAACATAATATCGGGGTCTACCTTATCTGAAACAACTTTCCCGCAGTGTTTTGAATTTTCGCGTTTTGATACTCAAAAAAGTTATGAACTTCGAAGTTCGTGGCAGTGGTAACTGGCAGCATATTGCCAATTTTCGTTTTTTGATACTCAAAATATTACAGCATATATCTACGGAATGGATGATGATGAGTGGGGCGAATCGTGTGTCAATCCGTTCATGCTTCCGTCCGTGCTTCCGTCCGTCCGTCAGTGCGTCCGTGCGTCAATCCATCCGTACGTGCGCCCCTTCGTGCATCCGTTCGTGCGTCTGTCTGTCTGTCTGTCTGTCTGTCTGTCTGTCTGTCTGTCTGTCTGTCTGTCTGTCTGTCTGTCTGTCTGTCTGTCTGTCTGTCTGTCTGTCTGTCTGTCTGTCTGTCTGTCTGTCTGTCTGTCTGTCTGTCTGTCTAGTGAACACTTCAAGTACCGCCATCTCACTTCTTTTTGTCAATTATTCATCATATGCAATTACCACCATCCAACGGGAAATCCAAAGACTAAACGAGAGTATGTACAACATTTCTGCTGTAAGTGCTTTTTTAACATCGAGAGCGTGATAATGATGCCGTGCTGCGGTTTTCGTAACATGTGGACATGCGGATATGTGCCCGAGGGTTGGTATGTGCTAATGGTATGCGGGTATGTGCTACAGGTTACGCACTACGACAACAGGGGATGCCCAAGCCATGCCATAAGATGCTTCGCCCCCCCCCCCCAAAAAAAAAAAGTTATGAACTTCGAAGTTCACGGCAGTGGTAGCGGGCACCGTAGTTCCAATCGATTAGAAACTAAAAAAAAGCAGCTTGATAGAGACACAGGCGTACACAAATAAATGTATATGTTGCTTTGAATATCAAGGTACAACAACAAGCCCTAAATGCGTCTGTGGGACGTGTAACGTGCTGTCGGCATGCTGCGTTATCATGTGTGTGCGTATTACCCTATATCCGTCCAGCGTGTTCTCTATTTCAGCGTGAACGCGCGTCAGTAGTCGCCGTTATGACATCACGTGCTTGCGCGTATATGCCGCGACGTTGGGGATGACGGGCTCACCTTCGGAGAACCTTTAGGTGGGTGGGCTGCCACGTGGTTTCGGCATTCCGAAGTTAAGGATTACATGACAGGTTCACGAATGCTGCATTAAATATGTGCGGTAAGGAGTGCGAGGGCTGGTGGTGGCAAAGTTTGAACACGGCACGTCCTATAGAAGAGGGAGAACGGGCGAGAGTCTAGTATGAAAGTTCAGTAAACATGGCCCAACTTTCTTCCGGTGATCTTTTCTGGGCGACTTATGGAAGTGCAGATTCATGTCACCTTCTGGTGGATCGGTAGGGGGTACGAACTTATGTACACATCCGGGTGAAGAAAAACGGAAAGAAGAAGGGCAAGATGACGTGACGAGCGTTGGGCGGTGTTCTGGGAGTTCATCACTCTGTTATGGTGTATGGTATGCGTAGGTGTCTCTTGCAGAAGAGTGGTTTTTCGAGAAACTCATCCGATTTCACGAATGTTTCCTTTTAGGACCCGGACCCTGGAGAAGGCATCGCCGGGCAGCAGCAAGCAGAAGGCAGTGAAGAGCCTGCGCTCCAAGGGCAGGGACCTCTCGTTGGTGAGTCGCCAGTTTCTGCATGCTTTCCACCCCTCATGAAGCATCCCGAAATCTGACCGCGTTTCATCGTCCTCCTTCCTTTAGCGGATTTGTTATTTCGGGGAGCGTTCCTCGATAGTGACCAATGTGCTCCCTGACGTTCGAAGCGTTACACTGACACGTTCCGACGAATCACATACGCGAACCGACGACGCGCAAAAAAAAAAAAATGTGCCTTTCGCTTTTTTTGACGCACGCTTTCCTCGTGTTTGGCCCTCCCCCCTTGAGTTGCATCTCGCCCCCCGTCGCCGCCAATTTCTTTGGCACAAGCGTTGCAATACTCGGCGGCGCCACTTTCCACCAATCGTTGCGCCCCATTTGTTTTTTGTCTTGTTTTTCATACAAGTACCTGCAGCGCCACGAAGGCACTATTGCAGGGGGGTAACACGAGATAAATTAATCACGTAAAGGAATATCTCTTTAAACAGACAAAGATAAAAATGAGCTGATAACAAAGCGGTGTATGCAACAATACAAAGTGACGACATATAATTCAGGCACAATCTCATCAAAAGAAGAAGAGATCTAGCTGTCGCTATATTGTCGTCAGTTACCCCTCTGACATGCTCTGGGGCGGAAACGTTTCATTCGCTCGAATGAAGAAGAGCTGGAACTGTAGGAAACGACGTAAAAATGCAGCCGCTGGATTATCTCCACCGTGGTGAAAGGGCTTTGAAATAGTTGTTTTTTTGTTTCTTTCTTCTGTATATATCTCGAACTTTCAGAAATTGTTTCTCATGAAGCTCAGTCGAATAATTGGAGGATCACCACGGAGCTCCAAGCTTTACGATTTGGATCACAGTGGAAGGAACCTTTCACGAATAAAAGACGAAAGTATTGTTCTGTCCTGCAAGGCATTCCTCCTTCTACAAAATCTAAACTGTTAACAAAGTCGGAGCCCACTCTGACAACCTTCTATGAACTGCATAAGGATTATGTTCACATAGTAACGATTAAAAAAGGCTCTTCGTCCATTCCTCACAGAAGATGGTGTGGGCGATTTCATTTTCAGCACGTGTATGTATACCTTGTAAATAAGGTTGCTCTATACAAAGTATCTCTAATTCTGTCGAAACTGACGTAAGGCAATGATCCTTTTGAAAAATGAAACGATGGTTCGATAACCTCTCCTACATGTACTACTCATGGACAACCTTTTTTGGCAATGAAGGGAAAGCTGTGGGGGTGGAGCTACTGCACAATTTCTCCTACGCGTAGTAGTCTGGTTCAGCTAGCCTTTTGAATGACTGCTACAGGTTTGAACAACAACATTGCATGAAATTTGCTTTTTTGCTTAGACAGCTATTCGTAAGTGCAATTATTCACAAGCTTCTTCGGTTTGTCGATGAAATAGCTGAAGGCTGACGAGCGCTCACTTGATTTGGCTGTGAGGTGCACGTAAACATGCGACGTTTTCACATTAGCGAAAATGTGTAATAACAGTGCATAAATAAAAGAAACGGATCTCTCCTTGGTATGTACTGCATCTCATTATAAACAGCATCCTGTAGAAAATAATATTTTTTATGATTTTCACGTGAGAAACGCGAACACTAGTTGGGTCTATATTCTTCAGTGGTGGCACACGTCCAGTTTGGCTTCGTAGTCTTCCCTTCAATGCCAAAATTGTCCGCGAGTATAACACACCGTATAATAGTATTGTGTGCATTGTTTCACTTTAGTTATGAAAGGTACGGGAAAGCACACCATGATGGCGGCCTTCCAATTTGTTCGCACTATCGTCTGTGAAGACCCGAAATATATATGAGCAGTCGTAGAGAAAAAAAATGTGGACCATCTCCCCGCAGGGAACCCTGATGGAATGTGAAGCAGCAGCGGTGCGCACGGCGTTGACCCAGTTGAAACGGGCGTCGACGCGGTTGCTCGAAGAACGGTTTGAAGCGAAACTCGGTGTGGTGGTTACTCGACTAAACGCTTGTTTGAAACGTTAAGACACGGTAGGTGGGTTGGCTATCGTGTTTCATCGCAGATACACAAGCCCAAAGCATGTTTCCACTTGACGTGTGGTCGAGCGTTGTGGCCGGTAAAGAGGGTTAAGCGAGGGAGAAGAGTGTTGAGAGCTGGCGATAGAGCTGGCAGCGGCGGGCGCTGCGGCGAGCGTGCTTTGGGTGAGGGAGAAAGTGACGTCAGAACGCACCTGCGAAGGAAGCGTGCAACGGGAGCGTGACGTCAACGCGCAAATGTGGCGTGACCTACTTGGCACCACTCCAGCACCTGCGGTGAGGTTAATGAGTTGTGGTGCGTTCGTACGGACGCACATACGTACGGCATTACACAAGTGAGTCAAAGACCTCGTACGGGCACACGTACACACGGCGTTACACAAGTGTGTCAAAGAGCTGCTTCGCATCCGAAAATCACATCACCTCCCGCTAAACAGAACCATCTGTAGTTGCGAATCATTGGGGGCTAACACCTATACTGGCGGTGGCGTTGACGCTGGCGTACATCGGACCGTTGCGCAGGAGAGAAACCTGGGGAGGTGCAAAGCAAGCAGCAATGGGCGGGCGTTTTCTACTGCAACATGCTATAACTGCTAATGGGCAATGAGAGATAGAAGACTCCAACTGGAGACATATACCCGCAGCCCGCTTTTATTTTAGTTAACGCGCACTCTGTGAATTTTATTCAACAACGAGGAGGCGAAAACTCGCACCGGCACTACCTTGAAGGTGAAGATCCTCTGCTTGTATATACGGGGTGATGGGTGACCAGTTAGCAGAGCTGAGCAGTAGGTTCTTTAAATCAAGAAACTAGCTGGCAGACGCTGCCTGCGTTGGCGTTCCGAGACGAGAGAGGGAGAGTGTAGAAGAAGTTAGAGAGGGAGGGACGCACATGCGCAGTGCGGGTGGTCACACTGCGCACCGAATTGAACTCAACCGTTAGTTGCTTTACATCTAAAATATTCGAATTAATGTGTGAACATGTGAGCGCATCGTGCATGGAACAAGCGCCATGATTTTGTGTCTAAATATGTGACTTCGCGACATACCTTAGTTTACAGCACTCATGGACGTTGCAATATCAGAACTTCTCACTCTTTCTTCGAAGAAATCGCGCAGGCCAGAGCATCGCGACTGAATTTTTTTACGGCAATGTTAAACTGTCGTACGAATGTAGCATTAAAAAAAATGCCATTGACTACCGTCACGCTGTTTGTTTCATGTCGGAGTTGCTCTGCTTAAGCGAAAACAGATCGATACTTTCATTAAACAAGCTTCGCGTAAACCGAGATTGATGACAAGGTGTCAGATTTGATTAACATTTAAATTAATTGCAGTCCTACAAGAAATAATGTTAGCGCAAGTATAGTGGACAGGGGACAAGCGCTTGGTGTATTAATGTCTTTATCTCCTAAATAAAACGTAAGTTGACAGCCAGCGCTTTTCATGTGTATTACCAGGCTCGTGCTTACGTCCTCGTCTCTTCTGGAGGTATGCGTGGCATGTAAATCACGCATTCTCTGTGATCTCGGTCAAGTAACGCATGGTTAGTTGCGCCTGGTCATCGCCGAGTAACTCAAGTGTAATGTTTTGCGTTTCCATCGTTATTTTATTTGTTGTTGCGGTCTGCTGAGTGGTCCTTCAGACGCTGGAACATTCTTTGATCAAACTGCTTCTGTGTCCGTCTCTCGCACAAGCTGAGTACATAAGCGCGATATTGCCCTTCAGTATAGTCACTAGTGCACCCGACTCCGTCTCGTCGCGTACTCAAATAATACGTACAATATGGCAAGCTCGGTGTTCAATAAAACTTCGGCGAGTTTCCCCGACGAGGTTTGTAGCCGGTAACGAAACAGTTATTGTAACAAGGCTGCGGCACAGCAAAGCAAAACAAAAAAAACAAAAAAAAGATTGGCAGCATATCCACAGAGTGAATGATGGAGAGTGGGGCGAAGCATTCGTCCGTCCATTCGTTCTTGCTTCCGTCCGTCCGTGCGTCCGTCAATGTGACCGTCCATGCGTCCATCAGCCCGTCCGTGCGTGCGTCTGTTCGTGCGTCCGTCCCTGCATTCGGCCATGCATCCGCCCCTGCGTCCGTTCATGCGTCCATCCATGCATCTGTGTGTGTGTCCGTTCGTCCATCTATCTATTCAACACTCCAAGTACCACCATCTCGCATCTTTTCATCATATATTCCCCATATAGAAGCACCGTCATCCAGCGGAAATTCCAAGGACTAAACGAGAGGTGGCAGACGCACACTTTCTTACAGCTTGCGCTTCGTATCTACTTCCCACCTTTAACCACCTCGAGTTCATGGTATATACTAGTTCACTGCAATCATGGCACTGCGGCCCAACGCTCGCTAAACCTTTCTAAAACCGAGGAGGTTACGCCCAGCGAGTATAACGTAGCAACCTTTTCCTGTCAGATAGTGCTCAATATACATGCCAGTGGCTGCTAATGTGAAATGAGAGACAGGAGGATTCAGCTTTTAATTTCTTACGGCTTGCGCTTCGTATCTGCTTCCCCCCTTTAACCACCTCGAATTCATTCATGGTATCTACTAGTTCATTGTATTCATGGCCCTGCGGCTCAACGCTCGCTAAATCTTTCTAAAACTAAGGAGGTTACACCCAGCGAGTATAACGTAGCAACCCTTGCTTGTCAGATAGTGCTCAATGTACATGCCAATGGCTGCTAATGGGGATCGCAGCGTGTGCGTTAACTAAAAGCCGGATGCTCCTGTTTTTTATTCTCCATTATCAGCCATTGGCATGTACATTGAGCACTATCCTTTATTGTTCAACAACGCACAGACGAAATTTCTCACCGGAACCACCTTGGAGGTCAAAATGTTATACTTGTTACATATTACAACAGCTACGAGGGATGAACGGGTGCCGCTATAAGAAGTTTCGCCCCAGAAAGACTCGTTTCACCGTTATTCGAGCGCATAGCCAATATCGGTCAATGTTTGTCACCGCTGGCTGACACTAATCAATACTAGCCACCAATGGGAAATCGTTAACCGGAGCTAGTATGACCCAAATAACCATGGTAGGCTTCAGACAAGCTATGGGCATTTGTAAAGAATAATTGAATAATATGAGAATGTGGGGTTGAACGTCCCAAAACCACCACATGTTTATTAGAAACGCAAAATAACATTTGAAGTGCAAGTGTATCTTTATTCCTGGTTATTACTTGATATGATAGTTTGTATAGGACACTTTAAGTCAAAATATTTTTGTTCCCCTTGAATAAGTTAGCAAATGTTCTTTCTGTAGGTCTCACGCAAGAACTAGTTTTCGAAAGCCGCTTTAACATTTGACATACTGCACTGAGGTTGAAGTCTGAGCCAATTGGTACATATAATGCTGAAATAATGGGCCAGTCAGAAGCACAAAGTGAACAAAGACTTAACCAGTTTCTGTGGCCGGTATAGCCTCTTAGCATAACGTGATCACACAACAATTGTTTCACATTAACAATAGGCTTTCGGCACCCGTGCTAAACTATACTTTAGGCTTCTTATAAGACCCCCCGGATAACACCATTCTGCGCGTACGTTCGGAAATGTTGATGTCACTACTTTCTTCTTATATACAATGCAGTCGCGAAGGGGCGCGTTCTATGGGTCTTCCTTTATCCTCTTTACGAACGTTTCCCTCGCGTCGTCACGTCACTCGGCTCGTTGCGCGTGTGTTGGCAAATTAGCCACCTGCTTCCCTATTTCGCCTAGTTTTCTTTCTCTCATTCCTGCTTGTCTTGCAGGAGGATCCTTTCTCGGCCGACGGCGGTGAGAAACCGTTGATTACCTTTGCTAACCCACTCGCGAAAGTCGAAGGTATTGAAGTGTGCATTTGCGAGCCGACTGTTTTTATACGGGCTAGCTCTCCTTGCGTTTCAATCTAGAGATTTTTGCGATTCCCCCTAATGGGTTTCCTGTTCTTCCATTTTAAAAGTTCGAGACACTACATACTTTTGATGTATGTAAATGCTAAATTTTATTTAATTTCTTTTCATTTTATTCGAAGTAGAACTTTCTGCTACGCTGCGTCGTCTTCGAAGAATAAGAGCAAGGTGATGTTCTTTGTTTGTTTTTCACCTCGCATCGATACGTTGACAGCTGGCTGGAAGACACCGTAGAAGTTTATATACCAAGCTCTTCGTTCAAGTTGGCCTCTTCGTATTCTGTCTCCCTCCCTCTTTTGTCTTTATCTTTTATATGTTGTTTTTTAAACGGTGCTCGCAGCTAGGACATGCGCGTGTGTGCAATATTAAAAAAGTATACTTTTTTTTTCAGCCGAGTTCAAGCTAATTACACTTCAGCATTCTACATGAAGGAGATGTAGGGAGAGACCGCAAAGTGATTAAGCAGGCATTCTGCAGTTTACTACCCTGCAGTATACGTGAGAGGTAGCGACTCTGAAGAGAGAGAAAAAAGATAATTGATTGATATATGAGGCTGAACGTCCCAAAACCACCATATGATTATGAGAGACGCCGTAGTGGAGGGCTCCAGAAATTTCGACCACCTGGGGTTCTTTAATGTGCGCCCAAATCTGAGCGCACGGGCCTACAGCATTGTCGTCTCCATAGAAAATGCAGCCGCCGCAGCAGGGATTGCATCCCGCGACCTGCGGGTCAGCAGCCGAGTACCTTAGCCGCTAGACTACCGCGGCGGGGCAAGAGAGAAAATGTAGGCGTTTATACAAGAATAAATAGGCACACAGATACAAACAGAGAGGGAGACTGTTCATCAAAAGAACAAATTTTTGCCGGAGTTTATATACCGCTGGGATGCTACTCCGTATAGGGACGAGGAAGGGGGCTAAAAGGTTTCAGAAGAGAGGGAAGAAACGGATTATTAAGCGTACTATACAATATATTAGGTAAGACACATTTTCGCCACCAGCTTGGGTTGTTGAACAAACGTATTTTTGTTTTCGTGCATCGCTATACCTGAAATAATAACTTCGTGGAACGCCGAATTCACCAACCCAACCACCTTCATGTGCATGCGTCCACCGTTTGTTCGGCTGTTAAATATAGAATATGTCAAGGCGGGTCGAATAGATCAATAAAGTCGACTGAAAATGCAGAGGATTACAGATTTCAATTTAAGGTCGTCAAATCCCCAAGAGATTGTGCGGCTTTCTTGTCTCTCTCGTCTACGTTTGTAGAGGCTGTTCCAAATGTTGTGAACTCCAGTTATAGCTCGCTCATCTTTCGGTCGGTGCGACAAGTTTATCATTTTTATCCACGCAAATCTTACTGAAATACGCGTATACTGCATATCTGTGATTCTGCTGGGGTGCTTTCGTTTTTTTCTTGTCTTTCCTTTTATTCTTTTCTTCCTTACCTTTCTGTGTCTTGCCTTACACCTTCTCCAGCGTGGGGTAGGGAACTGTACATCTTTATATGTTCCTGCTAACCTCCCTGCAACCTTGACCATTCTCGGTGTGATAAGGTATATCCGCTGGCGCCCTTATCATACCGCTTAACATATGATGCGATGCTTCCACTCCGTACCTCTCTCGGCAACGACGTTATACTGAAAAGTAGCTTTCCAGGTCACGAAGTACGGCGATATTACAGCATGCATATGAGACGCAGATGCGATGTAAACGTGTTCGTGGCTCGGGAAAGTCGAATTATGCAATGTTCGTGTCACAACTCTCTGTCCGAGTTGAGCTCGTGTTGTAGTTATTCGAGTTTGCACATCTTTTCCACCCCTATCATTAATTGCTATTCCACTTCGTTCAGTAATTGGTGTTAATATTCAGCGAGCAACGGAGCTTATAGCGGTTCGTCTTTACTAACGAGGTCAACATGTTAAAGTTTCGCGCGTGGGTTAATCATTTTTTTTTTGTAATTCTATTTTTTTCGCAGCGTTGCAGGATTTTTTTTTTGCCTATCTCTGACGAGAAGCCCTTTCTGAATTAGTTGGACCACTCTGGTGCACCACTCGAACTCGCTAGAGTTTCAGAAAGAGACGCTTACTTCGGTATAGCATGACCTTTGGTCTTCCGTCCGCCGCGATGGAGCAGTGGTTGGGTTGTTCGGCTGCTGACGGGAAGGAAGGTCGCGGGTGCGACCACATCCACGGCGGTCACATTTCGATGGAAATTAAATGGCAGAAGCCTGTTCGATGTCAATGGACGTCAAAGAACACCGGATAGCCGAAATTTCCGGAGCCCTCCACTACAACGTCTCTCAAAATCAAATCTCGGTTTTGGCACGTAAAAACTGAGTTTTCATTTTTAACGCGAGAACATTAAAGAGCTTCTTTCGCAGAAATTCTGGCTTGGGCGTCGTTGGTTGTGAGAAAAAAAATAATCTTACGCGTTAAACGGGAAATTTGAGAACGGTGCAAATGAAATTTATTTATTTATTAATTTATTTATTTACAATACTGCCAGTCTCTTACGAGACCAAAGCAGGAGGGCATGAGTATCAAAATACAATGAATGCTAAGTACTTTCTTACAGGCGGCATACAGAACTGTAGTTATTTTAAAATTGGTAATAATAATCCTAGTTACATAGAAACATTAGACATAGGTATTTATGCACTCCAAATATTCACACTTCGGAAGCAGCAAACTAAATCTTTGCTGCATAAAAAAATCAATACAGTTTTATACAGAGAAGGCATTGTGTAAACTTATACATCCAAATAAATACTACTGGAAAACAATATTGGAGGTCATGGTTGAAGAAAGCCGTTGTCTCAAAGTATACTCTCAATTTTTGAAGTGAATTCTGCCAGTGATGTTACGTTAGTAATGGAGGGATCTAACCTATTCCATTCGCTGATTGACAGGGGGAAAAAGGATTGCTTGAAACAGTCGTTGTTGGAAGAGTATTCTTTGATAGTGTATGCATGTTTATGTCGTAGTGTTCGTGATTCTGCCAAAGATATGTACCTGGATGCATCGATCCGGCTGTGGTTATGCAGAATGTGGTGTAAAAATTTGAGACGCGCGATTTTTGCTCTTGTTGCAAGAGTGGGTAGACCGGAGGTTTCTAAAAGGTGTGTGGGCGAGTCGGTGCGTTTGTACTTATTATGTATAAACCTAATGGCCTTCCTTTGAACCCGTTCAACTTTTGCTATATTAGTAACACCTTGCGGGAACCACACAGTGTTAGCGTACTCCAAGATTGGTCGCACGAATGTGGTGTAAGTTAGGAGCCTAGTATCTGTCGGCGCGAAGGGTAAACGCCTTCGTAGAAAAAACAGTTTACGCAAAGCCGATGCTGTAACATTGTTAATGTGCGCATCCCATCTCAATTCGGAAGTCAAGGTTACGCCAAGATACTTCTGCTGCGTAACTCTTTGTAAAGGTACGCCGTTAATTGTATAGGTAAAGTTGGAGGGTTCTTTTTTCCTGGTTACCGTCATGCAAACTGTTTTTGTTAGGTTAATTAACATTTGCCACTGCTCACACCAGTGAGCAATCTTACTCAATGAGTTATTTAAAGATAAATGATCATCCGAACTGTTAATTGCTCTATAAATAATGCAGTCGTCTGCGAAAAGTTTAATTTTGCAGTCTATGTTATCAGTGATGTCATTTATGTAAATTAGAAATAATAATGGCCCTAGGACGGAGCCTTGGGGAACACCTGACTTAACTGGGGCCGTCCACGACGATACTCCTTCGAAAACCACGAACTGTGACCGGTTTGTAAGAAAGTCTCTTACCCAGTTCGTAATTTCCCCATCCCCAATAATGTCCTGCAATTTCGAAATCAGTTTAGTATGACACACTGGATCGAACGCTTTTGCTAAATCAAGTAGAATTACGTCAGTTTGGCCACGGTTGTTTATACTGAGTGCAAGGTCGTGGACAACCTCGGTAAGCTGCGTGATTGTTGATAAACCTTTCCGGAAGCCATGTTGATGGGGGGACAGAAGATTGTTGTTTTCTAGAAAAATAGTTAAATGCTTAGCGATTATATGCTCTAGTATCTTACATGACGTACTGGTGAGGGATATAGGTCTAAAATTAGAAGGAACAGCAGTATCTCCGGTTTTGTGTATGGGTATCACCTTTGCTACTTTCCATTCTGATGGCAGTTTTGCTGTTTCTATTGATTTGCGATAAATTATGCCGAGGTATTTACTACACGGTTCTGCGTATCGAAAAAGAAATTCATTTGCAATATCATCGGGGCCACTGGCTTTCTTCGTGTCTAGATTCAAAAGTAGGTTAAGAATCCCGGGGTCGCTTATAAAATAAACAAATGATTAAAAAAAATCCTGGAGCAGAGTGGGGACCGAACCAGGGTTCTTCGGGTTTAAGTGGAGATCGAACCCGGGTCGTTTAGCGTGGCAAGCGGATGTTCTACAACACGGTCACGCCTCTGCTTTGCAAAACAGTGAAAAGAACTTCCTCTGCTAGGAAATGCAGTTTTCAGCATTATCTATCATGTTTTCAGCATTATCTGCAAGATGGCACAGCGAGCGCGCGGCGGCTCTTATGTCGCACGCGTACTTTGGCCCGCGTAGAGAATAAGGGTGCGTATATGCTCGATCGCGCGCCTTTATGTTGCATGCAGTGGGGAGAATCGTACGTCTTGGCTAGCTTTTGAGTTTCGTCGGAATGATTATGTTGTAGTTACCGGGCGCACAAAGGTCACTGCAATCGTTGCACAGCCCCCATTTGCGAAAAGGGCGTGCTTTTCAGACACAGCGAAGTAACAGCTGAGACGCTTATTCGCGTTAATCTGTACCTGTGAGTACGTTTCGTGCGTCCTTTGTGCGTGAGAAACGCGGGGCACGTTTCGATCTGCTTGCTATTCTGTGCGTGACCTTTCAATTTGTTGCTATCACATTCATTGTTTCGCCTTTGCGGCAAAGCTGTGACTTTTTTTTATGTTGGTCGTCTATTATACTACTTTGACCTGTTTTTGGTCCTTATCATCTAAGTAATATATGTATATATTATAGTATGTCTGACCTAATAATGATTTCAGCTTACCGGCAGCATGATCGATATTGCCTCGGGGATCACCTAATTACTCGGTGTTTCTCTTTCTTTAAGCTGGCTCTTGGTAGACTTTTCATATTTTTATTATTCGTTAAAGCTTGAAAGCTTCTGATGTCGCTGTAGACAGATGTATCTTACTCTGACCATACATTACGCTCTACATTTATTATTCACACATTCCAGTCAGAATAAAAAGTCTGCTTTGTGCTCTTTCTAAAAGGTTCATTCCTGCTTCGGCGGTGTTTTCTAATTAAAAAGATCCGCCTGGTTTGGAGTTGCTCTGCCACCTTACGCCTGACGAATTGCTGTTTTCACGAGGCATTTACCAGTCCCATGTTTTTTTTTATTACGGTGTTTCGCTATGCTTACATATATAGCAGCAACACTTAAAGAACGCTTGAAATGACTTTTTGTGGCTGGCAGTAATAACGAGAAGAGACAATGATTCCAAGAGAAATATAATGAATGGTATTATAAGTAATTGTAGTTTAAATGAAAAGAAATAAATGTGGACTTTACAGCTGGTGTCATTTAATCACCTTTGGTTCCTTCCGGCTTCATTTTCTCGCCACGTGTCCGTGTTGCGATCAGATGACTCTGGTTACTGCGCTGAACAATATCGTCACCAGGTTGCCGCTGGGGGTGGCAGTCCCATCTCTCCTTCGCAAACCGAGAACAAAACTTTTATTTGCCTTGCACTCGCGTATGGTTCCCATAGGTTGGTCCGGCTTTCTCGCGTGGACCGAGTCCCGTTGGGGAGCATCGCCGTGGTGTCCTTGGAGGTTAAGATTGGACAAAGGTGACAGAGAGAAAGAGGAGCGGAGTTTGAGGATGAGGTGGAGAAGAGAAGAGGAACTCGAGGCACACCGATGTCTTCAACTTTGCTGCCGGACAGCCCCTTGGCCCCTCTTTCTACTCCGCCTTAGGGTACGGGTCTGTGCCTTTCGTCCGGTGGCACCGAACAACCGCCTTTTCCCGGTTGGTCGCCCTTCCTTCGATCCACCGCGTAGCTTCAAACTCGCTGTCTTCGTCGTCGTAGCTTTGTCTTCTTTCGTTCATCGCGTCTCCCAGTGCATGTCCCCGGAGGGCATCGGAGAAACGCCTACCAATCTCTTTTCGAGCACGATTATAACGGCACCGGCTGTGCCCGTGCCTTCTTGAGCCTGCGTTGCTCTGTTGCACTGCAATTTCCTACTTGTTGTATACTGCTGGCGTCGTCTGCTTTTGTGCACCCTTCACTAGTTTTCGTTTGCTATTTTCCTTCGCATCGCGTGCTTAAGACCAGTCGTCCTGTGTTTCGGGGAGCGGCTCCACTTGGGGAAGCGACGGTTCGGCCATGATTTCTATTCTTGGCACAGTCTATTATTCTTGCATTTTCCTTCTGTTGCTCTTGTGCACGCAGCCATCCGCTGCTTCTCGCCGTTGTCTCAGTCGCTGTATCTTTCTTACTTATCAGCGCTCGTTTCTGATATCTACGTTACGTTAGGACAGCCCTCTCCTGCTGTGCGTTACAAGCGTCCTCTGATGTTGCGTGGAATGGTAGCAACCTACGAACTATTAGCGTTTGTTATCGGTGTTCTCCTATTTCTTTCTTTCCTTTATTCCTCATATGTCAGCTATCGTAGTTATTTAGAGCGTTTCCACGTGTACGTTTTGAAACCGTGCTGTTGGTTTTGTTGCTTTTTGGATCTGCAAGCAATCTTGCACCACGCCACCTATCATCATCATCATCATTATTATTATTATTAATATTATTTATTTATTGATTAATTTACCTTAAGGGCTTCTCATGGCGCAATACATAAGGAAGGGGGTGTAACAATAATACACTCCGGGTAAATACTGTTTAAAAAAATAAAGCGAAGAACACAAAAAAGAAAAAAAGGAAAACATAAGAACCAGAAGGCAGGTAAACGCGCAGTGAACAGGTCTGCTATTCGGCCTGCTGACAGTAGTGCTGTAACAACAAATCTTTAAATTTAACACAACATCTTTCATTAACAATATCGTCAGGAAACGCGTTTCAATCTGATATGACAGACGGTAGAAATGATTTCTTGAAGGCGTTAGTTGAACCATGAATGCGTTGAACACTGTGGTGATTAAGCAGATGTCGCGATGATCTCATGGGTGATTCGATTAGGCTCTCGCGTTGTTGAGGAAAGTTATAATAGAGCTTATGGAATATGAAGAGACCTTCTATTTCGTGGCGGTATCTTGCAGACAACCGCTCTCCTTTCTATATATATTAACTGGAGATCAGTGGTAAAGTTTCTTGTCTTACAGTATTTTCCCGCGTGGTCTGCGGGCTTCCACAGAACTGGTTTTGCCTTATGTAAGGTGTTGAGAGAAAGACGAGGACCGTACTTTTCTAGCTTAACATAGGTTTTGCACGAATAGTCATTTATTATGGTCCAAGTGAACTTCCATTTCTGCGCACTCGAACAAAAGGAAGAATTTCAGCGGTGGTCTTGGGCTGCTGTAAACTTATTCCCGTAATTTACACTGAAGAAGTACCATCGACCTGTTCGTTGCGGTTTTTTTTTTCTTTTACTGTGACAGGGAAACTGTGAAGAAACACGATTAGGCAAGCTCTAATCGAAACGCTGTCTTCGGCACGCCTTCACTGCCCACAACACCACGTGTTTTAGTTACTTTACCTTTTGACACAGAAACTCAACTTCACTATTCGCATACATGACGAACCAATTTTCTTTAGTTGACATCCGGGACAACAGACATTCACGAGTGGTTGTAGACTGGCATTGATGCCTTATACACCGCAAACAGACTGCTGGACATTGACGTTGCGTCTCTCTTGCTCTTTTTCTTTACTCTTATTCTAAGTTTCAAGTTTCCCCAACCCTTTGCCCTGTGTATACGGTAGCATACCACGGTTATCCGAAATTATAATTGGATAAAGCTGTACGATTCCGCGACAGTTCCTCCTCAAAAGCGGATATACACAAGACTTTGCCAATGGGCGCGCAGTCTAGACTGATCTCATGAGTTGGACGGTAAGTGACTCCGCCTTCCTAGTACGTGGCCGAACGAGTGAACGGGCCTATTTCGTTTGTAGCGAAGACGATCCGCTGCCGCACTTCACTCATTCGGGCGTGTATCCTACTGGAGCTAACATCAGGCGCTGTTTTAACTTGTTTCCCTTTCTTATTTGCGATCATGTCGTATAATGTTTCTCAAAGACACCGGCCTGTTTCACCGTTTGTGTTGTGAAACTGTTACGTGTCGACCCAGTCAGTGACCTTTTTTTTCCTCTTCTATAACTTTCCTTCCCCCTCTCCCCTTCCTCAATGCAGGGTAGCCTACCGGGGCCTAGCCCTGGTTAACCTCCCTGCCTTTCTTCTTATGTTCTCTCTCTCTCTCGTATAATGCCGTTAGAAGACCGTCTCGCTGAAATGTCATTGCAAAAATCAGATATACGGATACCAATGGCCTCGAGCGTTAATCCCAAAACTAGAAATCTGTGATCCCAAAATTCGTCCAGCGCTCGTTCATCGGCATGTCTGCCTCCGCTCGAGTAAAGACCTACAACAACCTCTCAACTCTAAGAAGAAACTGTAAAAAGCCAGCGAAAATGCTACGCGTTTCTTGAGACCAGGTTCTTCAACCCAGTGTGCCTACGGGCGGTCGTGAAAACGCCGAAGTAGCTCCGTAAAACACGATATTCCACACTGGTCAGCATCAACGTTGCCGCCGGAAACGTGCGCGCCGAACAAACTTTGGGTCATAACACCATTCTTTTTTTTTAACCTGCATCACTTGTCTTCCCAAAAACTTCGAAATCTCTTAGCAGCGTAATGTTCTTTTTCGTGTTTTGAACGTGTTATGACTGTGTGAGTTTTTTTTATCGTCCACTTTGTATTTACAACCACTCATATTATCGCACCAGGTGCAGCATCGAAAAAACGTTTCCTCCCGAAGCCAGTTCCTCTTTAGATACGAGCAGTTTTTTTTTTTTTTTTTTGCGCTATCGTTATTATTGACTGGAGCTTTGCCGCTCGACGGTCTAGTAATGTGAGAAAGCTTACTCTTGTTTCCTCAGGCACCGTCGTTTGATCCTGGAGCTCGAGCTGATTGCAGTCCTATAGCTTCTCCCGTCTACTCTCCCTTCTCCCTGATTCTTGGCCCGGCGAAGGCCGTTCGATGAGATTTTGTAACACTTTTAACGTATTCAATCTCCTTTATTGGTGCCGCGCGTAGAGGTGCTTTATGCGTTGTTCCGAGCATGAAACTGACTTCTGCGAAACGTTGCCGTATGGTTTGCTGCTTAGAAGAAACTCGGTAAATGCCGGTAAGGGGAAGGTAGGCATGCTCGTGGTATTTATTCTTTTCCCTATTTGTGTTTTTTACCTCTACTCCAGTGGAATGACTTAATGTCTGTCACCTTTCCGGCTATCTTATCTAGCTTGGTAAGCAGAAACTTTTGATATCACTTTACTGCCACCTGCGCCACACCGCTTCCAGACATCTTCATTTTTTCAACTTACTGTCGTTGTTTGTTTTCACCACCGAGATTCTTCCGAAAATAATACTTTCATGGCATAGTTTTTCTTTCTAGCTATTCCTTGTTCTGTTCTAACTAATCTTCACTACCCTCTATATCTGGATAACTTGAAGCTGCTTGCCTTCGTGGAGCCTTTTTTTTCTTCAATAAATTGCGTGATTGGGTCAATGTAATGGTACGGCAAGGCTACGGGGTTACCAGAACGTCAACATGGTGATTTGTAGTGTGCAAAAGGAATAAAAGAAAAGGTGAATTCAGAGATTCTAACTGAAACAGTACATCCGGTTTTCGGCACTGTAAGGAGGAAAAAGAAAACTTGAGATGTTAGGACAGGTTCGGGCATGTTATGTTAGTGAGAAAAAATATCACTGCACAAACTAAGTATTGACAAGCATTAAAATATGCTATCACAGCTAAGGGTGAAATTCAGCACAGCTGACGCCATCTAAGTCTAACATGGTTTCTGCATATTTGTGTTTTTTTAAATTTCAACAATTTCTTGGTTTTAAGGCCCACATTCAGTAATAAAATTTTAATCTATACCTTCAGGTAGATGCTGGCATCTCATATAAGCACCAGTCATACCTTTATTTTGACGCGTTATGGACAGGAAATGTTCCGGTGAAGAGCTTAGCCGCAGTAATAAAGCAATTTTAGTTTTTGTAAGTCGTTCTACATAAACCACAACGTAACAAGCTAGGTGCAGAGACGGAGTTGTCCTCAAATCGGTGGTACCATACGCTGTTTTACAGCGAAAGCTGTTAAAACCTTGCATTAATGACACAGTAGGGCTTAAACCCGGGTCCGCTGGGTGCAAGCCCAGTATTCTACCACTTTGTTAAGCCGGTGCTTGTAACTTGTTGTCAAACTTGCCTTAGGCAGGCATGGCCTAGCACTAATGGCACAGTGAGGCTCGAACCCGGGTCCGCTCGGGTTCGAGCCTCCTGTCTCCTGTCTCTCATTCCTGTTAGCAGCCATTGGCATGTCCATTAAGCACTATCTGACAAGAAAGGGTTGCTACGTTAAAACCACTGGGCGTAAGCTCCTTGGTTTTAGAAAGGTTTAGTGAGCGTTGAGCCGCAGTGCCATGAGTACAATGAACTTGTATATACCATGAATGAACTCGAGGTGGTTAATGGTGGGAAGTAGATACGAAGCACACGCCGTAAGAAAGTAAAAGACTAATTCTCCTGTCTGTCATTCCCCATCAGCAGAGATTGGCATCTACATTGAGCACTATCTGACAAGAACTGGTTGCTACGTTATACTCGCTGGGCGTAACCTCCTGGGCTTTAGAAAGGTTTAGCGAGCGTTGGGCCGCAATGCCATGAATACAGTGAACTATAGTATATACCATGAACTCGAGGTGGTCAAAGGTGGGAAGTAGACACGAAGCGCAAGCCGTAAGAAAGTGTGCGTGTGCCACCTCTCGTTTATTCCTTGGAATGTCCGCTGGATGGCGGTGCTTCTATATGAGGAATATATGATGTAAAGATGCGAGATGGTGGTACTTGTAGTGTTGAATAAGTGGACGAACGGACACACAGACAGATGCATGGATGGACGCACGGATGGCTGCATGGACGGATGAATGCATGGACGAAAGCTGGGACGGACGCACAGATGAACGTGCGGTCGCACGAACAGACGCACGGACGAACGGGCGGATGGACGCACGGGCGGCCACACAGACGCACGCATGTATGAATGGAAGCAAGAACGAATGGACGGACGAATGCTTCGCCCCACCATCCATCATTCACTCCGTGGATGTGCTGCCATTTTTTTTTTCTTCACTGGCGGTCGCTCTGTGCCCCAGCATACTTCTACTATTGTCTTCTTTTTTTTTTGTCCCATTGCTTGAAAATTTCATTGTAGACGCCTGGTGTATTTTCATCTATATCTAATGGAAACCGAGAACCACGCACAAAGACTTCTCCACTGTGCACCGGTGGGCGTCGCGCCCATCTATTTTCATTTCAGTCCTGCAAAGCAGCGTTCATTGGCACTGGCCCAGATCGAGAGGGTGAAGACACAGGAGCACAATGCATCACTCTGCTGTCATGCGTAGTCTGTGTGTGTGTGTGTGTGTGTGTGTGTGTGTGTGTGTGTGTGTGTGTGTGTGCGTCGCTTCATATCAAGAGTACGACACGCTTCACGGAAGCACAGTGGCGACGTTCTCAGCGAAGGTTCTCGCGATTTCTCCGGGAACCAATTCTTTCTTTTATCCGTTCGCTGCTCGTTCGCTGACGTTGAAGACGAAGAGCCCGATGGCAATGATCACTTTGGCTCCCCTTTCCCGTCCTTCAGCAATTTTTTTTCTTTTTTTTTCTGGTCATAACTTAAGTGGTTTTTATCGTGTCTCTCTCATAGAGCAGGTTAGCGGTGCGAAACCAAGTGTTCACCACTTCCACATCCGAAGTTGTAAGAGTGCACTTTAGAAGTTGTAAGAGCGCAAAGGAAAGAGATTTAAGGAATCACCTTCGAGTCAAAAGTACAGCACCGACCACTCGATTGAAAAACAAAATAGGTCTTTGAAAAGCGAGGAAAGCATTCATCGTCTGGAGAAGCGCAGAGGAAACAAGCAACAACGTGAGTAACATTATTTTTATAGAACCATTTCGTCCAACCGCAACCCCATTTTATTAGGACGTATATGTTTTCGTCATCGGCCTTCCCAGCAAACTTTTTTGGTCCTTGTTCAAACAGAGAGATGCCTTACTAATGTAATATTCACTGCTGCCATCTGTCTGACAAAACGTTAATAAATAGAAAATGACGAAGACTCGTTTAGGTCCGAGAAAAGATCACGCTATACAGTCCACTACAAATAATGCCGTCCCATGAGCGATGGGAACACTCAGCCATTAAAGAGCATATAAATTATTACTTTGTCTCTACACAGGCGGGGAAGAATACTTCTCCTGAGAAGAAGGGATGAGGGGGAGGGGGGCACCTTCGACAAGTGAGCTTCTTCGAGATCGCTGAGAGGCGCTCTCCTTTCGTCAGCTTTTCGACGCTCGCCTCCGTGCCCACCCCCCTCCCTCCTTTATTTTTTTGTTTTGTCACCACCCCAGGGTTTCACGAGCTATAACTATGATGTTCATAGCTTCCACGACATTTAGTTACAGTGCGATCTAATTTTTTGGCCTGTTGGGATATTCACTTGGAGCCTGAGAACTGCAGTTGTGTTTTCGTGTATTGCTCCCTCGAAAGGAATCCACTTTGGGTATGAATCCCACCCACGTCCAATAACTCGGCAGCACGATGACTCAGCAGCTAGCTACCGCGGTGGAGGTGGTTACGTGTTCGACCGCAGGCCATGGCGGTGGTATTTTGATGAAGACTAAGGGATAGTGAGTAGATAAATAAATAAATAAATAAATAAATAAATAAAAGAGCGTACGCCTGTTTACGTGCACGCTCACGAAATCCACGTGGTCTATATGAATCCGGAGTCTCCAGTTGTGATGGTCCCCTTAATTAAACTGTGGTTTGCGTACTTGCAGCTCCCAGAGAGATTTCGCGAGAATACAGGAAGGGCAGGGTTATGTCTGGATAGCTCCTCGACACGTGGGGAAGGGAATGACGAAAATTTTCACTTACCTGCTTGCGTCTATCGTGTTGCACTGTCATATCAACAGAATTTGTACGCGTAATGGACCCACACGTGGGATATCATTTAGTTCTTTCTTTCTTTCTTTCTTCTTTCTTTCTTTCTTTCTTTCTTTCTTTCTTTCTTTCTTTCTTTCTTTCTTTCTTTCTTTCTTTCTTTCTTTCTTTCTTCTTTAGCGTGCACAGGAGCATACGTTGCCTCAGAACGCGGCATGGAGTGCACACATAACAAGCGCGCCTCGAGTCTATCGCGAAGGTCAACGCAGTTTATTCACGCCGAGAGTCAGGATTAGAATCGCCCGCTCGCCGCATATAGCTCGGCGCGTATAAATAAGGAACGGTGCGGGCTATATTTCAGCCACACTCTACGTCACCGCGATTCTCTTCCGGCGAGAACGCTAATACCAGCGACTGCCTCGGGGGACCCCCTGCTACCGCCGGTGTCCGCTGCACAGTGGAGGCCATCGCTAAAGGCAGCGAGCTATTTCCTGCCACGCCCCGCTCTTCCTCGACTTTCACTACGAAGCCACCGCGATCCTGCCGGAATTAAAACGTCCTTCCATTCAGCGGTGGCGGCGGCGTCAAACGTGCATTACTTCTGGTCTCCTCCAAGGCTCGGAGGGTGGGCTTTTCTGCGCTGCGGCGAAATAGTGAAGTGCAGTCAAGGTTACAGGAGGCTTCCCCAACGAAAGGAGGGAAAGACTGGCATTTCTTTTGAGACGTTCTTTTTTTTTCTTCTTTTGTCCTAATATGGCGGTGTCGTATGCTGTCTCATTTGATGGGGAAAAGGAGTGAAATAAAACTGTTACCTAAGTAATAAAATTTCAAAGTTCCAGCTGCCACGATGTGGCCATGAGGCACGTTTATGGGGGATGCTGGCTTTCTTATTGCGTGTAAAATTGCAATGACACGTTGGTAATTAACCCAAAATATGAAGTTTAGTTTTTCTTTTTTTGTACGTTTTTTTGTTACTCCCTACTTCTTAAAGTTGTTTTGATTCCATTGATTACAAAGAATCCCGCCTTTTTAAGGCTTCCAACAGGTGCAAAGTCTTAATGTGTATGACTCTAAAGCTGTGGTCATATAAATTATAACACTAATTATCTGTACGAAATAATACGTACCTTTCTTTCGTGACAAACACTTTTTTCATACTAGTAACGAGATTTATTATTCGCGCAGCCTTGTCGTCACGGAGCAGCAATGGTGTCAGATTGGCCAGCGGCAATCACAGCGTCACTTAGGCGCATTTTTTTTTTAGCTGAGCTAGCGCTATTTTGTAAAGGCTTCGTCAGCAAAAAACAATGAGGAACTTGCAACTAAAGTTTTACAGTGTAGTCTATTTGTTTCTAAATTGTCCTTTCTCACAGAAGCTGAGCAAGAGCAGGGGATGCAAGCGAATCGGTCAAGACATCGCAGACACATCTATGTACAGAAAAATCTTTTTGGGGGCCCTACGTGGAACAAGCCGGGTGTAGTGGGATTTCCCCTGCCTCTTTTCTGGGCCTAAATAAAGTTCGCTCATCATCAACACCGTCATCATTGCAAAAAAAAAAATTTCACAGGAAAGGTCGACGGGCCACTGACGATGTCTGAATAGCACTGGATAAACGCGGCATCACGCGGGGTCGCTGCAGTCGGAGCTAGACTTAAGACTTTCCCGGAAAACTTATCTACCTTCTTTTTTAACTCTCCCCATTTTATCGCCTTTTGCTCGTTTTTTTCTTTTCTACGCCGGTCAGAAACTTAAACGCCGTATGGCAACCGGCGTAACGTCGCGCGCCTGGCCATCAACGAAGACGACCTTGCGAAAGTGGTTACTAATCTCGTCTGTCCCGCTCGGGCGCGCTTGAATACCGGGAAGACAGTCTCGGAGACGGTGTGACTGAGCGATGGCGCGTACGTTTCCACAGCTTTCTTGGACTGTGTGTCTCCGCGAAAGAATACCAGCGATGTCTAGTGAACGGGGCTGGCTGTCAGCTCTTGCCCACGGCGCCCTGGACTATAGGGTTGCCGCCCACCTTGAATCATGCTGTCGTAGGCTCACTCCGACAAATAAGGTTCATTCTTCTTCATTCCCATTAATATTTGCTCCAATCGAGAAAGAGAGAGAGAGAGAAAGATAAAGATGCAAGGAAAGGCAGGGAGGTTAACCAGATGCACATCCGGTTTGCTACCCTGCACTGGGGAAGGGATGAAGGGAAGAAAACAGGTTGCAGAAAGATGAGAAGGTACACACAATCACGAGCACACTCGGGGAGCACACACAGTCTACAGGCGGTCGCTCAGGTTTGTTGACTTTACGTAAATTAGCAGTGCTTTAGTCGCTTGCTGCGCAACTGAGGCAGATGCCCAAGGTGGTCCTAGTATCTTCTGCACACAAAATGGTCCGGGGTCAAGTTGATTCAAAACCATTCGGAGCTGGCATCGCTGTGTGTCGTAGCAAGCGCTCCAATCTATGGGAACGGAAAGCTCATTAGGGTTCTTTGCGTGAACACTTTGTACATGGCTTAAAACAGCCTCACACTGAAATTTACTCACCAACTGCGCAAAACTCGGACAGATGCATGTTGTTCGGAACTAAAAAAAATTGTCATGCTCATCTCTGCCCGGCGCAATATAGGTTATCCCTTGCCCCTGCTTCACATTTATTCATGTTTTCATCACCACAAGGTGCTGTCGGCGTGTATAGATCAACTACCACGAAAAAAGGAAACACCTGTGCAGTCAAGTTCAGCGCACTGCCTGGCGCGCTCAATGTTTACGTTGATGTCTCGGCGTGCAACGGCTGCTGGCTTTTCCGAGTACACGAGTTCGCCTTTGTAAGCAAGACGCGACGGCTCAGTCATACACCGCATGCGAGTCCCCAATTTGTACCTCTGCCAGGACGCAAGGGGGAAGAGGCCCGTCTTCGAGGAATATGTTTCGGGTGCTCGAGACAGTTTGGGCGGCCAGCCACGATTGCTGTATGAGCTGTTAGTATAAACTACTGAGGAGACGGTCGCGGTGTCAGCATCCCGTACTTTGCGGCCGCGTTTCAGCGCGAATGGTGTTCATGGACACCGTATAAGCGACGCGTAGATTAGTTTCGCTCATTCTTCGCTCACAAAAGGCGTAGAGGGCATAGAGTTTCCTAAAATTAACTCGAGGGCACTCTGGCGCTGCGATCGTTCAGCGACCATGGGAACGATGTGTAGTACATGGATTTCTCTATAGTCTTCGTGCTAGCGAGCCTCAAACGCACTTCCGACTTTGTTTATTGCTTTGTTTGACCTTTTGTTTTTGAAGAAAGTACGGGCGGGTTGTGAACTTTAGGACCTGATTTGAAATGATGCGCCTAAAAGGTTACGGTAGTGAAGTGTAATTGCCGAACATGTGCTGATCTTTTTGTTTCGTAACAAAATAGCTCCAAGCCAAGCGATGCCAACCGGAGCCAATAGTACGAAAATTGGGCGAATCCGTGTACTGACCCTCATTACTATTTCTAGTTAACTACAATGCTCACTGAAACACCGTGCGTTGCATGTCCACTAGCGCCGGAGTTCTCTCTAGCATATTTAGAGGAAACACTGCGGCAGTGGGTCGCTCATGAAGGCACCAAGAATGTGAAGCATATCACTAATAAAGAGATGAAAAATTAGAAAAACCCTCCTAGCTCTATTATGCATTGGCTCATATGAGACCACTGGACAACAAAAACCATCTTCCTCTTTTTCTTCTCGTTGGACGTATTGATCCCCCCCCCCCGCGCCCTTTCTGCACCTAGCGTAGTTTGGCACTGCCTCCGAGAGTGGAAGCACTGCAGGCTTTTTGTACCTTACCTCTTATTCCACAGCCTCCGTGATCGATGCACCTTTGGCCAAGTGACGATGTTATGTGAAGACGTCATCACTTGGCGTCGTGATACGTTGCGTGATGAAGCAGCATCTGTTTGTGCTCCTCTCTTTTAAAGACGATAGTCTTCCTTGGGGACCTTCAACGCAAAAATTTTGGTCTGTCTGTCGGTATGCACATTTGTCTGTTTGTCAGCCCTTAAAGGTACCCTAAACAGCAGTAAAGTGGCCAACCAATACTCCAAATGGCCAACCCCATACGCAGCGCCCACAAGTATAGCTCAAGATTCAGCGTTCATTCTTGTGCGATTGTCAATTAAAAAGCAAATAGTGCGCATATCTGAGGCATCATAACAACACGTCAATATTCTTTATGTGTTTCTCTTACTAGAAAAGGCATACATAATGATTAAAAGGGCCGTAGCGTTTATCACGTTGCGCTGACCAGGCAACGCTTGCACGAAAAGGCAAGTGTTTCCAACGCTTTGCTAAGACGACACAACTGTGGCACCTACCCGTCGCTTTGCGTTCTACACCTTATCACCTCTGAGACGGGTGCGCAGGGCGCGCGCGCTTTGTTTTCCAAGATAACTGGCAGATGGCGCTCACGTCTCACAAGTGACGTGACTTGATGCGCTCGTTCGCCTCCGCTGCACGCTCGAGGCACTCGCAGTGCCTTCCGTATACCACTCACCGATTTTATTACGCAGAACATCTAATAAACGTTCTGTTCGCCGCTTGAACCCATCATGATGATGACATTGTGACATCACAAGTTTGGACTATTCGGATCCTAACGATGATGACATATTGTAACGTCATAACGTGATGATGGCCTTTTGCATCAATCGTTGACGCCGCCGCCGCCACCGGAAACAGTCAATTTCATTGTTTAAGGAGGCGCCTTATGCTTTCGCTTTAGTAATTCCCCAGATAGCCAGCATCTGCTCGGAGCTGTAACTTCCAACACCTTTGGAATCGTACAAATGGTCGACTCCCTCGCTTGGCCAGATTGGGTGATGGACTGCGAGATCTTCGATATAGTCCCACAGTGTGTGACAGCTGGAGGCAACGGAGCCACACCGTGAGCAGTGCGTGCCTTGTGAGCATCTGCGGGTACGGAAAAGAGCGCGTATGAAGATATTTCTTTTGCAACTAGCGTAACTTCTCACCTAATTAAGGAGGAGTACTAATATGTACCAGTACCAGTACCAGTACAACGTTTCTCGGTGTACTTCTTGACCGGCATATGAAATTCAATCTTCATGCGCAGTCACTCATTCGCAAGATAACCTTTGGAACACGCGCCGTAATCAAAACTCGTTCATATTTTCGGCCACACATAATCCACTCCCTTTATCACGCACATATTCACAGCCATTTATCCTATTGCATATCAGCCTGGTGTAACACATATCTGACCCACCTCAACCAACTACAACGCCTACAGTATCAAGCACTTCGACTCATGACTTTCAGCCATTTCTTAACCAATGCAACGCCACTTTGTCAGAACTTGCATATACAGTTCTTTATCACCTCTTTCAGCTGAAGTTATTAGTTGTCATATATAAGCTTTTTCGCGGTAATATGCATACAGATGGCATTGTTGTGGAAAGCCTTGTAAAGAATAATATTACTAGGTTTTTGAGCCTGATAACCGCATGGAGGCGGAAATGTTGTAGGCCCGTGGGCTCAGATTTGGGTGCACGTTAAAGAACCCCAGGTGGTCGAAATTTCCGGAGCCCTCCACTACGGCTTCTCTCATAATCATATGGTGGTTTTGGGACGTTAAACCCCACAAATCAATCAATCAATCAATCAATCAGCCTGATAACCGCTTTCTGCCTAAAGTTCGCACAAACTACGGCAAGTTCACTACCACATTTTACGGGAATCAAGCTCTGGAATTCCCTTCCTTACGTAATAAAATCATCAACTACCGAACATGCATTCAAAAACCAAGTAAAAAAATATTTTTTGCAGCAGTTGTCTTCATCTTAGCAACTGCTTTTTAATGTAGCGATAACAATTGCAATATGTTGTATTGTCCTTACGTTTTGTATTATAACTAGCGCTTGTTTGTTCTCCAAATTTTCCTTTTTTTTTGCCTTGCTAAACATATATGTATTTTCTACTTTCGTTTTTCGCACTGTTCTTTTTTTTTCTTACTGAAGATACCGTAACAACTGAATGCTCTATATTTTGTTTTTTTTCGTTAACATCATGTATGGGAGCCCCTCCCCCCCCCCCGAGAGTTTCTAACTTTGGGGCTCCTTGTGTGTATTACCAATCCTGTACGCACTTTCCTGTAAACTGACATCATTGTTGAATGAAGCTTGAAACTTGAAAACTTGAAATGTGACTACTGACCGGTCGTTTGATTGGGACTTAATTAAAATACATCGCATGGTCTTCATGAAAGACCTCGCCGTCCGTTTTTAGGCTTTCTTCCGACGACATGTTTGCTTCACTGTCCTGTGAGTAAAACGACCGTCCGGTCAGCCATAGAGTTTACTAAGATTAACTAGAGCGGACTCTCTCACACATTTGCCTAGTCTTCGTACTTGCGGACGGCGAATCGTACTTGCGGCTTCGTTTATTACTGTGTTTCAGTTTTGATTTGAAAAAAAGAAGATTCAACCCTTTTGAACTTTGTAACCTGATTTGGAAAAGTTAGTCTAATGGAATAAGGTGGTGAAGCACAATGGCTGAACATTTGTTGATTTTTGTTTCGTGAAAAAACAGTTCTAAGCCACACGAGCACACACGGAGCCAAAAGCAAGCCAAAAGTACGAAGATTAGACAAATATGTGTACTACCCATCGTTTCCGTGCTCGCTGAAGCTCCGGGTGTTGCAGCTCCCATAGACAATAGCGCCAAAGTTCCTCTAGTGTATATTAGGCAACTATATGCGGTCAGCCTCCCTGTCTCTCTTATTGTTTCTTTCACTTCTGCAGCGGCTGAAGGTATGTGCGTCACCATTTTGAACAAATTGTCATTCCACTTAAGGTTCTACACCACATTGCTTTACGTGACGGGGATAAGAACAAAATAACGGAGTAGAAGTCGTCAGTGAAAATAGTGTCGATCCCTTCTCATCTTGCTGCGGTGTAGCGGCATGGCAATGAAACTGAGTTTTGACAAGGCAACAGTCCGTCCGTCCACCCTTCCATCCGTCCATCCATCCGTCCATCCATCCATCCATCCATCCATCCATCCATCCATCCATCCATCCATCCATCCATCCATCCATCCATCCATCCAGTTGGAGAGTGTGTGTGTGGGGGGGGGGGGGGTCCAAACTGACGGACAATAAAACCAAATGAAAGCGAAGTCCTTCTTGTGGAAAAAAATGATTTGTACCTGTATACCTGTCGAACTCATATATAACCTTCAGTATAATTTTGTTGTTGTTTTTTATTTGACCGCATTATACAGATTATTCACCAACTTTGAAAATTTTACTTCACAGCGACAATGTACAATCATACTTAATCTCGAAACATCTTGAGAATGTCAATTATAGTTTCTTTCTTCTTCCTTACTTTTCAGGCTCTGCTTTTACGCATATCCTCCTTTAAATCTTGCCTCCTGTTGTATTAGATTTCAATGAAATAGTATCATTTTATATAATTCATTAGCAGCCAACAGGCATATAAAACGCTGCGCATTGTCTGAGCTACGTAAATGAAAGAAAGCCTGGGCAGTTTCAATACCCACATTTTCCCCGAGGCCTCCAGAGTCTTATATGTGGCCCCTGTGGTGCTGTTTTGGATTCAATCTAAAACGAAACCATGTCCCGCAGAGAGAGAGAAAAAAAAAGAGAGTGGACAGTGACGTTATTCTATGTGGGGGTGAGTGCGTGTGAACCTTCATGGCCTTCTGATACACCTAATCTGTATACACGTACAAAATGTAAACTTTTCACGTTGGGGGCGAATGGACGTAGAAACCTCCAAAATCACCATCTGGCTACGCCCCTCATGTGGATCGCAATGCGTGCAAGACGAAGGCGTGCTGCGGTGCCGTCGTATTACATTTTAAACAAGGCGATCGGCACTCTCAATCTCTCTAACCGTACACTAACCACACGAGCCTCGTCCCAACATCGCTCGTCAGCCTCACTCGTTAATGACTCGCCTTTTTCGCAATTGCCGACGATCAATCAGAAAAGGCGCGCCCGACGGTGCGCAAACAAAACGCGCGCCTCGCTTTCTCGCGAGACGCAAGGAGTCCCGAAGAAGGTGTCGTTACTATAGTTTGTTTTTTCGCTACGCGTTAAGGCAGCGCTCTCTGTGAAGATGCAATCTTCCGGTGCGGGACCGACCGTTATACGGCGTGGCACGTGAGTAAACAATCAGAACTTGGCCGTAAGCTTTCCGCCGAGACAGCCTCTCTCTTTCACTCCTTCTCTGTGGAAGTTCTGGAAGGATGGACAGCCGTTGCAATAACGCTTCCTTCATCCCATGATGGTGTCTCCAAGAAGTCATTTGACCGCTCTTTCTTTCTTTCTTTCTTTCTTTCTTTCTTTCTTTCTTTCTTTCTTTCTTTCTTTCTTTCTTTCTCTCTTTCTTCCTTCCTTTCTTTATTTCCTTCTTTCTTTCTTTCTCTCTTTAATTCTTTTTCCTCCTTTCGGTCTTTTTTCCCTTTTTTCTTTCTCTCTTTCTTTTCCCTCGATGTTCTTATCCGGAGAAAGTTAAGAACGCGCTAGCCTTGTGGGATTACGAGACTTTGAGCGGCCGATGACACTGACTTTTCGAGAAGGCACTTTGACGTCAGCATGCGCTCGTGCTGACGTAGAAGCATTGCAGCCCGCACAATGAGGAAATGAATGGCCGAGCCTACGCGCGGGTGGGACGGTGCATAAAAGAAATTAGTCGATGAAATAAACGAAAGAAAGACGAGAGCCAGAGGAACGATAAGACCAAAGACCATTAAACGTGAAGGCACTGGGTTATTGAGCAAGTCCCGCTGGAGGCTTTGATATAGCCCCCTTTGCGCGGCCGAGTTTTCCAAGTGTGCTCGGAGCTGTATGCGCTAAGAAAGTGGGCGGAATTAAGGGACAAAAAAAAGGGGTGGGGGGGCGACGCTCGCCTAGTTGCGTCTCCGGATGGGATAGTAATTGAGCTTCGCACGGCAGGACAGTGGGTGTTGTGGTCATTGCTATGTTGGGGATTATAGGGAGGATCGTCAGGGATTCGTGGGGAGACGCTAGTGAACGGGCTGCTCACGATACAGTGCGTGCGGAACAATAAAGGGAGTGCTTCATGACCCCAAAGAAAGTACACACAGCGGTGTGCCATTAGTGAACATATATAATAGCCATGTTATACGTACATGCGTAGAAAACTATCTTAAGGACTCTATTTGTGGTAATCTATATATGGTCGCCGTGTATGGCTTGCACACTGCCCTTAATATCTGTTCATTTTTAGATGCGGAAGCATCTTATACTCGCGCCTTGTAGTGCGCCGTCCGCGCCGTCCGCACCGCTTCTCGAACATTCAACAGCTGACGCGCGCGCATGCGCCGTCGCGCCGTCGCCCACCTTCTGTGCCGCGCGCTTCTCCTTCGAGAACATTCGACAGCTGACAGCGCATGCGCCGTCGCGCCGTCGCCATCTGTGCCGCGCGCGCGCTTCTCCTTCGAGAACATTCGACAGCTGACAGCGCATGCGCCGTCGCGCTGTATATATACTCAAGGTCGGCGCTCGCTCGCTCAGTTGCCGCTCGTCGGTTGGTTTGTACGGCGCGTCGACGTCCAAGGTCACGGTGAAATGAATTCCAACGAATCCACAAACACAATGATCGACGTCCCTTCGACCAGCGCCGCCCTTTCGCATACGTGTGTACGTGTTCACTCATTTAACACCCCCTTTTACAACCACGTTAACCAATTTAGCCATCGACCCAAGTAAGTCGCAATTTAACACCCCATTTCACAACCACGTTAACCAATTTAGCCATCGACCCAAGTAAGTCGCACTTTAACACCCCGTTAACCAATTATATGCTCCGCATCCTCCTCAGTGTTCCCCCGAGGGAAGCTGCGGGCAATTTTTTTTAGAAACTGGATAAGGTATATGTATCAGAAGTTCCTTCTGAATATTTTTCTATTTTCTTGTTCTTCTATTTGTTCTAGTTTTTCTTGTGTGTGTGATTGTGTGTGTGTGTGTGTGTGTGTGTGTGTGTGTCTGTGTGTGTGTGTTTGTGTGTGTGTGTGTGTGTGTGTTTGTGTGTGTGTGTGTGTGTGTGTGTGTGTGTGTGTGCGTGTGTGTGTGTGTGTGTGTGTGTGTGTGTGTGTGTCGATAATACAATCATGTGGATGAGATAGCTGACTTTAATGTAGCCTAACTTCCGGTGTTATGTTCGTGTATGATTAAAAAAATGGCACCATATCCACGGAGTGAATGATGGAGAGTGGGGCGAAGCATTCGTCCGTCCATGCGTCCGTCTGTGTGACCGTCCATGCGTCTGTTTTTGCGCCCGTCCCTGCGTTCTTTCATGCATCCGCCCCTGCGTCCGTTCATGCGTCCATCCATGCATCTGTTTGTGTGTCCGTTCGTTCATCTATTCAACACTCCAAGTCCCACCATCTCGCATCTTTTTATCATATATTCCCCATATAGAAGCACTGCCATCCAGCGGACATTCCAAGGACTAAACGAGAGGTGGCACACGCACACTTTCTTACGGCCTGCGCTTTGGGTCCACTTCCCACCTTTAACCACCTCGAGTTCATGGTATATTCTAGTTCACTGTATTCATGGCACTGCGACCAAACGCTCGCTAAACCTTTCGAAAACCAAGGAGGTTACGCCCAGCGAGTATAACGTAGCAACCTTTCCCTGTCAGACAGGGCTCAATTTACATGCCAATGGCTGCTAATGAGAAATGAGAGACAGGAGAATTCGGCTTTTACTTTCTTACGGCTTGCGCTTCGTATCTACTTCTCATTTTTAACCACCTTGAGTTCATTCATGGTATATACAAGTTCATTGTATTCATGGCACTGCGGCTCAACACTCGCTAAACCTTTCTAAAGCTAAGGAGGTTACACCCAGCGAGTATAATGTAGCATCCCTTTCTTGTCCGATAGTGCTCAATGTACATGCCAATGGCTGCTAATGGGGATCGCAGCGTGCGCGTTGACTAAAAGCCGAATGCTCATGTCTCTCATTTCCCATTAGCAGCCATTGGCATGTACATTGAGCACTATTTTTTATTGTTAAACAACGCACAGAAGAAATCTCTCATTGGCACCACCTTGTAGGTCAAGTGTTAAACCTATATCGGGTATGTGCCACTGGTGGTTACATACGAGGGACGCCCAAGCCACGCCATAAGGAGCTTCGCTACTAAAAATGTGATAAAAAGATATCGAATTTGTGCTACCACAAGAAACTGATATCGTATAAAACTTAACAGGAAATGTTTATATTGAAACGCGTGTGTTCGTTTATGTTTTTCCGGGTCACTGCTTTTGTGCCATCTAAAATGCAACAATGTTGTCGTTCGGTGCAAGGCGCGTCTCTGCGTATCTGCAGCCGGCTTCTCGAATGTTATCGCAATCCGTAACCTGATTGCTTGATTCATAGGTGGAATTTAACATCCCAAAACCACCATATGATTACGAGAGACGCCGTAGTGGAGGGCTCCGGAAATGTCGACCACCTGGCGTTCTTTAACTTGAGCACTTGGGTACCCATGAGCATGCGGGCCTACAGCATTTCCACCTCCATCGAAAATGCAGCCGCCTTAGCCGAAATTCGATCCCGTGAACTTCAGGTTAGCAGCAGGGTACCTTAGCCACTAGACCACCGCGGCGGGGCGTAACCTGTTTGCCTGCGCGACGCGAATAGCCCTGTGCGTTCTTGAACATGCGAGAACAACAACAAAGCCGAAATGCATGAGTATAGAATGCACGACATATATGAAAAGTGAATGTATGCAATGCACAGATTCAATCTCAACTGGCCCTTACTGTATCTAGATGTATATAGATATATAGATCTAAAGAAGCAGATATAAACAAGACAGCCAGAAATATAAATATATTTGTATGAAATGTTGGCAAAGCTAGTATTCACTACTCTGCGCACGCAAAACAATTGCAGGGGTTATGTAGACGAAACCTTGAGTCGATAAACATCCGACTTAAATTTGTACGGACTTTCGTCCATAAATGCCGCGTCGGGACCCTTGCATTAAATTTGCTTTAGGGTGCCTCGATGCACGCGCCCTCGCGGAGGAGCGGGCATCGAGGCACTCTCGTTTGCTTGGAGATACGCTTCTTCTCGGAAGCAAACACATTGGCTGGAAGTCGTGTGCGCATAAATCGACACTAGCGCCTAGGTGCAACTCGCTCTGCTCGCTTTCAGTGAGATGCGAACCATAGCATGTAACCCCAGATGACGTGAGCATTGCTTATGCGCCATATGTCCCTAAAACTGCCATTTTCAACAAGAGTTGGTGTATCGATGGTGTGAACACGACGTTTCCTATACGCAGCGATGAATTTGTGCTGGGCAAATATTGCTGGGCGTGGTGCTGATTGAAGCGGGTGAATCTTGTGGGGAAGCCACGAGCAGTCAAGTCGTCACGTGAGGTTCATCAATATATTCACTCTTGGCTGTACCAGGCTGAGAGCATAGTGCTCTCGGCAAAGGCAAGACTGCCACACCCGGCTGCCCCAGTGACCTACTAATGGCGCGAGTGCACGTGGGGGTGTCACTCTTGGCGCATTCAATGGATACGGGGAATCGCTTATCCCAAACCACACGTATCCAATGCCAATGCGTTTATTTATAAGTGACCAGGGATTGTACCGATAGTCATTTCGAAAGTTTAGTTGATTGGTCTTTGTCTCCGTATTATGCGCAACAGTGTTCGCCGCGAGATGCAGTGGTTAGCTGTGTAGGCCCCTGTGGAGTGGACGTCACACGTTTTACATCGTAACTCCGGCTTTCCGAAATGATATGACGACGCCATTACGACTTTCAGTCCAGCATTCGCATCACTTCGGAAGATCAATCAAGCGGTTTATGAGTCGGTCAATTATGTAATGAACCAATTAACTGACACTTCCATCAATCAATCGATCGATCAATCAATCATTCAAGCAACGAAGCGATCACTCAAGATATTGGTCAATCAACCAATCACTCAGTCAAGCATTCGGTTGACCAATCAACTAACCAATCAATGAATGATAAAATATTGAGATGGAGTCTTTTCAACGGTTCGCATACCACCGTGATGCATGGTCACAAAGACGTTGGACATGCCTGTGGTCTAGTTACGCTGATACTTTTATTCTAGGGAAAACACGTGACTTTGAGGCACTGATTAATGGGATAGCAGAGACACCTTGTAAGTATTGTGTATTGCCCACGCTGCTTCTTAATTAAGACTTCTGCAATCGTTTGCAAGATCACTGGAGTGGAGTGCCAAAAGCGGCTGTGCGCCCGCTTAAATGCAGCACGTCGTTAGTGGCACATGCGTCTTTGTACATTCGTTCCTATTCGCAAGGTATACCTCGTCAGCTTTCTTGCCTGTTTCGAGTGAGCGAACCTTCTTCGAACAATGAAAGGATTCCAAGACGTCGATTTAACAGGGGCATGGACGGTAAGTGTATTTCCAAGTTATTGTAAACAGAGAACTATAACGTTAACCTAATGGACTGTCGCTTTGCCAGAAGGAAAATTACTGAGGCTGCAAAGAGTTCGGTCAACTTCCGTAAACGAAGTTGACGAAGAGGTGAAACCCATCCTGCGAGAATTCTTCGCGACCATAAACAAAGCTCACAGGAAACTCGCACGAATCTACTCGATTAGCTTCCCGCACAAACACACTCTGTCGTTCATCAACCTGACCCCTCGCCCTCCCGAAACAATCGCTTCCCCATGCATCTCCGCAGCATCCAGAGTTTCTGTTCCTTTCGTCGTCGCTGAATGACGTCAGTTGTAAAAAAAACGTGCCTTCACGTCTCACTCGCCTCCGGCGTCAGTTGAGGCACTTTCGATTGAATTAGTTCGGCATGGTGGACCGGCGTTCCAGAACTTTGGTCGCGCTCCAACGCGCGTTTCGCAGCAGTGCGCCCTTTTGACTCCCTCCCAACCTTTTTCATCCTCGTGCCGTAGAGACTGACGTCCTTTCTGTTCCTCTCTCGTTGATTACCACACGAATTCGGTCTGACCGCTCTTGCGTCCGGAAGGAGTGTAAAAACCGCCATCTGTGATGACGCGTAGGTGGTTCTGAAGTTTCGTTTTAGGCGCGTGGTTCAATTCCAAGCTGTAAAGGTCCCTCCATTTCACCCTCACTGTGTCTAAATTCTCCAGGCCGCGGAGGAGTACTAACGCTTCTTTTTCTTTTATTACGTATCCTTCCAGCCCATTGCGCGACGGGAACTGTTTTCCTTATTTCGTTCGCGAGCACGCTGCGTAATTTCCGCATCTGAAAGGTCACCAAGTTTGACCGGCTCAACGAGCTGGCTTCGCAGTTGGGTGTATGTGTTAGTTATTTCTTGCTCGGCTATCATTTCGCTCGTGTTCGAAATCACAGTCGTTCTTGTCACGGTCGTAAACAGTGTGCGAAGGCGGACGCCCACAGATGCTGCGGGGTAGTAGCATGGTCACTCAGCCCGGTACAAACGAAGTTTTGCGAGAAGCGGAAATTATCCTGGGTTAGATTCCAGCTGGATAGTTTGCGACGGCTGCGTCACTCTGTCAGAATTTCAGCTTCTTTGTCACCTTCAATTTCGAAAGCTTGCCCTCAGGCATAGTACCACGTCGTGCCATAAATTCACATACAAGTTTGTTCCATGTAGAAAGTGCAGCACTGAGTAATGGAATTGTCCGTGAATGGCGATAAAGGCCGGATGGTTGGCTTGGCGTGAAGCCTCTTGCATCGAGGTGGCGAAGACGGCTTAAATGCAAGTCTGGATCAGTCCGCATAAAGTTTGTCGCACTCATATTGCGAAGTGAGGAGGCTGAAAGTGCAAATAGCTTAAAAGCAAACACTGATGAGAATTGTTATGATGATGATGACGATAAACCAACACGCCTAGGCGTCTCTACTCTGCTCTCTAAGAAGCCATGGCAGTGACGAGCCTATTCTTGAACTTTGTATTTCATTGTGACCTCGCAGCTTCGCATTTCGTGGTCAGCAGTCAGCGCAGTCGTTGCCATGTCGTTAGGCTCGTTTCCTTGTGGTGTGCTTCGCTATCCACAGCGTGACAAAGAAAACAAAAAACGAGGCATTTTCCCGTAGCTACTTTAACAGCCAACTTGTCAGTCCCTCTAGCAATCACAGTTAAGTGTTATCCTGGGCTGTCAAGTGCTGCGACTGTGTCCATGTGTCCTTTCTCTATGTCGCTCGCTCTTTATTTCCGGCTTTTGAGTTTTTTGCATGGGCTTCCTTTAATACTCCAACGTAGCATAGCAAATCGCATTTCTGTTTTCTTCAAAATCCCTGGGTTTCGTTCAATCGATGTTGTCTGTTTGCTTAAAATTGAGCTCACACACTGAGTAAATGAGTGAATGAACTTCATTTCCGGACGACGTGGGATAATTGGCCCTATATAGTTTATAATGAACAAATCGCAACCCCTGTGAGTGCCGGTTTATCCATGCTCTGCAGATGATTTTTCTTGTTTACACTGTGAACACAACAATGAGTCATTACATAAATGTGATGAGTGCAGTAAATGAACGAAATGTGCACATGAGTCTCAGTTTCTTCGCAGTAAGTTACTCGGCTGCTGACCCGCAGGTCACGGGATCGAATCTCGGCTTCGGCGGCTGCATTTTTCATGGATGCGAAAATGCTGTAAGCCCATGTGTTCAGCTTTGGGTGCACATGTTAAAGAACTCCAGGTAGTCAAACTTTTTGGAGAGCCCTCCACTACGGTGTCTCTCATAATCATATCGTGGTTTTGGGACGTTAGACCTCATATATCATCCTCAATTTCTTGACCGAATGCGCAAATAAAATCACTACAAGTGATATAGGACAAGTAACACAGAATATTTTCGAAAGACTGCATGGAAATTTGCATGTAATGGCACTGACTTTTGTGCTAATTTGCCGGCATATGCACACATTCAATCGCTACGACCTACTCCACACACGGAGCTATCATATCTCATGGGAATGTTCAAGCCATCAAGTGTGGTATACCTCAAACCGATTCCCATTACCCGAAGAGCCATAAGATGTTAATTATGACACAAGAGGAAGTCGGTTGATTCCGCGATAACCAACGGCGTAGCTCATCAGAGTGGAAAACTTTCCTCTAATTCTTTATTGCACGAGGAAGTCTGCCGAAAAAACAGAAACGACTAAGCTGTGTTCATTTGTCTGCACCGTTCGTCTTTGGGTCGAACTAATGTCGGTAATCGATACAAACACAAAACGATGTTCTCAATGTTTGCCGTGCATTAATAGAGACCTCACGAAGTCGGTTTTGGGGAGTGGACATGAAGCGGTTGGCAAACGTAGGAGGAAGAATACTGCCTGTACTGGGGCGTTCAGGCCATCTCACTCGACCGCTGCAATGTTGCTCCACGTCGAAAATGGGTGGCGTGCGGCGTCTTAGAGCAAGCCTGTTGCCATGTGACGTCAATTCAAGGAATCAGTCAATTGTGTTGACGAACGCAGTACTAGAAAGAAAGAAAGAAAGAAAGAAGGAAAGAAAGAAGGAAAGAAAGAAAGAAAGAAGGAAAGAAAGTAAGAAAGAAAGAAGAAAGAAAGAAAGAAAGAAAGAAAGAAAGAAACAATGAAAGAAAGAAAAAAAGAAAGAGAAAAGTCTGACTGACTGACTGACTGACTGACTGACTGAATGAATGAATGAATGAATGAATGAATGTATGAATGAATGAATGAATGAATGATGGGGTGATACGTGCCAAAGCCTCGATGTGATGATGAGGCACGCCGTGTAGAGGAGTGCTTCGGAAATCGTGACCCCACTTGGGGTTCGTTAACGTGCACCTGAATCTAATATAGCACTTCGCCTTTATCAAAGAAATGACTGCCGCGGCCGAGGTCGAATCTATGACTTTCAGGTCAACAGCAGAGCATAGCACCGCGTAGCAACTGTATCACCATGGTGGCATATAAATGAATAAATAAAATAAATAAATAAATGAGTAAGCCAACAAACAAAAAAAGAAAGTTGTCTTGTTTCTTGTCCAAGTCGTGAGGGATGCTAGGTATATGTAAAAAAAATGTTTGTGTCACAGTTGTTTTTGAAGTATACATCAGGGGTTCGTGTAGCGGAACATACTCCTGGCAAATTGAACGCGAAGTTTATGAATGAATAAACTCGCGATGCAGTTTCCTGATATGCTAAGGAGACATAACCTAAGCGTTTGTTTCCACAATCGCTTTTTTGAATAACCAACAGCAGAACCGCTTGCCCACTATGAACTCGTTACGAATTCTGACATTGTTTGCTGTGGCGCGGCTTTATGGAGCAGTGCAGAGACGGAATCCAAAAAGCGAAGCCTCTGCTCAACGGGTGCTTGCAAACGCTCGTGACGTTCACCCTCCCTAGAAGTAGAACGAAAAGACAGAAATTTAGGGTGCTACTGTGCGATAAAACGGAGGAAATGACACGGTATATAGAACGTGGTATACGGAGCGCGCCACCCTTCTTCACCTTCGTTTTGAGTAGCGCCACCTATCCTTTAGTTCCGAAGGCTTCGCGGCAGCGCTCGCGAGCGGCGTCCGCGCGCGCCCTGCTCGTATCCCAACGTGCACCGTGTTCGTTTTCTCACTTTGGGAGAGTCCGCGCGCTGAGTGGCTGTCAAGGGTGCGCTCGCCCCCTCGCCAGCGTCCGTCACTGTGGCGGGCAACTTTAGCGCTCTGTAGCGCGCGCTCCGACGTCTGTCCCGTCTCCAACGTTGGTGCGCGTTGCTCAAACATCGACGACGTCGCTTCTTTTCGTCGTGCGACGTCATTGAGGTGGAAGAAACAAAGTTAAGAGAAACGGCACCGTCGCGACAGCCGCTACCGGGCGGCGTCGCGTCGTCTGCTACGGGACCCCCGGCGTGTCGTCTGCTGCGGCCTGCGACTCACTCCAAAGGGCGACACAGCCGCCGCAGTTGCGTTTGGCTGCCCGAACCACAGCCGGCGCCTGCCAAGAAAGTCCTCGCGTCATTTTGGTGTGTCGGCGTTGATGAAAGTGGTTACGTGCTTTCGGAAGAGAATTGCCGTCCTTTTCTCTCTTTCTCTCTGTGGTAGTGACGTGGCCCGCGTGTGAGTGTGTGTGTGTACCTCGGCACTTGCAAACCGGTGGTTCTGAACACGTACCGCCAAATGGCGCCCGTGTTTTTCATCCCGTGAATACTTAGGTACTGGAGCGTACTCGTCCTCTGTTTTGTGATGATGACCTTCTTTGCACGCGGTGTTTGGAAAACGTTCGACACGTATCCCTTTTCCTGTTATGTCAGTGGCGTAGATCGTCGTTAGTCTGTACGCTGTGATGACGATTATGATAATCGATCGGTAATCGTGTGGTACTCTGGTTTGTGTGGTGAGCTAGTCAACGTTTCCTTAGAGTTCATCGGGAAGTGGGACCTCTACGAGAGTGAAGACTTTGGCCAAGTGACCACTCTACGTACTCTTGTGTGTCCTTGCGACCAGACTCAGTCTACCTACGCGATGGATATTCTATTTACTCTTGCGACTATGCTTTAGGTGGTGCTTCGGTGTCGTCAATGGTGCTGTAATAAGAGTTAAAGGAGAGAAAAAAAAAGGGGGGAACCGACAACTTGTGCTTCAAGAGACGGCGGAAAAGGCCGGAAACACGATCGAAAACACGGGGCAGTTTCGGCGTGTCGTTGGCGGTCTGGCACGCCGGTCGAGATGAGAGCCCGGCCGTGCCAGCGTCTCGTGAGACCCGAAGGCCCGGGTCTTGGGCGGGCCGAGAGACATGCGTCTGCGTCGTGCCACTGAGAAGGCCGTAGCGGCCGGAGTCAGAATGTTGAAGCGGGTCCACTCGCACATGAAGGCGCGCAAGCCGGCCTTCCTCGAAGTGGGCGGCTTATCGCAGGTAAGATGGGGACGAGTCTTTCGCACTCCCGCACGTATCGCTATGCGCGCCAATGGTGTGCTTATTTGCATAGAGGATTCTGAGCTAAAGTTTGTAGATAGGTGCACGTGAGTGTGTGTGTGAGAGAGAGAGAGAGAGACAGACAAAGAAAGAAATGGTGTTATAATTGTATTTATTTATTTATTTATTTATTTATTTATTTATTTATTTACAAACACTGCGATCCTTCAGTTGAAAGATCATGGCAGGGTGGGAAAAATGTTCGAGAATCGGTACATACAAAATAATATTTAAAACACAATAAATCGTACGATGTGAGTATACAAGGCGAAGGTTCAAAAACGCTTACTTCAGCAAATTTTTCGAATAACATAACACATAATAACGTAACACCTAGAATACGGGTTACAGACTAACACAATAATTACAATAAACAAATAATACAATGCAATGTGTAGGGATGGTTTAGGCGATGCTGTTTTCAAACAATGACAGTTTCTTGTGTAAAACGACATCATTTGTCAAGGCTATTCCAGTCATTAATAGTTCTAGGGAAGAACGAATACTTGTGGCAGTTAATCCGTGAAGGTAAAGGAGTTAATCCGTGAAGGTAAAGGAGTAACCAGTCGAGCCGCCGGCAGTCTGCGGTGTTTGTTTCTTCAACTCGATATACGAGAGTGAGAACCATGTGAAAGCATGAAATAAGTTCTCACTATTCTCGTTATACGCCTTCTTGCTTCCTTAGAACAAATACAAACACGCATTCTCCTTAACGGCTGTGGCGCGACGATCCGTATTCCTTTGCCACACGATGCAGACGCATTTTGTACAGCGCTACGACGTCAGCCTATAGTGGACAAGTGGAGATAGATGAATAGCTCGCCAGTATTAAAAAAAATAAAAATAAATGAACGTCGCAGCTTCACCGAAAGGTTGGCACAACAAAAGAGAAATTTTATTGTTTTGCGATACAACCTGCGATGGCTGATGTTCCGGAGGATCGTTTATTCTTGTCTGTTTGATTTATATTAACGTATTACGTAAGAACAAGCACATATTATAGATTAAAAAGAACAAACGTAGCAACCGCTGAACATCGTATACCTGGCAAGGGCCTTGGTTTCGGTGTTAAGAAAGCGACAAATTCGTGCTTAATTGCAGTGAGCCTCTTTACCGCTCACTCTTCAGCTCAGAGAGTTTCGTAGAATAATACCTAGAGGTGAATCTGGTGCTGCGATCGTGTACCCTCATGAAAATTATGGGAAGTAAAGGCTTCGGACTGGATCGCGTTAGCCAGTGAACTGTCTACAGATTTTTTTCTACAGTTTCGGTTTCCTTCTCCGTGCAGCGCTGGTAATGGGGTGGAGTGAAGATGGCCAGAACAGTGCCTTTGTTGTTCAAAGGGGCCGAAGACCAGTAGATTTCCTAATTTGCAGCGACCTTGGAGCTTGACGGGTCGTATTTGACAGTTTAAACGAAGCCTCGTCCACTCACCGCTGCGCAAACGTGCGTAGCGTTTCATACCAGTGCATGGATGTTGCACGTCGAGTTCGTGTTTTTTCTCTGGTGCATCTTGCCTAAACTGGTTCGAATCAACTTCAATACGACGGCGAAGCTAAATGAATGCACCGTCATGCTCCTCCGTCTCGGCTTCAGAAGAAAACGAATGTGCGAGCAGATCATTTGGACAGGCGGCCCCGCTGCGGTGGTCTATAATGGCTAAGGTACTCGGTTACTGACCCGCAGGTCGCGGAATCGAATCCCGGCTGTGGCGGCTGCGTTTCCGATAAAGGCGGAAATGTTGTAGGCCCGTTTTCTCAGATTTGGGTGCACGCTAAAGAACCCAAGGTGGTCGAAATTTCTGGAGCCCTCCACTACGGCGTCTCTCATAATCATATGGCGGTTTTGGGTCGTTGAACCTCATATATCAATCAACTTGGGCAGAAGCACCTGGCATCGCAGTAGACGAAACGTCAGGTGTTTTTCACTTGATACTGTACTGTAATTTCTATAAATAGATAATGCGTACTCTACAGAGTGAAAAACGAGCATGTTCGTTGTCAAGTGCTGTAAATTTATATTATAACACTTGGGATGCCAGATCTTCAACGCAATAGCAGAGCGATTTACATCCTGGTGGTTAAACATTTCCAGGTTTCACTTATATCTCATGATTAAAAAAACCTTTTGCAATAAAGTTTGCGTAGAAATAATTGAAGCAAGTTTCAATTGGATATAGTTTTATATCACTTTGTTTTATACTCGGCAAAGAAGCGTTGCGAATCTCAAGAACGCGATCCATCCGAAACAGATCCGAAGCCTGTACTTCCCATTATTCTCATGCGGGCACACGCCCCGCTGAATGAGCCAGCGTAGACACTATAGCGCCAGATTCCCCTCCAGGTGTTATTGTATGAAACTCTATGGTTCGGCCATTCAGGAAGCAACTTTGGATCTGTATTTTTGATAACACCAGTTATTAGGCTTAAGGGTAGTCTATGAAAAAATACTTATTCATTTGGTTGGTTATATAATTAGTTTAGGCGAAGATGTCACCAAGTATTGTGTCACCGGATGGAGACAAGATTTTGTCACCCGCTGCGGTAATGTGGTTACAGGGCTCAGCTACGGGCTCAAAGTCCGCGGCTTTAATCGCGGCCACGGTGGTGGGTCGCGTTTCGATGGATCCGAAATCATGAAGGCCCGTGTGTTGTCCCATGTCAGTCCACTTTAAAGAAGACCAGAATCTCGAAACTTCTGGAACGCTCCACTGCGGTGTGCTTCGTATTCACATATTGGTTTCAGCACTTAACCTCCTACCCTGCTCCTGCCATAACTGTGACTGTCATGGGGACATCTGCATTTGAAGAGATCGATACAAAGCCTCAAGATAAAAAAAAAGCTGAATACTAAGTGTCATAGTAGAATTAAGCGCAAGAAAAATAGATGAAGAAAGAACACAGTGCTGTGTTCGTGCGCCATGTTCGTGTAGTTCTCTCTTCATCCCTGTTTTCGTGCTTAATTCCACAGAATTCTATAGAATTCAATGGTATGGGATATTCTGATACTAAACCGACTCGTCCAACAAGCCACTCTTTTGAAGTTCATACTAAGTGAGCAGAGCAAAACTTCGATACATAACTATATTGTTAGTTGAAAGTGCTCTGGCTAGCAACAAAAAGCGTTAGGTGTGAATATGGTCCAAATGCAACTGTTTAACCGACTATTCGCGTAGTATACTCCCGTGCTATACTTATGACATGGTGCTGTTACGCTATTACCTCACCTGCCCTTCCGTCGAAGAACCTTGAGACGCCAAGGACGGACGTTGTTGATGTTATCTGCACCGAGAAAATTTAGCGTTAATACGAGCCTAATTATGTAACCGTATAAGCTGTAGATCAATTTTGATAATCGCCGCTCGGTGGGTTCTGCAAACAAGGAGATCTGCTGGGCTCAAATCTAGTTAGACCAGAGCAGCTTAATTTATCGACCGCTTCGTCGACGTGGAGTGTGTGGACGTGCTAACGAAATGCTGTGCGTGTGCCCGCGGGTCTGTTTACTTTTCCTGTTCCTGATTATGTTTTTTTCTCGCACGCTGTGCGAGCATTCACGCTAATGGATTTCCAACTTGCTTTTCACTAATATAGTCAAGCGTGTTGTCGGGCGGCACACACTAATGCAACCGACTGACACGTTGGCGTTGCCGTCTGGCGTGGTAAATTAGCGCTATGCGAGTACGTCGCTTATGTACAAGAAGTGATATTAACCAGATGAGCAGGTACGAGTGCATCTGAGCTGCACTTTCTGTCATCCATCGGCGTGTTCCTGTTGGTGAAATGATTTTTCGACGTGGATCTCTTTTTAGCAGTCTTCTTTCCCTCCAATATATAGTCACGGTATTTGCTTCGATTATATTCAGGACAAGGTATATGTATTTCACCCTTAGGTATGCGAAATTTTAAGTTTTTTTTATTGTGTACAGTCTTCCGTCAGTGGCGAAATTTTGGCTTTTTTGGTGTAGCATTTTTTTCACGGTTCTCTATGTGAGGCAAGGAAAACAAGGGCGCACAAAAGGGAGACTCTCTCTTTCTCCATGTGTGTGTGTGTGTGTGTGTGTGTGTGTGTGTGTGTGTGTGTGTGTGTGTGTGTGTGTGTGTGTGTGTGTGTGTGTGTGTGTTTTACGACCTAGATATATGTAGAGTGGTTAATTAAATGTTGCAAACTACTACACAAACGGGGGGAGGTCGCATATGAAGGTCAAATCAGTAATCATGCCCGCAGATTGCTATCCACTGGAATTTTTGGCAGTAGTAGAAACTACAAAGCACAAATAATGGCTGGTTTGAATTTCTCGGGAACAAAAAAATAAAAGAGAGAGACGTCGTAGTTGAAAGATTATTCATTGGGTGACGACGTTAAGTTATGGTTAATATGATGACATATATCCACGGAGGAAGGAAAAAGAAAGGAAGGAACATTACGTCACATGGGTGAAGCCAAATGAAGCCCGCCGTGTCGGCCCAACACGTGATCAAAACGTCAGAGCGTGGCGATACGTTTTAGCGCTCTCGGTGGTGGTCCGTTTTTGAACCTCCTGCGTGAACCGGCCGGTCTGAGCCGAACAAACGCATTCCGGATAAAGGCTCGTTCGGCAAGTCTCGTCACTTGCGTGATCTTGATGAAAAAGGTCACGTGTCGGGCCGGCGTACTTTAAAACGGGCTGACTTGCAAAGAGTGGCGGCGTGACGTCATGCTCGTTCTTTCCTTTTACTCCCTCGATGCGCATATCGCACTTGACGTACAGATAGAAAGCGTTGATGTCGACAGTTTCGGCCAAAGTCTCGCCTTCGTCATTATATATATATATATATATATATATATATATATATATATATATATATATATATATATATATATATATATTTATATATATATATATACGTGCTGTACAAAAGGTGGTATGATTTGCAAGCGGTGGGGCCCTCAAAGGCTCGCAGGCCGGCATGCATACAGCTTCGACGGCGTATCCCACGCCGTCTTTTCTTGTCTCCGTATGTTTTGTTTGTTTTCTGAGCGCCTTAGGTCCATGCCAGCCTACCTGTTGGCTTCATGTATGCTTCCATCATCTGACCGCTTTCTGTTCTCTTTGATTCCTCACGCTGCAGCGCCGTTTGCCTTCCTATTTAGACGTACGACTCACGGGTCTCTATGTTAGTCGGGCGCTGATTAAGGTGTCACGAGAAAGACTGAAAAGAAAGAAAGAATGAAAGAGAGACAATCGTTGAGAGAGCGAAGAGAGGGTAGGAAAGGGAGACTGTCGTGGCCCGTCGGTGACGGCTGGCATCAATTGAACAGGCGGTGAAAGAAAAAAAAAACACTTCAGAGCGCGATTGTGTCGCGGGAATTCATCATGTCGCCGCTATAGGTTCTAATATACACGACGGCCATGACGGCTGGCGTGCGTCTCTTGTAGGTGACACGCTAGTTCTCGTGCACGCCCCTCCTGTGCGAATTGCACGCATCGTGTTACAGAGTTTTTAGAAACGTTTGCCACCTGATAAACTTCGAATATTCATATCCTGAAATGGCAGTGTGTAGAACCCCTTTTACGTTCCTTTTTTAATTCACCCCAACGTTAGCTCCCTCGTTTCGAAACCTCCTTTGGCCTATACTCGTACTGTGTGTGATCTGCACTGTGCAGTCAGTCTAACTCGTCACAAGCGAGTTATGCAGGCTAGTTGGCCTGGGAATTGTGTATGTGTCTCCTCGTGTTTGGTGTATTCGAGAGATTGCTTTCTTCCTTTATATATACGGCTGTGTCTTGCAGTTGAGTTCCTTAATTTTTACCAGGTAAAAGCGAACCGTGTGTGTTAGGAACTTACCGAAACACTTCTGACTCAGTTGCTTAGACCTATTTGGGCACTCCGCTCCAGTTTGAAAATGAAGGGAGCGAGAAACACAGCAGTCCTTCCTGTGGAACACGTACTGCATGACACAGTAGTCTGCGTAGTCGAAGTAGCTATACAACTTGGTAGTTAGTCTTTAATTAATTTAATTAGAAGAGGCGTCATTCGACTGCGTGGTTACTGTTCCTGTAATGTACATGCACCATTCAGTACTCGTACGTAATTCAGGCCCTCATTAAAACAATTATACAATATCTTTTCCGTTCCCATGGGCAGACTGAGGCACCTCGAAAGTGTGTACACTCAGTATACAGGTTTTTGGCCTTGTTGGTTTATGAATTCAGAAAACGCAATGGCTCAATGCTACAGGCGAGGAAGCAAGATGTACCGGAAAGAGTAAAATGGCGTCGCTATAAATATTTTGCGTCCAGTGAAATGAATCCAGATACTCTGCCGCAAAAGCACAGGTATAGCTCGTAGTATCCGTGAGTGTCATAACACGTATGCGTAAAACAACCGGCAAAGTCTGAACCTGTAAGCTGCGTGACTCGGAGTCGCCAGCTAACCGAAGTTGCCCTTGACCTGTTTGTGACAGAAATGAGCATCTGGGTCGTATTCGCCACTGTTTTCATATTTTATTCTTTTCTTTCCCTCCCACTTCGGACGTCGGTTTCACGAGAACCTATACGAAAAAGCAGGGTCTCTTGGGTTAGCTTAACCACAGTCGTAAACCATAGGGTGACTCAAACGCTGACGTCAGGGACGGGAGGTGCGTGTTCCGCTGGTTATTTACAACGCACTCTCTAGGTCACAGCGCCACTTGCTAAGACTCTCTGCTGCAGGCGTGGGCGGATCTCTCTATTCTCCCTATAGCCCTACGACGTTTCCGGTCGGCAATCATCCGCTGACGAACGCAGCTAACGTGCTTTACCTCTCGGTACTTGTTTATCTCTCGCTTTCTCTTTCTTTCCCTTTACCCCTTTTCCTCTCTCTCTCTCTTTTCGAACAAGTACACGGACTCCACGAGCACGAGAAAACCGATTTTTAAGATTTTTTATAGGTGCGAACGTGTTGGCCCTTGTAGAACGAGCTGCCCGCCTATGCTTTCTCCTAGCACGTGTAAGCAGTGTTACCGACGCGTTTGTTTTTATTTGTTCGTGTCGGCCTTCGAAAGGGTGTTCGAAAAACAAACTCGCGAAGGCGGGGGGCCGTCGCGTGACAGGTTGCTGCTTGGGCACGCCACGTGCGTCGGCCTTGCCCTCCCGCGGTGATCTAGTGGCTAAGGTACTCGGCTGCTGACCCCCAGGTCGCGGGATCGAATCCCGGCTGCGGCGGCTGCATTTCCGATGGAGGCGGAAATGTTGTTAGGCCCGTGTGCTCAGATTTGGGCGCACGTAAAAGAACCCCAGGTGGTCGAAATTTCCGGAGCCCTTCACTACGGCGTCTCACATAATCATATAGTGGTTTCGGAACGTTAAACACCACTAATCGATCAATCAATCGTCAGCCTTGCATGAACCGTGCGGTAAATGTCGAAAAAGAATTGCCGGTGTTGCCTCTCGTCTCTGAAAACATCGTAACACAGAAAAACCAATACATTTCCGCCTTTCTTTCTTTCTTTCTTTCTTTCTTTCTTTCTTTCTTTCTTTCTTTCTTTCTTTCTTTGTTTGTTTCTTTCGTTCTCTCTTTCTTTCTTCCTTTCTTTCTTTCTTTCTTTCTTTCTCTCTTTCTTTCTTTCTTTCTTTCTTTCTTTCTTTCTTTCTTGCTTGCTACAAAGAGCCGCTAAGTGTTGAGTAATTACGAGTATTAACGAAGTTGAGTGTCACGTCACACATAAGTCAACGGTGTTCTGAAGCTTTGTTTCTAATACACGACTGCTATTCCGCATGTACGTACCACGCGTTGCCTGTCTGAGCCACGACCGTAGAAAGCTCGGAATCGTTCCTACTATAGGGTGTAAGAACATTATAGGAACATTCTGAAGCTCCTGTGACACTTTCTGCACGTTATTGGTTCTTCGTGTTTGTTGCTCTATAAACAGGCTGCCGAAGTTGACTCTAATCTCTGGTGCTAATGAAAGCTTGAAAACACTGGCGTCAAGATATTCAAAACTTGCAGCACGATCGGAGCTCATGGGTTAGTCATTCCGTTGAGAAGTGTCTCTCTTTCTGGCTCCTCCTCTCTCTATGTGTGAGCAGCCAATTCACTGTGCAGTAGCCATTGTCTTCCATTGTCTAGCTATTGTCTCCTGTCTGTTGTTAACAGCCATTCGGCTGCTGTTCTCTCCCCGGTGCGGATGCATTCTTTAACGTTCGGTAAACCTAAATTAGAGCATCACCTTGTCAATCTTTGCGTACTACTTGTCGATTGTATACGCAGCGTGGAAACAACCTAGGTGCGCAAAGTAAGCAGAGCCGTGCCCCCCCCCCCCTTCCCCCCACCCACCTTTCAAAACGGGAGGCCGAAAATAGCACCTTTTCCTATCTTTTTGAAACCGCTACACACCTTTTCACAGGAAGGAAAAAAACACCGCCATGATGGGCTGTGCGCGGAAGTACAAAGGCCAAGGGCGCAGCGTGTCCAGTGCATTTTTGAGGGGACGCGCCAATTGGCACAGCCCAAGGAGGGCTATGGCGGCGCCCAGGGAGGCGTTTATGAAAAGGTGAATACATAAAGAGAGAAAGACAAAAAGCTCGTCTTTTCTGCATCCGATCCAGCGTCGTCATCGTTATATTCTGCGCGGCTTCGAAAAGACGTGCAAAGGATGGACTCGTGCAAATCGTGTCGCAAGGAGCAGACCGTCCGGTGTTGCGAGATCCGGGCCAACGCCGAGCGCGAACTGCTTTTCAAGGCGGTCGCGTCACTTTTTAACACTCGGTCTCGTTCAGCTGACTGCAGCCGCAACGCGTGTTCGTTGCTTTCCCAGACGTTGCGTTTCCTCTCGACGGGCGTTTCGCGCCGACACAGGCTCGCTTCAAGCGCGCGCTTTTGTTGTCTTTTCAAGCCACGCGTCCGTCCCGCCGAAGAGTGCAAGCACGGGAGAGCTTGCGGCACCGACGCACAGAATCCCTGACATCGGCGCAACACTCGCTTTGCGAGAATTCGATGACCTCTCCACTCGCCAATTGCGTTTGCGTTGTTCCCCCGGCGTCTCCTTCTGCTTTTTTTGTGTGTGTAAGCTCCACGGCCCCGCTCTCTTTGTCCTTTCATCCGTTGTAGCGTTATAGAAGCGCCTGCTGACGCGTTTGTGGGGTTTGCTGTGTTATCGGCAACGGGAACGGTTTGTTTCAGTTATAGTCTGTATATATAGTGAAAGCGTTGCCCATCTCGCTCTGCCACTCGTTATGCAGCGACACGTCCATTTGGCTGTGTTCAGACGTGCACTGGACACCTTCTTCAAAGTACGAGTTGCTGCTTGCAACATTATAGTGATGAAGTGGCGAGGAAAAAAAGCAAAAAAAAAAATAAGGCAAGCACTTTCCAGCTTTCGCGTTCCGAAAAAAAGCTCAAAAAGAATGGTCACAATACCTGAAAACTCATCGAACGAACCACGGTATAATTAACGTAGGGTGCCCGCTTCGCAGCGAGTAGGTTTTTATACGCGACATCAGCCACCACGAATTATGTATTACGCTGCATACACTTTGCTTGCCAGAGGCTGCCCCTTCTGAGACACACACACGCGCACTCGTGTTCACACAATGCCTTTTTATTTGTGTCTTTACGCACACACGATTTCCTTACGTTATGGTTGCGTACAATTATTCGCCAGGAAAGCGCAATGCTTTTCACACTATTATTTCTTTTTAACAACATTTCTTTTTAGCAACATTTCCTTTTAACATCTTTCATTCCCCTCACCCCTTTCCCCAGCACAGGGTAGCCAGCCGGTCTAAGAACTGGCTAACCTCCCTGTATTTCCGCTTAAACTTTCTTCCTCTTCTTCATTTCCACACTATTATTAACCGAAACAGCCGACCAATCACAAACGCCCCCCCCCCCCCCCCTCCACCGCTTACGGAGAATTTTTCGTGTCTTTCTCGTGTCCTATCCGGTCGTATAACCTATACGACCGGATATTCTTACCTTTTAGATCGGGAGCTGGCGTGTCAGAGCCCCGCTTTCAAATCGTCGCTAAACCAAAGTGACATCTTCTCCTGAGCTTCGTTCCCCGCTGTCCACCCTAGCTCATCGGGCCTGGCCGGGTGGGGGCACCGGAGAATGTCGCAAGCGCGATGCCCCTCTCGACACGCGTGCTGCGCAGTGAAGCGACTGGGCTGTCTGCCTCTTTTCGCTCGTCAAAGCGATTTGTCTCAGCGCGCTCGCCCACGGAGCTAGCTACACTGGCATGCTGCTCGAGGTGCGGAACACGGCACGACCGGCCGACGTCACTATTTGGCAGCAACCATGCCGCCTTGAAGGGCGCGCTGCGCGATGACATTGAACACTGTTGCGGGATTCGAAGCACGACGGCTCTGCGACAGTTCGCGGCCGCTTGGTCGCGATACGCACCGGGGTCTAAACTTCAAGGCTTTAAACGTTCGTTCACTCGAAGCGCGTTTATTTTGCGCGGCCGCCACCTCACCCGGGGAGTCGTGAAATGTTTGGAGAGCAAAGGAAGTTCTGAAATGTTGTACACCTTTTTTTATGCCGGTGAGGGGGAGCACCTCCTTTATGGGCCCTGATTTGCTAATAACGTCTGCTTTTCGAACAAGTGCGCAGCTAGGTACACTCATAAGTCGTCTTCACAGTCTTCTGCGACGCCCCGTTTTCTTGACGTGACATCGCACCGGAAATGAGCGTTCGCATACAATACATAACCATGCAATCACCGTGGTAGATAAGCTAAATGTCGGCAGGCTCTGTGACAATTCAGTAACGATGAAGCGAATGAAAGAGTTAAAACATACAAGTGCAACACGCTATGTAAATGTCAGCGCGTGGTCCCTTGGCTGGCTTTCTATTTTTCTCTCACGCATTCGTGCTGTCGACATTGCGCAGTCTTACAACTCGGATGACAGAGTAGGCCTCTATCATTCTGTGTACGATGCGTCGGCTGCCGTACAGCAACCTTCCTAGACTTCCACGCATCATCATCATCAGCCTGTCTACGTCCACTGCAGGACAAAGGCCTCTCCCATGTTCCGCCAGTTAACCCGGTCCTGTGCTTGCTGCTGCCAATTTATACCCGCAAACTTCTTAATCTCTTATGCCCACCTCACCTTCTGTCTCCCCCTAACCCGCTTCCCTTCTCTGGGAATCCAGTTAGTTACCCTTAATGACCAGCGGTTATCCTGTCTACGCGCTACATGCCCGGCCCATGTCCATTTCCTATTCTTTATTTCAACTATGATATCCTTAACCCCCGTTTGTACCCTAATCCACTCTGCTCTCTTCTTGTCTCTTAAGGTTACACCTACCATTTTTCTTTCCATTGCTCGCTGCGTCGTCCTCAATTTAAGCTGAACCCTCTTTGTAAGTCTCCAGGTTTCTGCTTCGTAGCTAAGTACCGGCAAGATACAGCTGTTATATACCTTCCTCTTGAGGGATAGTGGCAATCTACCTGTCATAATTTGTCTGTTCTTCCACGCATAGTATGTGCTTACTTCCGCCCACGGGTTATTAATTCACATCCCACAATGGCTACCGAGCGACATAGCGGCGTCTCTCAGACGGGTGCGTAAGACCGCGCAGGTCGTAGGAGGCTATATTTTCGTAGCACGCCCATCACCTCAAGCGTTGGCGTTCCTGCGATGTATACATGTAGCCGACAGATGGAGTCACATGAGGAGGGGCAGCTTCTTCACCGCGCTCGGCCAAGCGTGGCGTCCCATCACCCTCGGTGTTCGGGTGCGTGGCCCAGGGAACGTAGAGACGTCGAGTCACTGGCCCGGCCCGCCGGCTGTGGCGTCACGCAGTTCTTGAACTCGAGCCAAAACTCCGCGAATCAATGCCGACCCTCAGACAAATAGGGAACGCTCGGTGGCGACGGGCGAATTGCGTCTTCGGGGAAGAGGGATCAACCCGTACCCGGTTTTGTCTGGCCGCGTCCGTAATTGGGAGAGAGACGTGGTGCGGTGCAGGAAAGGAGAAAGACGGCGCAAAAGCGCGACAACGGCGAGTCAAAAGAGACAAAAGGCACTGCGCCGTGCTCCCGACCGAATTGCAGAAATTAGGTGCCTTTTCTCATCTTCTAACCGCTACCACCACCAAAAGAGACACCAGCCACTCATCACGAGCCGAGTTAGAAATAATCTACGGAGGCCGCTGTCGCTCTCTTGCACTATATATATATATATATATATATATATATATATATATATACATACATACATACATACATACATACATACATACATACATACATACATACATACATACATACATACATACATACATATATATACACAGCACAAAGTACAAAGGAGCTTCACGTGGGTTGTTTGTAATACTCTTCTGGTTATATTGAATGATGCTAAAGGCCACTTTTATTTCCGCTTTGGGGCTATTGAAAAAATGGCAATAGCTGGTTAGGCGGCCGTTTGTGTGGATGACACAGAATGGAAAGCGTTGTGATGAGGTCGAGAGCCTGTTTACGCGTGGATCTTCAAGTGCGCCTTCGTGTGCCCGCCTTTAATGCAGCATTTCATTTCTCCTCACTATTTTATCTCATTCTGCCAGTTCAGGGTGACAACGGGATTTACATTTTGTCAACCTGCCCGCAGTTTTCTGCTTCGCTCTATCTTTCTTTCTCTCTAGCACAGACAGCTTCGAAAGATGTCAGGTTTCGGTCCAAATTTTTCACGTAGGTTTCGGAATTTTTTTATACTTCAGTCATATAAGATGTGAGTGCGTGCACGTGCGTAAAGAGTTAGCAGGCTTCGGGCAGTTTCCCCCGTAACATTCCGTTAAGTGACCACTTGCTTGGTTAATAATCTTGGTTAATATTACAGCAGGCAATCGTCCACCCTTCCGCTTCTCCTATAACACCCGAATTTCATAAGTGAATATGCAACACTGAATGTGCAATTGACTCAGCTTCCGCTTTCGGAAGTGGCTCGCACTTCTAGTGTTTACGATGTTTCCTAGTGTCTGAAAACTTGACATCGCTACATAGATCGCCAGACAACGTGAAACACTTGTGCGAACGTTTTCCCGTGCTAGACAGCTGCGACTTGTCTAACGTCCATCGCGCTGAGAGTCGCCCGCCTGGCGAGGCTACCAGGTAGCAGCAGTGAGAGTTCCCTAAACGCCCATACCAAGATGTTTATTTAATATTAGGAGGCGTTGTTTCTGAGAAGTAAAGCTGACGCTGCTCAATGAATAGCCTCTGCAGTATGCGGTGGCCTACGAGACGGGTGCGGCTAGTATCTGGCGGTATTGCTGTATGTCGCAAGCAAACATTCTGCTGAAAGTCCCCCCCGCCACCTTTTTTTTTTAATGCAGTTGGCAATTACCCTTTCTGTAGCAAATATCAGAACGTCGTGAAACGTAGTTATCGAAAATTGTGGTTTGCTAATGAATGTCGTGAGCTTTCGCACTATACTGTACAAAGGATGAAACTAGGAAGCGTGTGCCCTTTCGCAAGAACTATTTCTAACTGCATGGTTTGCCGTCTTTCCTTTATAATTTGTACAAGTGTATAGTAGAAGCTAACCTGTTCTTGGTATTGTTCATGGTGTAGAACTGTGTGCGTGTGTGTTTGTGTGTGTGTGTCTACGCACGCGCAGGTCAGTAACCATTGATACGAGTTTAATTGCGCGTGAAGTCCAATGAAGTGGTATACTTTCATAGACGGTGTACAGACGGCTTGTCTGCACGACAGTGTCGCTTCGTATGCTCGGCTTACGCCATCGCTTCGCGTCCGCATAATTGTACCACGCGACGTCCACCGGCGCGTGACGTCACACTTCTGCATCGTTACCGCTCACGCGACGTTTCGTCGATGGCAGCACTGCGAAACGCTCGCGGGAGTCACGTCCTACGTTGAATGCAAGTTTCGAAGATCACCGACATGCGTAGCGTGAGATCAGAGAAACTTGCCCAGGACTGTTACGTAACCTTCTGCATGAGTGTTTGCCGGCGAAGTGAAGGGAAATGAACTCTATTTGGTCCTGGAGAACTGGTCAGACACCCCCCTAAGAGGGGTCCGCCGCAGTTGCTAGCCACGTCCACGCCGGGACTGGAAGACTGTGGCCCTCCGCCCGTTTGCAGGCCTCCCGGACTGCCGAGTATTGGACTGAGAGTTCGGGGCTTTTAAGAGCTCTGTGCTTCCCAAGTTCTGTTTGACGTGAACTATATTCATCGAACCAGACTCGCAATCTCGTTCCCTGTCGTGATTACTAAAAGCCACCAAAAGTGCACCACTCACTCAATGTCGTCGCTGTCTCTTGTAATTGTTCCAAGGACACACAATTGTGAACGACATGTGTTGTGGTCGCGTCGTATTCATGTGTCTATTCTTCTTATTCTAAACTTCGTGCTGTGAAGGTGTTAAGCAACATAACCCCCCGCTACACCATTTTACAGCGCAGCTTTCAGCCGCCCGTTGCTGCGTTGAGCAGCGTAGCCGTTAAAGTTGTCCGCGTAACCGACAGAGCGAACGAAGGCGAAAGAAATCAGACGCGGAGTCTGTCCATGTCACGAGCCACTGGCCTCTGACCGCACTTTCTTCCTCCATTATGCGCGCTAGCCGTTCGGTCGCAGCTCGTATACGCATGCAGGGCTGGCACGTGCCCTGCGGCTGGCTTCGTTTGTAACGGGCCTGTCGGCGTTTCGCTTTGTTCCTGACGCCTGCAATGTACGAATCTGCGTGAGCAGTGCTCGAGCGTTAGCTGCAGTGCATGTTCGAATAGCGTACGGAAAGCATTGCGTTTGCGGCAACTGCGTTTGCGTCGTTACGCTAACCTCTTGCGGGCTCGCGTTGAGTGACGGAAATAGCGAGCGATCGCAACGATCAGATCCTTTAAGGTACGCTACTCTAAAACTGCCCAATATGGAACAAAAGTGACATTGCTACGACTGCGGATAACCAGAACTTGAAACACAGTTAACGCGAAGCTGTGCTCTGAATTCGCATTAGGGAGCATCGTAATCGTCGGTAATTTTTTTTTCTACGTTATGCGGCACAAAATCACTAACATACCGTCCTTATGCATTCACAAAAGATGAGTCAAGGGCCATAGCCATCTTGTATTTCTCAGCCAAGTGCACTAATCCTCCACCTCTCTCTCTCTCCCCCTCCGAGAGCTTTCTGTAGATATCTAACGTGGTAATTGCGTGCCGGTTTGACCAAGCGACGATGGAATTCGGTGACGTCATTAGGTGAAGTGGCAGAGACATCGTGACGATTGCACCAATTATTGCGACCTGGTATACGAAATGATGTCGCAGGACAACGTCATCAGACGATGATGACTTCTCGCACCACATGTGCTGACGCTGTTGACGCCGACTTTTAATTTTCGGGTTTCATTATCATTTATTTATTTAACCTGAAAGACCTTTTTCAGAGTATTACATGAGGGCGCATCTTGATCAGGCATCTAAGGCTTCCGCCTTAAGAAAGGAAAAAAAAAAAACGAGTATTCGCCAGAGTGTCTGCCATTCGTGATGTTGTGTTGTCATGAGCATATGACGATAATGCGGCAGATTCTAGACGAAGTTGCTGACGGGGCAACGCGACTACTGGCGCATCGATGTATCTAAATGTCACGCTTCTCCTGAAGCCACTTTTTGAGCGCTGGTCCGTTTCTTGCGGGACAAGTACATAGAGAGGGGGCAAAAGAAGGGTACTTATGCGCGTTGTCCACTTAGTCAGGAGGCTGACAGTTTCTCTTTCCGGATTCCCCCCCACACCCCTCTGCACCTTCCGTGCTCTCGGAAGCCACAGATTATGGTAATGAACGACAGGACAAGAAATTGTGTCGAGGTTTCGGGCTTATTTCGAAGGGTGGCCCGCTGCTAATGACGAAGAACGAGGGCACGTAGAAAGGTGAGAGCCGACTCGGCGATGTTCGGGGGTCACGCTGAAAGATCGACGTTCATATGCGTATCGGCAGGCATGGAGGGGGGGTGGTGAGGGTGTACCATTTATGATAAGCGTATGCAAATAGATGACCACGGCGCGATTCGACCTCCTCTGTCAACTGGGAACAGTCGGGAAACGCGGATGCGCTCCCTCATACCTCCCTCTCTCTTGATCTTCCTGGACACCACCCCACTCCCCTTCTTTCCAATTTCTCCAGGGCCACCCGTGACTGCGTGAAAATTAAGCCATCTCTCTGCAGCCGCTAGCTCCCGCAGGGAAGGTCGGTCGCATTTATTTCTTCCGGAACGACCTCTAGGACACTTTCTCGCATTCCTTGACCACTATTTTCTTCCTTCCTTCCTTCCTTCCTTCCTTCCTTCCTTCCTTCCTTCCTTCCTTCCTTCCTTCCTTCCTTCTTCCTTCCTTCCTTCCTTCCTTCCTTCCTTCCTTCTTTCGTTCCTTCTTCCTTCCTTCCTTGCTTCCTTCCTTCCTTCCTTTGTTTCATTCATTCTTTCTTTCTTTCTTTCTTCGTTTCTTTCTTTTTCTTTCTTTCTTTTTCTTGCTAAAGCCGAGTAGGCCTTGCCCCGTTCATCCTGCCTAATCTCCGAGTAATTATTTTCATATTCGTGTTATTTATTGCGGTCATCGGAATGCCCTTCTCCAACTTGGGGCATCGGGGAGCTGATCAAGCACCGCCGCGCTCCTTGCCAGCCAGCGGCCTGTGGGAACGCATTTAATTGAAATGCCTTTCCCAGTTCGTTGGATTTATGGCGTTACGTATTTTTTGTGTGCTTTTTCCAGTGCCTCATCTCCTCTTTCTACACTTTATTGGAGAGCGACAAGAAGTAATCTAATTTGTCCTGCCTGAGTCGGAGGATCCACGTAAATACAGATGAAGCTAGTCGGGTAATGCTGCAGGTATAGCATGCTTATTAACACCTGTTGAAGACTCTCGAAGATGTATACTTTTTATCAACGCTGAATAACAGCATCTAAACCATGTTTATAAAAAGTACACTGTCTCTTTTCGTTCTGCATCATATAGAACATCTAAATTGTCATTTATTTGTTTGTCAGCACAGAGGGGAGTGCGGGATAAAGGGATCAATTGTAGACGTGTGCCGTTTCATTTTAACTAAAGAGAGTCCAATTGAAATGCTTCTAAATCAAGATGCAGAGATATTGCGTCCCTTTCAAGGGCCCCCCAATATTTAGCGAGTTTTCAAAGGAGTGCTAGATTTTATTGCATTTTTTTCTTCCTGCCCTTCGTAAATAAGTAACGGAGCACCACAAGCGAAATTTATGAATGTTTTTTTTTATTCTTACTTAGACATCACCTTACCGCTCCTAAGCAGCGATACTATACATGTTAAAATGCTCTTCTGATGCTCCTTTGTTGGACGCCACGGGGGCTTGTGTAGGACACCGAGATTTATTTTTTTTCTCGCGTTAGTTATTCGCATTTGTCAGAAACAAGAGGCCTCGCCGGGCAGTTGCTGTCTTCGAGGGCTCAACAACAACCATTAATCTTCCCCACTGGGTGTTCTTTCTTTGAATCTACATAAAGACTCGCTCATCCTGTCCACCCGCCACCCTTGTTTTTTTTTAATTTCTTTTCCTTGCTACGACTCGCTGCGATGTGTGAAAGACGCGTCGAAGACGATGCTGTAGGCGTTTGTACGGGCGATCGCGTATTGTTTGTCATGCATAGCGGCCGGAAGCGAACAAAAGATGCAGGTATGTGCGGTATATAACGGTATAGCAAGGCCCGCGGGGCATTTTTCATTGCGACACACGCCCCGCGAAGAAACCGTCACCGTCAGCACATCCCCGTTTTATGGTGTTTAAGCGCAGCTGTATTATATGGGGACCACAACGGCGGCGCATTTCTTCTTGATAGGCTCTTCTTCCCAACATTCTTCTAAAAAAGAGAGCTCTGTCATCGCTCCAGGCGACGCTGGTTGTGCTGATACCCTAAAAAAATGCCGCAGAAAAAAGACGCGAGGCATGTATAGAAGCATTCAATGGAACAAAAAAAAATGCTGCTCGGACTTGCGTTGGAAGGTGCTGAAGAAGCCGTTAGCGCGTTCTTTATGTATTCCTATGTGCGTGGGCGGGCTTTTTTCATGATTGCTTATCATTCGTTTGGCTGCATTTTCTTGCTGAGGTTTGTACTCGTTTAGCTGGTATAGCCCCTGTGTAGTGTGTATTTTTCTTTGCATGTTCGCGCTTCTTTATTAAGTTTACGTTGCTGTTCTCAAGGTAACGCATTTTCTTCTTACATGCGGGGTCGCCGAGATAAGCGTAGTGTGCAGTTTCTGGAAGATCAGTGTGCAGAGTGAGGTGAACTGTTGTTGCGTTTCTGGGAGGAGTCTTTTCATCGTTGCGAATAACGCGCACATTTTGGGGCTGAAAACTACTTCAGTTCTTCCCCCCCCCCCCCTCTGCTTAACTCCTCTGTTCTTTACGCCGCAAGTGGTACGTCGAGCTCTTTATTAGGCAAGTAATATGTTTTCCTGTGATCTTTCCCGGCTCGATGCACGCACAGGTGTCGCTTTTTAGTTTATATCTGCCGGGGAGGAGGAGGAGTCGCTATCCGTCAAAGTGCCGGAAACTAATTAAGCTGTAGCTTCAGCAGTACTTTAAGTACCGTATAAAGCAGTGGCAACGAAGTTCGTTGTTTGTCTTGGGTTGATTGCTTCTAAGCGTTTTCTCTTTCAATTTTTTTGTCTCGGTCTCTTTGTGTGTAAGAGAGGGAGGGGGGGGGGGCAAACCAGCACGTACTTTTATACCATTGCAACGCTCGTGAGATAAAGTTTAGAGTTCAGTTCAAAGTGCACAATTAACTGTACTTGCAAGTGAAGTAGGCCGGTGTGGGCAATCGCCGATCTTGTCTTTGTGTAGCAACTTATCGCGTATACACAATTTGGTGGCGGAGCAATTAATATCTCAGACACGATGCTGTGCATACCTTGCATTATATAGATTGACAATGGGTGACATTTCATAGCAAAACTTCGTATGGAACACTAGGAACGCAGCCAGAAGGTAGCACACCGCGCCATACCCATCCCTCCCTCTTTCTGATTTTTTTCCGCCATGGCGTAGATAGCGAAAATTTTAATTTCAGAGTGTTTCTCCTTTGAATCACGAAGGTTGCCCCACCCCCTCATGCCCCCTAGAAATTTCTGCTAAGGCCCCAAGGAACCCTCCGACGAATGAGCCGATTTTGATTCTAGCCAATCTGATTGCGATCCTTTGGAACCTCGATCATGCCTCCAGACTAGAATATAAAACGGAATTGGTATGGATTCATAGTGGGGTTTTCCCTTCTGTTTAGAGGCATAGCATGAAGGCTTGAAAGAATGGATGGGTTGCTGAACTTGGCACATGCATCATCGATGCTCACAACGGCAATAAAAGAACATAAATTACGAAGCTCTACTGTAATACGGGTGAGTTCGTTGTTGCCGAAAATTTCGGGCAGACCACGCCCGTCTAAGATTGACGGAAGTAGTACACCTTTTTCTCCGTTATGGGTCAATGGGAGTATAGACTGGCATAGTTTGGAACTGCCGACGCGCGGGGATGGCCAGGTGGACTGGTTTTGACAGTTCAAGGTGACCAAAAACAAAACGACAAAAACTTAAATATCTATCTGCGTGGACAAACGTAAACAAGCGAATATGAGTCTTCATGCAGGGGGAGCGTGCAACTGTAATGGAGGAACTCGCTTCATTTTTTCATGCTTTTAGTGCGCATAGTTCTGCACTCTAGAATGTGTTTGACTGACCACGTCGTTCTGGCGTTCTTGTTGTCGGCTCCACGTTAATCGCGCACCTGCTGTAGTCAGGTGGCCGACGTGAGCGTCAATGGAGCGATGACGACGTGTCTTGCGTGCGCCCCTTTTGTATATAAGTGGCTATTTATTAGAAGATGAAGAAAATAGGATAGATGAGATGTCTCTTTCTGTCTCCCGTATCGAGGACAAGGCTAAGCGCCCTGCGTCCTTTAGCGTTGAATCGCTGCCTTCTCGCTGCTTCTCGTCTCTCTCTCTCTCTCTCTCTCTCTCTCTCTCTCTCTCTCTCTCTCTCTCTCTATCTCTCTACTCTCCAACTCTCTTTCCATCTTTCTCTCTCTCTCCTCGTTGTTTATTTCTGTCATCTCACTCACTTACATTTCTCGTTCTCCTGATCCTCTCCTTAAGAGAAAGTTGGTTCATTAAGCTTGCAACGCACGCAAACCCGCTAAAGTCTCACCTCACACCGCATGTTTATCGCAACCGCTACCTCACTGCTACACCCCGCAAGTTAATCGCGACATTAGGGAAGGTAGCGAAAAAAAACACGCTAATGACAGCCCGTAAGATAACCAATGTGTAAAGTTCTTATATTGAGTGACCGGGCACAACTCGCACGACGCGATGCTGATGTGTGTCGTGCCAAGCCTGCCGTGTACTTACCACTTGACCCTCTCAACTCCCCCCATCTCCCCTCCTCCTCCTTCTCATCATCCTCCTCCTCCAGCCAAACACCTGCAAACACCGCACCTCCCCGAAGGCAGCTCTATAAGCGCATGTAACGCGAATGGATGGTGGTCCATTAGCGCAAAAGTTAGCGGCATGAAGAACACGCCGCGTGAACACATATGCAAATTTTTTCTGTTTACCTTTCTGAGATAATGAGATCAACGGAGCAGTCTAAGCGTCCCGTACACACGATGTACACATAGAGAGTAAGCAGTTCCTGGAACATCACTGGTTTGGCTTTCCCTTGCCGTGCCAGCAGGTCCCTGCGTGGTTTTCAACGTTGTAGTTATTTTTTCGCGTTACGTCCAGTCAAGTGTACAGCGAAATTTGCACATCGCACGCAGAACACTGCAACGCGCTGTTCATCTTTTGACTATAGTTATGTATATTGTCTCGTTTGCAAACCGTCCGTTTTTTTTCTTTTCATATAAGTTTTCTATCCTTAGCTTTTAACAGTGGCGCTGACAATATAGTAATAGCCCATTTATTCGCCCTAATTAATCGAAATTACTTCTCTGGTGTGCACTTCAATAAAAGACGAATTCACATACCAGCAATGGCGGCCTGTTGAGGAGCGTTATCTATCGTCCTCAAAGCGATGTGGGCAGAAAAAAAAAGTCAGCAGCTTTGCCGCAAAGGCGAAGCAATGAACGTGGATAGCAACCAAATTAGAAGGTCATGCGCAGAATGGCGAGCCGATCGAAAAGTGTCCCGTGTTTCTCACGCACAAAGGGACGCCACGAAACGTACCACAGGTACAGATTAACGCGAATAAGGTCTCAGTTGTTACTTCGCTGTGTCTGAAAGCGCGCCCTTTCCGCAAACAGGGCTGTGCAACGATTGCAGTGACCTTTGTGCGCCCGGTAACTACAACATAATCGTTCCGGTGAACGCTTAAGGACTACCAAGACATAAGATGCTCCCAACCGATGCTCCCAACCGCGAGATTAAGGCGCGTGAGGGTGCGTTGAGAGCGTGCGTTCACGCTGGCACAAAATTTATTTTGACGGGAAGGAATCGGAGCGGTGTGTCCAACACAGAGTGATTGTGTTAGCGATGCTGCGCTAAATAAAATAGCGACGATTACTGTGGCACGTCAGTGTTGGAGTCATGTTTACTTTCATTATTAAGCATTTATTAATTCACTTTACCCACGAAACTTGTTGTGCTGCTACTGTGTTTGTGTCTTTTTTTCTTTCCATGAAGATAGGGAAAAGGTTACTTACTGGTCTATTACAAAAAGTGCAAGCGCCTAATAAATTGTAAAACGTGGCAAAAATACTGCCACTTTAACGAATCGCTGCTGATTGCTGTTAGCCGAGGCTCTTACTGCAGCGTTTGGCTGATATTTCCACCTGTATGAACGTGTGCGTGAAGGGGCATACACGCGCAAGGCCCTAAATTTTTTGTCGCAGTCGTTGTGTACAGCAGTACAATTGGTACCTGGAGCAGGCAGCTTTAGCCATAAAGAAGAGAGCAACCATAAGTGCAGTAGCAAGCGGTATTGGGCGCTGTAAACCGCTTGTGAGTCATGCGTGTTATCAGTTACGGGTATACGGTTTGTAACGCCACAGAAGTTCGAGGCAAACATTGTTCAGTGAATGCTTTCGAGGCAAACATGTTCGGCGAATGCTTGACCTACCATTTTTTTTGTGTGTGTGCTGAAACGTTGCTTTTTTCTTAACAATGTGACGATTATGCATCCAATAAATCATATTGGGATTAAAATCATGACACGATTATGAGGGGACGCATTGTCATTGGCAAGTCTCAACCGCCCGTCGGTATTTAACCCGCGGTATATTTAGGCCACAGTGGTGATATACAATACTCTGCACGGTTGATGCAGCTGCTAGCGATGCACGCTCGCCGTATGAAACACCCTTCTATAAGTTATCATGAGCGCAAACGACACCCCTAGAAAGCGCAATCGAAGAATCGCCGTTTTATGCTACACGACAAGCATTTCATGTTTTACTATCTACTCCTCGGCCTGTTGCCTCACAGAGAGCCACAGTGTCGTTTTCAACGCTGACAACGCGTTCTTTCGGTCCTCGCTGATCTGCACGCGTCGACAATTCCAACACACGACATTCAAGGTCCTCTATTTATCGCTTCGTCTGCCGATCAGAGAGCGGCGACGAGTTGAGAGCCATATGTCGTGCATCTCGTTGGATACTGTTGCGACCGGGGTTTCCAGACACCGGAGGTCCGGGATGGTGAAGTTGTCGAGGCAGGAGGAAGAGAGACTTGAAGAGGGTTTATTTACAATATATACATTGCGAACTCCCTACACGGTGAGCCCTCAAAGTGGCAGGCCTCTACATGACTCCTAACATAGCGCTCCATGGTGCTTGGTTCTACATGGTTCTGCTCGGTTCTGCTCTGTTCTGCCTGGTTCTCTTCTCGAAAAAAAGCACACCGAATGAGCCGTGGGGGCTCATATAAAGGGTCTGTCCTCCCAGATCCCTAGATCGGGGACCGCGTACAGAGGGCACCGTCCAACCACGGATCACACATTACCCGCGAGGGGTGACGAGCACCGCACGGTCCACGTGAACGTTCAAAATTGAAGCGTGGTCCACTGCACGGCCATGTGGCACGAACGTGGCTCCTCCTCGTCAAGGGGTGTCGCTGGGCGAGGGGTCTGAATGTTGATGACTGCATCCATCGAAAGGGCCGCCGGTAAACAAGCTTCAAATGGTTCGCCGAACGACTCGTTCATTAGCGGGACGATTCCGGCCGCCGCCGCCGCCGTCATCTTCCAAAGAAGAAGCTGCACTTGTGGTCTCCCGAACTGCTCACGGTGTCGTGGCGGCAAGACGCCGCCCCCTCCGGCCCAGGGGGGGGAACAATACATGGCGGACACAGGCCGCCAACCCGTTTGGCGACTAAAAAGGAACATCAAAAGGAAACGCCGATCCATTGTCAGACCTGGCGCCGGTCCTAAACAGTAGGCAGCCGGTCGTTCGGTTACTGTTTGAAGATTAAAGGAGCGCCCGCTCCCTCTTCAGCTCCGGCGCCGTCACAACAGCTCGTCCGCCGGCGGGAGAAGCGACCTGAGGGTGACCAGCTGCACAGGTTGCTCGAAGTGTCGCTGTGTAGTGCTGGTCTTCCAGGCAACTGCTTGATGACGCTCAGCCAAGGACTCTTTCCCTCTCGTTCCTTGTGGCTCCCCTCTGGGAAAAGCATTCATACACACCACCACAGGCACGGGAGAGCACCCTGCCCGCACTGAGACACGTCGAGTCCGACAAATTATCCAAAAGCAACCTTACTTAAGCAGTATTACCAAACACAAAGCAGCAATCGGGACGTTTCTCTGAGGTTTCACCAAAAACTCCTAATCCCGATCCGATAATAATCTTCCCATCAAACTGCTTTCAAGAAAACTAATTGTCAAGTGATGCGCTCACCGTGGCATACCCGAGTGTTGCGTGAGTAATCCGCCGTAACCACCAGGTATCATACTCATAAAATGAAGCATTTTACTTCACGCTATTTTTAGTTCCCGAAATTTAGTGCCGCCAAAGCCAGTCGTCAATTCCCTTTGAGAAGACGAAAGCATAACTGCCGTGCTGCACCTGCATTAGGAACATCTTTATTATACATCCGCAAACGCACATCACAGTGCTCCTGCCTGGAGGAGATACACCTAACCGTTCCCTTGCTGTTGCCACTTTCACAAAGCATACATATAAACTCACGAGCTAGCTTTTCTTACACACGGACACATGCGAACAAAACATTAAATGAACAACAAAAAAAGTTTCGCATGAATCCTGAAAAATCTCGCAAGCATAACTTTGCGTCTCTACGCTCAGTCATAATTAGTTCAAACGTTGCTCCTGCTCATTTACACGTATCTAACATGACGCAGGCTCCTATGCGTGTCGTTTATGCAACGCACAACGCTTACCTTAGCTAAACGTACAACGCCCAAGAAATGAACAAAACCAAAAATGTGTTACCTAAACACTATTTGGTAGACGAGATTCTTAAAAAACACATTAAATCCAAAACAACTTAAACAGTCAAACAAATTTCAAAACAAATAAATCCACTAATGACCATCGTCAAAAGCTCACGGATGTCTACTCCTTTTTTGGGACTAACGCGCGGTGTCGCGTCCTGTGGGGTCTTTTTAGGCGAACGGGAAATGGAACAATGGCAAAACATTCGCTTCGCCTCCGACCCCCGCAAAGCTCTGCGCTGACAACCTGCGTTCTTACTCTCGCTGAGTACCTCGCACTCCCGCAGTCCATCAAACATGCCGTCGATAGAGCGACGAAAGGGTCTGCCTTTCTACCCAACGTGCTTTTTTTTTTTTCGTTTTGTCCGGCGGCTCGGACGCATACAAACCAAACTCCGGTGCCGATGACAAAACGCCTAATTCTGTACGCTAATGCGTGTAACTATCCTTCAATAGATCTATACAACGCATATAGGCTACCAAAATGAGATAGAGCGCTAACGAAAACAAAGTACAAACGAGTTATTTACAAAATCACAAAAACAAACAAAAATGTTCCTTTCAACAGTCCCGAGTCGACGTTTTCCGAGAGGCAACAGCTGTTCGCAACAACTCTGAGTCGAACTCGCGGTGGTCGCGCCCGGAACGATTTTCTCGAGAAGCGGGGTCTACAACACGCGTCAATCGCCCTGCTACCGAACCCCGCGACGTTCCTCGAAGCCGACTTGCTGTCGCTTCCTGCCCCTCGAAAACCACCGACTCTTTTGCCCCGCACCCCGTCCAATGCACCGCGAGAACAACGGAAGGGTCTCTTGCCCTTCGGCCACTTACGCACACAATGCGCTTCTCTTTTCTTTGTTCTCTGGCCGCTCGGACGCTTGCGATACGGCAACTTTCTTGAAATTTCGCTCCGCCATTTGAATACATTCCTCAAACGCGTCGCGATTTTTGCCTCGTCTGTTTTTACGGCGCTTTCTCCGTTTGCACGTTCTTGGTGCCGTCTACGGAGCCTTTCGCCAACCTCTGATGCTCGTCAGCACCCACTTGCTTGTTAGCTTCCGCGCGCACTGTCTGAATGATTGCCTAGCAATTCATCCTTCCAACACTGCCGCCGTACGATGCGCTTTTCTTTTCCGGCGGTTCGGACGCATACGATACAGACCCGTCAGAGAAGACAACGGCACTTTTCTCGCGATTTCACTCCGCCGTTTGAAAACCTTACTCGAACGCGTTGTGCTCATCGCGAGCTTTGCCTTACTGTTGCCCTTCGGACGCTTTCTCCCCTGTGCACGCTTTCGTGCGCGGACTGGGAGCCTTTCGTCCTACTCTGACGTTCTTCATCACGATATGCTCCTCGCAGTCTCGCGCGCCAGGTCCTGATGATCACTTATCAGTTCATCGCTAGACCGCGGCCGCGTAGATTGCGCACTTTTTTTCTCACTCTCCGGCCGCTTAGACGCATGCGATTCGAGCCAGTCAGAGAAAAGACAACGGGCCTTTTCTCGCGAATCCGCCACGCCGTTTGAAGGTCCTCGTCAAACGCGCCGCGCTGATCGCGAGCCTTGCCGCGCTTCTGTTTTTCGGACGCTTTTCCGTTTGGCACATTCCTTGGTGCCAAACCTGGAGCCTTTCGTCCGCCTCTGACGCTCATCAACATGGTCTACAGGGCTGCAAGGTTCGATGGAACACTCTGTTAATCTTAACTCGTTCCACCACCACGGAACCCTCACACCCTGCTGCGACCGCGAGCTCTTTTTCCTCAGAATGGGTTAAAACCTGTTCCATTCCCTTACAGGCACTAGCTTTTCTTCGGCCTCAAACGGCACCGCCGCTATATCTACAGATATCAGACATGTAGCCACGCTCTTCAGTTGTAAACGGCACCGCCGTTACATGCACCGTTCGTGCGCTACATCTACAACTTTCTGACCTGTAGCCTCTCTTCAACCTTAAACGGCACCGCCGCTACCTGCACACCGCTCGTGCACTACATCTACGGATGACCACTCTGCTGCAATGCCACCCTTACGCGAATCCTATCTATCTCTTCGTTACTTCCTGCATCTTTTCATATGTCTTCATGCCTGCGCTAAGCTTCCAATTCCTCCCTGGCGCCATACTTAATTCCTGCGCCCTTTGTATTATATGTTCTTCATGCCTGCGCTCAGCTTTCCAATTCCTCCTGGCGCCATCTTTCCCTTTCTTTGCGCCCTTTTTACTTCCTCCTCCTGGTCCAATAAGTGCATATTCCCGAGTGCTCGATTTCCTCATTGTCACTATTGCTTTCGAGAATCACTTCGCGGAGTTTAGAAGCAGGCATATCATCATTAAAATCTAGCTCCAGATCCAACACAGGTTCAGCAGGTTCTCTCTCGTCAATCTCGTAAGATCCATGGCGACTACTTTGCTTTGGGCTCAGCTGTGACAAAACACAAACCCACCAGCGTTTCAATTCTGGGTCTAGAGAAATTGAAGCCTGGCAATCTCACAGCGGAGACCACAAGATTAAGCACCCAAGTAGCACTACGTGGCCAACATCCCTCTCTACTTGTTTCCTGTTAATTTTTCACTCCTGCTTTTACAACATCCTAAAATTTAACCCGCAACGTACCCTTAGAAATTTTGAAACATTACCACTTGTTCCTATTGAATCATCTAAGCTTTCCTGCTTTAGCGTACTTGCTCAGATAATCATCCAGTGCTGCCTTGTGCTGAGATAACAACCACAGTGGCCAGGCAGTTGTTGGTTATATCTATCTTTAACGAATCTAGGCTAAAAGACTCGATATATCTCAAGCACAAAGCCAGGCACTCACCCCATTACGTGCGGTGGTGTACGCTGCTTCGATCCCGCCGAGTTCAGGGCTTTCGGCTGGCCTCCGGTACATGTCGCTCTCCGTCGCAGACTCGTATCCCACCGCTGCCAACCAGTTGTTGCGACCGGGGTTTCCAGACAACGGAGGTGGGATGAAGTTGTCGAGGCAGGAGGAAGAGAGACTTGAAGAGGGTTTATTTACAATATATACATTGCGAACTCCCTACACGGTGAGCCCTCAAACGTGGCAGGCCTCTACATGACTCCTAACATAGCGCTCCATGGTGCTTGGTTTCTACATGGTTCTGCTCGGTTCTGCTCTGTTCTGCCTGGTTCTCTTCTCGAAAAAAGCACACCGAATGAGCCGTGGGGGCTCATTATAAAGGGTCTGTCCTCCCCAGATCCCTAGATCGGGGACGCGTACAGAGGGCACCGTCCAACCACGATCACACATTACCCGCGAGGGGGTGACGAGCACGCACGGTCCACGTGAACGTTCAAAATTGAGAGCGTGGTGGTCACTGCACGGCCATGTGGCACGAACGTGGTCTCCTCGTCAAGGGGTGTCGCTTGGGCGAGGGGTCTGAAGTTGATGACTGCATCCATCGAAGGGCCGCCGTAAACAAGCTTCAAATGGTTCGCCGAACGACTCGTTCAATTAGCGGGACGATTTCCGCCGCCGCCGCCGCCGTCATCTTCCAAGAAGAAGCTGCACTTGTGGTCTCCCGAACTGCTCACGGTGTCGTGGCGGCAAGACGCCC
>WOVY01012572.1:0-56708 GCA_013436015.1 Rhipicephalus annulatus | reverse complement strand
TACCATGGCTACCTGTTGTTGCGACCGGGGTTTCCAGACACCGGAGGTCCGGGATAGAAGTTGTCGAGGCAGGAGGAAAGAGAGACTTGAGAGGGTTTATTTACAATATATACATTGCGAACTCCCTACACGGTGAGCCCTCAAACGTGGCAGGCCTCTACATGACTCCTAACATAGCGCTCCATGGTGCTTGGTTCTACATGGTTCTGCTCGGTTCTGCTCTGTTCTGCCTGGTTCTCTTCTCGAAAAAAGCACACCGAATGAGCCGTGGGGGCTCATTATAAAGGGTCTGTCCCTCCCCAGATCCCTAGATCGGGACCGCGTACAGAGGGCACCGTCCAACCACGGATCACACATTACCCGCGAGGGTGACGAGCACGCACGGTCCACGTGAACGTTCAAAATTGAAGCGTGGTCACTGCACGGCCATGTGGCACGAACGTGGCTCCTCCTCGTCAAGGGGTTGTCGCTGGGCGAGGGGTCTGAAGTTGATGACTGCATCCATCGAAAGGGCCGCCGTAAACAGCTTCAAATGGTCGCCGAACGACTCGTTCAATTAGCGGGACGATTCCGGCCGCCGCCGCCGCCGTCATCTTCCAAAGAAGAAGCTGCACTTGTGGTCTCCCGAACTGCTCACGGTGTCGTGGCGGCAAGACGCCGCACCCTCCGGCCAGGGGGGAACAATACATGGCGGACACAGGCCGCCAACCGTTTGGCGACTAAAAAGGAACATCAAAAGGAACGCCGATCCATTGTCAGACCTGGCCGCCGGTCCTAACAGTAGGCAGCCGGTCGTTCGTTTGGTTTGGTGAAGATTAAAGGAGCGCCGCTCCCTCTTCAGCTCCGGCGCCGGTCACAACAGCTCGTCCGCCGGCGGGAGAAGCGACCTGAGGGTGACCAGCTGCACAGGTTGCTCGAAGTGTCGCTGTGTAGTGCTGTCTTCCAGGCCACTGCTGATGACGCTCAGCCAAGGACTCTTTCCCTCTCGTTCCTTGTGGCTCCCCTCTGGGAAAAGCATTCATACACACCACCACAGGCACGGGAGAGCACCCTGCCCGCACTGAGACACGTCGAGTCCGACAAATTATCCAAAAGCAACCTTACTTAGCAGCAGTATTACCAAACACAAAGCAGCAATCGGGGACGTTTCTCTGAGGTTTCACCAAAACTCCTAATCCCGATCCGATAATAATCTTCCCATCAAACTGCTTTCAAGAAAACTAATTGTCAAGTGATGCGCTCACCGTGGCATACCCGAGTGCCTGCGTGAGTAATCCGCCGTAACCCACCAGGTATCATACTCATAAAATGAAGCATTTTACTTCACGCTATCTTTTAGTTCCCGAAATTTAGTGCCGCCAAAGCCAGTCGTCAATTCCTCTTGAGAAGACGAAAGCATAACTGCCGTGCTGCACCTGCATTAGGAACCTCTTTATTATACATCCGCAAACGCACATCACGTGCGCCTGCCTGGAGGAGATACCACCTAACCGTTCCCTTGCTGTTGCCACTTTCACAAAGCATACATATAAACTCACGAGCTAGCTTTTCTTACACACCGGACACATGCGAACAAAACCTTAAATGAACAACAAAAAAAGTTTCGCATGAATCCTGAAAAATCTCGCAAGCAATAACTTTGCGTCTCTACGCTCAGTCATAATTAGTTCATAACGTTGCTCCTGCTCATTTACACGTATCTACCATGACGCAGGCTCCTATGCGTGTCGTTTATGCAATCGCACAACGCTTACCTTAGCTAAACGTACAACGCCCAAGAAATGAACAAAACCAAAAAATGTGTTACCTAAACACTATTTGGTAGACGAGATTCTTAAAAACACATTAAAATCCAAAACAACTTAAACAGTCAAAAGCAAATTTCAAAACAAAATAAATCCACTAATGACCATCGTCAAAAGCTCACGGATGTCTACTCCTTTTTGGGACTAACGCGCGGTTGTCGCGTCCTGTGGGTCTTTTTAGGCGAACGGGAAATGGAACAATGGCAAAACCCATTCGCTTCGCCTCCGACCCCCGCAAAGCTCTGCGCTGACAACCTGCGTTCTTACTCTCGCTGAGTACCTCGCACTCCCGCAGTCCATCAAACATGCCGTCGATAGAGCGACGAAAGGGTCTGCCTTTCTACCCAACGTGCTTTTTTTTTTTTCGTTTTGTCCGGCGGCTCGGACGCATACAAACCAACTCCGGTGCCGATGACAAACACCTAATTCTGTACGCTCTAATGCGTGTCACTATCCTTCCAATAGATCTATACAACGCATATAGGCTACCAAAATGATAGAGCGCTAACGAAAACAAAGTACAAACGAGTTATTTACCAAATCACAAAAAACAAACAAAATGTTCCTTTCAACAGTCCCGAGTCGACGTTTTCCGAGAGGCTAACAGCTGTTCGCAACAACTCTGAGTCGAACTCGCGGTGGTCGCGCCCGGAACGATTTTCTCGAGAAGCGGGGTCTACAACACGCGTCAATCGCCCTGCTACCGAACCCCGCGACGTTCCTCGAAGCCGACTTGCTGTCGCTTCCTGCCCCTCGAAAACCACCGACTCTTTTGCCCCGCACCCCGTCCAATGCACCGCGAGAACAACGGAAGGGTCTCTTGCCCTTCGGCCACTTACGCACACAATGCGCTTCTCTTTTCTTTGTTCTCTGGCCGCTCGGACGCTTGCGATACGGCAACTTTCTTGAAATTTCGCTCCGCCATTTGAATACATTCCTCAAACGCGTCGCGATTTTTGCCTCGTCTTTACGGCGCTTTCTCCGTTTGTCACGCTTCTTCGTGCCGTCTACGGAGCCTTTCGCCAACCTCTGATGCTCGTCAGCACCCACTTGCTTGTTAGCTTTCCCGCGCGCACTGTCTGAATGATTGCCTAGCAATTCATCCTTCCAACACTGCCGCGTACGATGCGCTTTTCTTTTCCGGCGGTTCGGACGCATACGATACAGACCCGTCAGAGAAGACAACGGCACTTTTCTCGCGATGTCACTCCGCCGTTTGAAAACCTTACTCGAACGCGTTGTGCTCATCGCGAGCTTTGCCTTACTGTTGCCCTTCGGACGCTTTCTCCCCTGTGCACGCTTCTTGGCGCGGACCTGGGAGCCTTTCGTCCTACTCTGACGTTCTTCATCACCGATATGCTCCTCCGCCGTCTCGCGCGCCCAGTCCTGATGATCACTTATCAGTTCATCGCTAGACCGCGGCCGCGTAGATTGCGCTTTTCTTTTCCTCACTCTCCGGCCGCTTAGACGCATGCGATTCGAGCCAGTCAGAGAAGACAACGGGCCTTTTCTCGCAAATCCGCCACGCCGTTCGAAGGTCCTCGTCAAACGCGCCGTGCTGATCGCGAGCCTTGCCGCGCTTCTGTTTTTCGGACGCTTTCTCCGTTTGGCACATTCCTTGGTGCCAAACCTGGAGCCTTTCGTCCGCCTCTGACGCTCATCAACATAGTCTACAGGGCTGCAAGGTTCGATGGAACACTCTGTTAATCTTAACTCCGTTTCCACCACCACGGAACCCTCACACCCTGCTGCGACCGCGAGCTCTTTTCTCTCAGAATGGGTTTAAAACCTGTTCCATTCCCTTACAGGCACTAGCCTTTTCTTCGGCCTCAAACGGCACCGCCGCTATATCTACAGATATCAGACATGTAGCCTCCGCTTCAGTTGTAAACGGCACCGCCGTTACATCGCACCGTTCGTGCGCTACATCTACAACTTTCTGACCTGTAGCCTTCTCTTCAACCTTAAACGGCACCGCCGCTACCTTGCACCGCTCGTGCGCTACATCTACGGATTGACCACTCTGCTGCAATGCCACCCCTCTACGCTGAATCCTATCTATCTCTTCGTCTAATTCCTGCATCCTTTTCATATGTTCTTCATGCCTGCGCTCAGCTTCCAATTCCTCCTGGCGCCATCTTTCCTTTCTTTGCGCCCTTTGTACTTCCATATGTTCTTCATGCCTGCGCTCAGCTTCCAATTCCTCCTGGCGCCATCTTTCCTTTCTTTGCGCCCTTTTTACTTCCTCCTCCTGGTCCAATAAGTACATATTCCCGAAGTGCTCGATTTCCTCATTGTCACTATTGCTTTCGAGAATCACTTCGCGGAGTTTAGAAGCAGGCATATCATCATTAAAATCTAGCTCCAGATCCCAACACAGGTTCAGCAGGTTCTCTCTCGTCAATCTCGTAAGATCCATGGCGACTACTTTGCTTTGGCTCAGCTGTGACAAAACACAAACCCACCAGCGTCTCAATTCTGGGTCTAGAGAAATTGAAGCCTGGCAAATCTCACAGCGGAGACCACAAGCTTAAGCACCCAAGTAGCACTACGTGGCCAACATCCCTCTCTACTTTTTCTTGTTAATTTTTCACTCCTGCTTTTTACAACATCCTAAAATTTAACCCGCAACGTACCCTTAGAAATTTTGAAACATTACCACTTGTTCCTATTGAATCATCTAAGCTTTCCTGCTTTAGCGTACTTGCTCAGATAATCATCCAGTGCTGCCTTGTGCTGAGATAACAACCACAGTGGCCAGGCAGTTGTTGGTTATATCTATCTTTTAACGAATCTAGGCTAAAAGACTCGATATATCTCAAGCACAAAGCCAGGCACTCACCCCATTACGTGCGGTGGTGGTACGCTGCTTCGATCCCGCCGAGTTCCAGGGCTTTCGGCTGGCCTCCGGTACATGTCGCTCTCCGTCGCAGACTCGTATCCCACCGCTGCCAACCAGTTGTTGCGACCGGGGTTTCCAGACACCGGAGGTCCGGGATGAAGTTGTCGAGGCAGGAGGAAGAGAGACTTGAAGAGGGTTTATTTACAATATATACATTGCGAACTCCCTACACGGTGAGCCCTCAAACGTGGCAGGCCTCTACATGACTCCTAACATAGCGCTCCATGGTGCTTGGTTCTACATGGTTCTGCTCGGTTCTGCTCTGTTCTGCCTGGTTCTCTTCTCGAAAAAAAGCACACCGAATGAGCCGTGGGGGCTCATTATAAAGGGTCTGTCCTCCCCAGATCCCTAGATCGGGGACCGCGTACAGAGGGCACCGTCCAACCACGGATCACACATTACCCGCGAGGGTGACGAGCACGCACGGTCCACGTGAACGTTCAAAATTGAAGCGTGGTCACTGCACGGCCATGTGGCACGAACGTGGCTCCTCCTCGTCAAGGGGTGTCGCTGGGCGAGGGGTCTGAAGTTGATGACTGCATCCATCGAAAGGGCCGCCGTAAACCAGCTTCAAATGGTCGCCGAACGACTCGTTCAATTAGCGGGACGATTTCCGGCCGCCGCCGCCGCCGTCATCTTCCAAAGAAGAAGCTGCACTTGTGGTCTCCCGAACTGCTCACGGTGTCGTGGCGGCAAGACGCCGCACCCTCCGGCCAGGGGGGAACAATACATGGCGGACACAGGCCGCCAATCCGTTTGGCGACTAAAAAGGAACATCAAAAGGAACGCCGATCCATTGTCAGACCTGGCGCCGGTCCTAACAGTAGGCAGCCGGTCGTTCGGTTTGGTTTGAAGATTAAAGGAGCGCCGCTCCCTCTTCAGCTCCGGCGCCGGTCACAACACTGTACAATATCGTGGGCGCGCTCGTGCCAAAGAAAAATATCCATCCCCTTGTTCTTCGAGCGCTTTCACGATGACATGAGGCGCGGCAAATACCACTAGGTAAATACGACGACGTCGACTGCATGTGAAAATTCCAGACGCTCCCTGGATTTCGTGCCGACCGGTTGTGCGCCCGCGCGCTCCGCGCGCTCGCGACCTTCGGCGTCATCGTAGCTCTGGCCGACTTGGCTGGCCCTACGTCACCTCCTGTCGCCGGCGGTCTTCGGTGACAGCGCAGCTCTGACCTACTGGACCTGCTCTACGCCATCTACAGACGCCGACAACATCTCTCGCAAGTGTACCCCGTCCTCGGACTCCAGTGACCGTGCTTCCATCTTTCCTGTCTCTCCTATCCCCTCAGTTTGTTGTTGCTTCTTCTTCCTCTTTCCTATACCTTTACTTCTACCCTTTTATCCCTCCTTACCCCCATCCCTTTGTGAGCTCTGTGGTGGTGTCGCTCACTGAAGCAGACAATAACGGGGCTCACTTTTCTCTTCCTTTCTCTTAAAAACCACTCCGCATGTGAAAATTGAAAGAGGGAGCAGGCGAGAAATTGAAAGCGAGAGAAGAACGAAAGGAAACAAATATAGGATGGAAAGATATGAATAGAGAGAGAAGAGCACAGACAAACTGGAAAAGAGAACGAGAGGAGAGAAGAACGAGAAAACCGAAGAGAAAAAAAAAGGCCGCCAAGCTCCGCAGTTCCTTCATGCTTGACACCCCTAGTGCAAAACTGCCTTAATTGTTTTTCTAACACTGTACGGCAATAAGATTGCATCACCGCTTTTAATCGTTGCATTTGTGACGAATCATTTTGCAGCAAACCATGGACCATTTTCAGAATTCGCGAGCGCGCTTCTCTGCATGCATGTTTCTCTAGGTAATGGAGGCACCTGATATGCTTCAAGCGGAGACGCGGTCCCTGTTGAACTTGCTGAGGTTTGTCTGTTATGACTATATCAAGAGAGCCAACTCTGCATTCTCCTTCGTCATTGCGTAAGCAAACCGCACTTGAACAGGCTGTTTGCAGTAATTGACCATCCGCCATTATTTCTTCAAACTGCATAGAGGGAAAGCTGACTTTACAATTAGGAAAAGGGTCTATTGACTCGTGAAGTCGCAAAACCGTACAAAGCCAGGAGGAGGAAATTTAGCCACATATACATGTATGGACGACCTGGATTTTGGTCTCAACCGTCGTATATATATTCACGGGTCACGCATGCATTATCACCGCATTTCCCATTGGTCATGTTTGTCAGAAACTGTAATGTAGCAACAGGGCCTCCGAGATGACACGCGCGAAGCGTGCAGGTGTTTGCAATCTTGGAGGTGCCTGTTATATCATGCGCGAACTTGGGCCCTGACCGCGTCTTTCGTTCGTTGAACCGAACCGATTCTTTCTTTATATTTGCTGCCGAGCCGGCCGGGTCGCCAGTCGAGTGAGCTTACGAGTTGCTAAGCCCGCGCGCACATATTCGTTCTTGCGTGAAAGCCGGCGGAAAACTCTGCGGTCGGTCACTATTCTCAATTCGATCCCCTCCCGGGGCAACCGAATTTGTTGCCCGGCCGGTGTTCAGCGTCCGTGTCTCTGACTGAACATCATCGGCGAAGGGGGATTTGCGCTGAGCTTTCTTTCGGGCGTGTGGCGGCGATAAGTACTCTGGTCAAATCATGCGTGGCGTGGCGTTCACTTTGTTTCGACTTGTGTCTTCAATGTGCTGCTGTGCGGTGCAAGGAAATAAAAGAATAAAAACAAACTGAGACAGGAAAGGAACACTAGGACGACGTGCACTGCGGTCATTTAGGCCACAAACAAACCAACAAACGTGCACTGACATTGAGCTTGTTTTGCTTTCCTTTCTGTGCGCTTCTTTTACTTTCCTATTTAACACGAAAGTATTTTTCATGCCGGGGTCTACCACGGTTCCGCTGACGTATTTCCGTCAAGGATGTGACGTTGTTAAATATAATTCAACAGATTTCGAAGGAAAAAAAACAAGAAGTGAAGGGCCTGTCGCGGGACGTCGAACAAGCACCTAATCAACCACGGCTCATGGCGCTGACCACTAAGCCTCGGAGCGTACGTTGGCAAGAGTGCTAACGGCAAGCCATTTATATAAATACCGTTCGGAAGTCAGAACTTCGTACCATCAGCGCGTTTTTGTCATCAGTGGCCAGATGGCGCGAAGGTCTCGCGTTGGGCGCGCTCTCATTGTTGTCGCCTATGGAGTTTCGATCCAAGTGTTTCGTTCAGTGCCGCATCCACAGAGCGTGATCTCTTCTGCACGCGCGCTTATCAGACTCGTGATTCGGGGGAGCACGCATGTCACTTCGCTCGCTGCCGCGGCTGTGTGAAGGAGCAGCACGCTGCTCACACACAAAATAACAATTACAGCAGTTGCTCGCGCTTGTCTTGTGTATACTTGGCCGTTTGTTTCGTGCGTCTTTCTGTTTGAATAGCGTGCTTTAAGTGTCGAACTGTGAGTGTTGCTAGTCCGCGCAAGTCTTGTGTATGTTCATTTAGTGCGTGCTTTCTGCTTGAGGTGTGCGCTGCAAGTAGTGAGCTGTTGTCATTTTTTGCGTGATTTTGCAATTTCTTGCTGTAGCATTGATTCCTTCGTCCTTGTGGCGAAACTATGCACAGATATCGCTGAACTAGCTCTGTGGAGGCATGTTTCACTTTCGTGTTATACGGATTCCCAAAAAGAGGGATCAATCGCATTTTTTTTCTTTTCGTTCCTTACTTCGGAAAATACTTTTCACAATTGAGAAAAACGTACAAATTATCCCTTGAACTTGTTCATTTGAATTATTTCTATCTTATGTTATTATCAAGCAGACACTCTGTTTCTCTGCTTATCGGGCCCACTTTGTCATTTCCCGTTACCACACTAATCAACAACCTCTAATACAAGTCAAGTTAATGTAATCATATTATATGTCTTGACGTAAAACAGTTCCCGTGTAAGTCATGCACATCTGTCCCGTCTGATTAGCACTTGCGTCAGCGTGTTCCTTGGTCTTCATGTTTTGAGGTATTCTGCAGCTCCGCCATATCACCTTTGTAAGAGTGCTGGTTTGAGCTTGTTAATTAAATTATGGATCACCTCTTTGCACGCTCACGTGTATCGGTGTGCTCATCTAACGTGTGACCCCGAAGGCACTAATTTAATGTAGAGAATAATGTGTTCTATTGACTGATTTATATGTGGGGTTTAACATGCCAAAAACGCCATTTGATTATGAAAGACGCCGTTGTGGAGCAACCCGGAAATTTCGAACTCCTGGGGTTCTTTAACGTGCACTCAAATCTAAGCACACAGGCCTACATAATTTTCGCCTCCATCGAAAATGCAGTCGCCGCAAGCGGAATTCGATCCTGTGACCTGCGGGTTAGCAGCCGGGTACCTTAGCCACTAGACCACCGTGATGGTTCATAATGTGTTTTATAGCGTATAATGAATGACCAAGGCAAGAAAGTGGTGATGCCAGCGTTGCTAAATACGCAACGTAATGGTTTGTGGTGGACATAGATGCTTCATTTTTCGGATCAACGTGTCGGAGCGTGACTGAACGAGGCTTCGTTCTTTTAGACTGTTTCAATCGTAGTCGAACGCAAATTAAGGAATCCTGAAAGGCTTGACCCAGATCGCAAACGCGTGGTCGCTAATTGGCTGCGCGACTAACGAAATCGCTTTTCTCGTGAGCCTAAAGGGTAGTCTTCGGCCATCCGGCTCGTGACGTCACCCGTAGAGTCCGCGCCTATTGGTGCGTGCTCATATTCATCCGCCTTTCAGAGAGAATCGCTGCTTTCTTTTATAATTGTATTGCACTACAGTACGAATGCCTGTTTTCATCAGCAAATTCTTTTAAAAAATACTAATACTAAAGTACCGCGTCAACTTCGGCTGATAAGAAAAATTGTGGCCGCATTCTCGAATGCTACAGGCGTTAACTCATAGCAAGTGTACGGCTCCAGTGAAAACCCTAGGCATTCAGGTTGATAGATATTCCGCTCGGAAGAAATCTGGAGGTACATAAATAAAACAGTGAGAAAGTTGACCTAAAACACCTTATATTTTCTACAGGGACTCTACATCATCGTGTCCGTGTCTATTTGGACGAAGACATATATTTGAAAACTGAAAGTGACGCAGGCAAACATTGCACAGAGGGCGCCCAGCTTTCGTGCGTGTTGCACGACGTACGTGTCTACCTAGATTGATGAGATCGATTATGTATCGCAACGCACGAATCGTACTTTTCTTTTTCGTCTACGTTTCCATACGTCGAACTGTTGCGAGCCCGCGTGTGTCCGATCGACACCCCAAATTGAAACCTATTGTGAAAACGGGTGAAAGATAAACTGCATGTAGTCATCCCATCAATCGTAAGGTTCTTCGTACTCCGAGCACTGGGCAATATTCACTTCGTAGAGGAAATTGATTGACTGGTTTTCAAACTTGATACCGCGTAAGGTATCACAAATAAGGCGCCAGCTGCTTATTTGCTTCTAAGTATGGTTATGTATTCAAGATATCATCAGATGGAAACAATGAAAAGCTTATTCGTCTATTACTGATAGATGCTCCAGCGTACAAACCTTCACAAAATTTTCTGCGAAATCGCCACACCATAGTTCCGGAATTATTAAGTGTTTTTTGATGAAGAGTATGTCTTCCCGCTTGACAGCTTATTTATTTATTTATTTATTTATTTATTTGCTTGTTTGTTTACGTGGATTGATCGTAGATTGCCTATTACGAAGGGTTTGACTTCGAGATCATCGCATGTGCCAGAGGAGTCAGGTTCGGTTTTTACCAGTCGGCGTAATCTGCAGTCTACTCTTAGCACGGTGCATGAACGTTTTCGCATGTCACGCCGGTCGAAATGTGAATTCGTAGTCGAACTCTTGACATACATACATACATACATACATACATACATACATACATACATACATACATACATACATACATACACATACGTACATACATACATACATACATACATACATACATACATACATACATACATACATACATACATACATACATACATACATACATACATACATACATACATACATACATACATACATACATACATACGTATGACGTAATGACCAGGACTTAGCTGTTGACGTTGTGGACACGTCGAGCAGATAGCACGTAGTGTAGTTGGTAAACCAAAACTGCTGAATTGAACCGAAGAATACCGCATCGTAATAAAAGACGAGGAAATACTTCGCAATATATAAATAAAAATACAGCGCTGATCAATTTCAGAGCAAGTCTTACTTCAGTTTTGATGTAATCGACATCAACATCGAGAAATGTTAGACTGCTATTTCTTCACTTATTCGGTCTTCTCCGTCTTCCTTGTGAATCATGAGTTCTTCTTGCTCGTTATTTGCTCGGGGAACAAGGAAAGAAATGTCTCGAGGCTCTACGAAGGGCAGCCTCTCATTTGAGAAAAGCAAACGAAATCGACGCTCCGCGCCTGAGTTGCTTCGTTTTGGCGAGACGTGCGTCGCCGTATCTCGCTTCCTTCGATAGCCGAAACGTGAGCAAGTTCAGATAAGGGGGCATTTCTTTTCTTTTTCTCCTTTCCTTCTCGGTTTTTCTACCTTTCTTTTCTGTCCTTCCTTGCGGTAGAAAGGTGGAAGAGAAAGAATGAATGGCGGCGGATGAGGCGCCTTCATACATAACGAAAGACGATTCCCGTAATTAAATTTGATTCGACGCTCGACTGGTGCGGCCCGACGTTGAACGTATAAAGCCACGGGGCTGGTGGGAAAAGAAAAGAGAGAGGGAGGGAGGTAAGGAAGGAGTAACGGTACGTGTACTGTATATATGAATGGATGAGAAAAGGCATGGGGCAGGTGAGGGAAAGGAGTGGTGTACTATAGAGATGTGTGTTCATTTGGAGGGGGGAGAGGAGGCGACGGTGGCGGACTGGCCGCTGCTTTTGTGATGGACTGCCGCGAAACCTGACCGACGCGACGTGGGCGACGTGATCTCACGTAAGCGATTACCGCTTCTCTGTGTACGAAGCAAAAAAGAAAAGTGTGGGACAAGGGAGAGGGAATATATAAACGGGAAAAAAACCGGCGGCGTATTTATGGTCGGGATTGGTGATGGCATGTGTATCCGCCGACTGAACCGGGTCTCTTGGGCGCCAATGCCCATTCGGCCGGCATAGCGTTGCAATTACGAAAAACAAGAAAAAAAAAACACCTTAGAGATAAATTGAGGGTGGTGGTGGCGGGAGCACAAAAAATAGCACCGCGGTGCCGCAGTATACCACGATCCCATTTTCTCGCATTTGCGATCATACTCGTAATGACCGACTCCTGTCTCGGAGCGAGAGAGAGAGAATGTAAAAAGCTACTGCGTGGTGTGACAGGGAGGGTTTCGGTTTGCATAGCGAGGTGGTTGAGCCATAAACTAAACAAATCAACTTGTGTGTGCGCGAGCGGGCGCGCGAATTGGTCAGATCCGCGACCGCGCGCATGTGGGGTTAAAAAATGGTGGCTTTGCTCGGAGTGACGCGTGCACGTTAACGAGTCTGTCGTCGAGGTTAGCGCGACTAACGAGTAAAAAAAACTAATGCCCGCTACGCGCGCAACTGAACCATTCGGGCAGTACGAATCGCCTCTGGTGGAGAGCGCTTAACAAAATGCCGCACGCCATTTTGAGAAGACGAGGAATGATAGGCAAGTAAAAAGGCAGGGAGGTTAACCAAGGAACAACCGTTTTGCTACCCTACACGTGGAAACTGGATGGATGACAGTGAAAGATGGAAGGGGGAAAGGTACATGGGAACCAAGAGGATAGGCAGGGAGGTTAACCAAGCTTGGCTCTTCTGGGTACCCAACACGTGATGGGGTAGGGGAATGGTGAATTATAGATAAATTATATAAAAAGGAACTAGAGTAAGAAAAAGAAGAATGAACAGTTAGTTTAAGCACACACAACGCGTGCTCGTGCTGGTTGTTCACAGGCGCTCATCAAGTCCGGTCGTCTTCGAGTAGCACAACAGGGCTTTCTTGCTCTTATGCATGCGTGAGCGGTCTTAGGATTTTCTTTTCTGATAGTGGTGTTGCGTCAGTATACAGTGGCGTCTGGCTTTTAGACCTCGTCACTGAATCTGGGCAGAAAATAGAGATAATCGAACCAGGTTATACAGGGTGAAAATACCGCGTGTCAAAGAACAGCAAATATGGAATTATAAGTAGGCACGCTTTAGGTCCCGAAAAAGTTCATCTCGTGGCATGGTAATGTAGCTAAGCCCACGTTTACGCTCCATTTCGTGACGACGCTTGAACGAAAACAGGGCGAGTCGTTATTTCTAGACATTGTATATTTGAATTTGGCGCGCGCGCGAGGCAAACGCTGGCGTACATGTGCAAGTTCCAGACAAGCGCTGATTTTATTCGTGGTGTATGTATGCGTAGAGGAAAAACGATGAGCCTTTGTATTGGGTGTCTAGCAAACATTGATGGCTGCCATGCGTGTATATATTCATGGTCGCTAACTTTAACCCTCTGAGCTTGTTATCGTCTCGCGGTCAAACTTCAGCGGGCATAAATTATAAAAAAAAAGATTGAATGCGATGGTCCCAGGCATCAGAAGGGCAAGGTTAATGTAGGGAAGTTGTGCCGGAAGTCGTACAACCGCCTTGCAATTTATCATGACAACGTGGCGTCCGAGGTCACAATCGCACGCTGATCGATCTTGGAGGTAACAACAGAAAATACTGGAACAACTACTATAAGTGGTAAATGTAAAAAATAAAAATCGTGAACTAGAAACAGCCACCATAAGAAATTGTCATTCATTACCCTACGCTCGAAATAGTGACAAAAAAGCATATATGTGACAGCATCGAAAATAATTCCTAAACAACGGAGAGAGAGATCGATAAGATAAATAAAAAAATCAGGAAGCATTGATAAGGTTAAAGGGACATATATTATTTTCTCAGATAACAAAGTCGTAGATTGGGGTACGTAAGACACTGGTCCAGTCAAATATAACTTGTTTATTACACGTTGTGTACTGAAAGAACACATACGAATCTAATTGATTATTAACAAAAGAATTCATTGCTGTAACAAGGCAGCGCAGTGCACACTTGCACAGTATTCAGTACAACGAGCGTAATTACAAATGAACTACGAACTTGAAACACAGGTCACTGCATGGAACGTCATAGATTTCCTAATATTTGGCAGGATCAGGTAGGAGATACGATTTTTTCATCTCCTTATATATCATATCAATAAAAAAAAGGAGATACGATTTATATCTTGGTCATCAAACTTCAGAGGTGCAGGTAGAATAAAATTACATACACGTGAGTGCGAGTAACAAGAAACAACTACACCATAATAGTTTATCTAATTATTAGCTAATATAAATGATTACGGGCTGGGGAATCGGAACATATTGTAGCAGTCTTTCTGTTAGGGAAAATGTTGGGCAATTTTGAATTTTGTTGGTGAATTTCGGACATTTATGTAAGGACCGCGTCAACTACGCCGCACAGTCAAATATGTATTGCGTAAGGAGTGACGTTGTGCCTAAAACACACAAGTACGGCTTGAGATTCTCGGCACACGAGCAGAGCTATCAGCCTTCGGGCACTTTTTAAATGGGCAACGCAACATCAGCGTTGGCTAGCCCTTGTTTTAAAAACCGATGCGCTTACTGTCGACATAGCGTACCACTAGCTGTGATTTATCTCGAAATGGAATAATTTTTAGAAGGTGCATCAAAGCCGTCTTTAGATACCGTCCTTTTTTAAAAGCGAAGTATTCGCAGTGCGCTTTAGCATAAGTTGCTTATATAGGTAATCTTTTCTTCCAAAAACGTCAACTGCGTTATTTCAGACTTATACAGAGTCCCCAAAGCGTCTAGCGCGTTACCAAACATTTGAAATCCTTTTCCTGCGCATCAGCCGATGGTGGGTCAAGAAACAAAGAAAGCACCTCTAATGAGCGCATGTCGCTAATGAATAATGCTGCCGCACAGTGGTACACATGCACTTTAGTTGTCCCAGCTGCATTATACCCTCGGAATGTTCGCAACACTGCGCTCTTTCTAGCAAGTTTTACGTATATACGAAATGGAAAGACCGTTATAGCGCGGGCTACGCAACCGGCCTCAGATGTTTCGGTAATCCTACGTTTTGTGTGGCTCAGCGGAGTTGATGGACAACGCAACGTCTGCGTTGGCTAGCATTTATTTTAAGAACCGATGCTCTTACTTTCAACACCGCGTACCACTAGCTGTGGCGTATCTCGAAACCGAATCATTTTTAGAATGCGCATCAAAGACGTCTTTAAATACCGTTCTCTCTCTTTGTTTAAAACAAAGTGTTCGCAGTCCGCCTCAGCACAAGTTGCTTAGGTAATCTTCCGAAAACGTCAACTTCGTTGTTTCAGAAATTATATACTGAGTGCCCAGAGCGTCGAGTGCGTTGCCAAACATTTTAAATCCCTTTCCGCCGCGTCAGCCAATCGCGTGCCAAGAAACAAACGAAGGAAACTCCTGTAATGAGCGCATGTCGCTAATGAATATTACTACCGTGCAGTGCTACTGGGACTTTAGTTGTTTCAGCTGCATTATACCCTCGGAATGTTCGCAACACTGCGTTCTTGCGAACAAGCACTACGTACGAAGCATAAATACCGTTATAGCGCGGACCACGCCACGGGATTTTGCTATTTAGGTTATCCTACATTTCGTGGGGCTCAGAGAAGAGGGGGGGGGAGGGGGAGTTGCGCGTTTTTACTCTGCCGCAATCGCGGAAGATGGAACGCGGAGCTCAGTGGAACCGAGCGTCTACAGTGTACACTTTCGTAATGCGCAATCTATCTGAGAGTACCTAACAAGAACTGTGGCCATTTTAGACCCGGCTGTCCCTATACGTTAGCAACCCGTAGAACAAAGGACGTGCAAGCGCCGTGCTTGCGACACGTCATTGGAACGGTGCGTTTTCTCTCCGCGCCGTGCTAGGTGCATCGTCATCAACGCTCGCTCGAATCACAGTGTAGTACGTTCTTTGCCGTTAGTGTACCCACAGAAAACTTTGAATCGTAAGTAACGCGGGGCCACCGGTGAACGTGGCGCTCAGGGTTGGTCCATGACTCGTGACAACTGCTCAGTACCTGCTAATACAGAAACAACAAATTTCTCGAGTGAACACAAAATGCCGGCACCGGGCTGTCGATGAGGCGCGTTATTTTGACGAGTGCCTGCTATACGCGTACTCTGTTTCATACATGAGCTGCAGTGCTGTGGAAGCTCTGCGAGAAATTCGTCAGCAAAGTGTGTAACTCCGCGCGCGTCTTGCTTGCGCTTGGATTTTCCTCGTTTTAAGCGTGGCCTCCACGATGGACTTCAGCTGCGCTCTGGCGGAACTGATTGCGGAGGCCACAACACGAAAGCGTAAAGACGCTCGGTGATCCTAACAGCCTGTTGAGAACAGTATAAATGATGGGGTTTGTTTATTTCTCGGGCACAAGGAGTGCACGTTTATTACTCTGCAGTCTAAAAACGAAAAGAAGGAACACGGTACGAGTAGTAAAATTATTGAACTATTTACTGTTGCGAGTACACTATAGTGCAACAAGTCTCGCTATCTTCCATAGCGTTGTACGTGATGTAGAACAGGTTGTAACAGATTTTAGCATACGTCGTTATATCGTCAAGGATTCGTAGCTCGCGGCTGCGGTGGTGTAGTGGCTAAGTTTTTCGGCTGCTGACCCGCAGGTCACGGGATCGAATCCTGGCTGTGGCGACTGCATTCCCGATGGAAGCGGAAATGTTGTAGGCCCGCGTGCTCAGATTTGGGTGGACGTCTGCAATTTCCGGAGCCCTCCACTATGGCGTCTTTCATAATCATATGGCGGTTTCGGGACGTTAAACCCAACGTGTGGCAGCGTGGGCTAGTTCAACCCCACCTATCAATAATCACATCAAGGATACGCAGCTAGATAGAAAGAGAGAGGGAGATATCAATAAGGAAGGCAGGGATACTAAGCAAGGTACACTTGGAGGAAAATGGATGCGGATGTGCAAACCAAACGCCCTCGCAGTTAAAAACGGAAGATGTGGAAGGATAACCCGGGAAAACCGTCGTTATTTCCTGCGTCGCGCGAATTTTCGCCTTCACCATTTTTTCCCCCGTGCATTCGTCAGAGCCTGGTCTCGATGACGGCCGTGCAATCAGTGGCAAAGGGGTCGGCGTCGCTTTGATGCGCGAAACTAATGCGCCTCGCTTATCTCCGCGACACGGGGTGGCACGACCGCAAGGTGGTAAACGACGACCTTCCCCAATCCCGGTACGTGACTTTTGCTTTGGCTCCTATGCAACAGAGATAAATCGAGCCCCGGCGAAAACGACCCGAACGGGGGGAACATCAAAGAAGATAAAAGGACTCGCGGTGCCAGCAGTTGAAAATGTCGCGCAGCACAGCTGGTGTTGATAAAGGGGCGGAAACGTAATTTGTAGTAGATAGAGTGGGATGAAAAGGAGGCGCTGATCTTTATCGTGTTCCGCGAGGTGGTAATATGGTGCGAAGGACAAGTCGGCCGAAAAGCGTTTGTGTGCGTGATGTGTCCAGTAGATGGGCGTGCTTTGCGAGTGTCCCAAGCTCGCCTGCTGATTGGCCGCTGCCTGTTCGTAGCTCTCGTGTTGACGGAGAGTAACGGGCACTGGTAACATCGACAGGAGTCCGTCAGTACGCTTCGCTTATTCCCAACTGACAACGGCAACAGTGCCTTCGTGCTCCTTTTTTCTTCTCCGCTGTCACTTCGACTTGCAAGTGGTAAGTGTAGCGATGGGATCTTATTTTCTCGTTTCTTTCGTTTTTATGCTGACATTATTACGTGTGCATTCTGTGCGGGCACGTGCTCTTAGCTTTGGCTCTGTGATACGAAACTTGAAACAATACGCACGTGTGACTGGTATCGCCGAGTTGTTCGAATACGCATATGCTGGCCGCCTTTATCTGTAGAACAGCACGTGATGCTTGAGAGCTTTTGCTAACGTATTTTGCCCGCTCTCTACGATCCTCGTTCCCTTTCTTTGCATTGAACCTCTGTGGCCGGCGTACCGCGTTTTGTTTCCCGCAATTGGAATGAGGCATTATTCTTCGAAGCCGCAAAGACAGTTTCCCGACTAGGGATACATACAAGCCATTATTATTAATCTCTCGCAAATTTGTTTTCGTTTTTGTGATCTTGCTCTCACTCCGACTCGGCGCGACCACCGTGCGGCCGTAGAGAATAAAAAATTCGCGTTCCGTGTCACTGTTCTTGTGGTTGTTGATTGTGAAAAACCGCAGCTCCAGATCTACTACCACTTTTCTTACGAAACTAAATTGTAGTGCCGAGAGTACGTTCCGTAAACATGCACACGAGTACTAAAAGAGAGAGAAGAGCAAGGGGCTCAACAACGACGTATCAAACGCGCCTCGCGTGCGCAAGGCACTCGCGTTTCCCTGCGTGCCCAGCCAGTTCGCTGGTGTCCAGACTAATCCAGCTTCCTGCTGTCGTCCCCTCGCGTCGCCCGCGGTCTGGGCCGGAAATTGCGTGCGCCCAAGTCTCCGAAGGAGGCACGCCAGTGCCGTACGGGGTACGTCCGCGACGTCTCGCGAGGTTCCTGGGACGCTTCGAATTTAGGCTACACGGAAAGCTATAAGGCAAGGTTGGGTATCACTGCTAATACTACGCTGCAAGCGGACAACGAACTGACGGGTCGCCGGTGCAATCGAGCCCTTCGCGATTCCAGGAGGACCCGCGTTTGAGTCGCCTATTGCGTGCTCTCGCCTCATTAGAGTTAATGCGGATTCGTTTCTCCCGATCGTTCCCGTCTCTCCGCGGTGTCTCTTCTTCTTCTAGTCTTAAAACCCGGGTGCCTTTGCTGTTGTCCTCTGACGTTTGTCTTTCGTATGTGTATTTCCTGCGTCGTCTCTCGAGGCAGGGCGAGTTGCGCGCGCATTTAGCGCAATTAAGGGAGCCGCTCGCGGACAAGATTGGTTGATCGCATGCGGTTCCGGCGAATGCCCGAGGCTGGAGCTGAACGCACGCAATGAAGACATGGAAACTCCTCGCGTATACGCGATCCGAACGTGTCGCTTCGGCTCTTCTTCCTTTTTTGTTGTTGTCGACGAAGACCGGCTGGGTCGACCTGTGTTTTTTGCGCGTGTGAGAAGCGTAAAAATTAAATGAAAGGCCGTGCACTGAGTAGTCCCGAGCAACAAGTGGAAAAAGCTTCGAACTACGTGACGCTGCTCGTTTGCAATGAAGTTGGACGGATTGCGAGCAAAGATGCGTGTACTGCAATCACGTGTAGGTCTGCTCTGTACGCTGCTTTTTATGGCCTCGCGATGATCGACCTGCCCCGGTCACTGTTTTTAGTCGCGACGTGAGGCGCGTTAGTCGTCGCGCAAAACATCTGGGCTTTGTGCCGTGAGAAAGCCCCCCCCCCCCCCCCCCCGATGGCTCGAAATTGCGGTTTCTACTGCCGCACTTGTTTCCAAGTAGTGCTAGTTTAGCGGTCTGTACAGTCGCTTGAACATCGTCACGCGCAATTTTGGGACTGTACGCACGTTCTGTGTGGTAGACGTGCGAAGCTTTATGCTGCAATTATTGCCAATGTATTGCACGCTTGAACTCATGCCTACTATATACATGAGTATGGCTCTGTAGTATGGTTTGTACAGATGTACTTCATCAGGCAAGAAATAAATATTTAAAGAAAAAGAGAAATTGTGAAACAGTGAATGTGGTAGGATAATACCTCTTTACGATAGCTTTTATTTATTTTCATCCTATTACTAGCTTGGTTGTGTGAATAACTTCTTTTCTTCACATATTTATTGTGTCAACCTTGAAGCATTGACCATAAATGTATATCGAGTGATTATATCGATGCGCCGACATACAGCGCTCACTAACAGCGTCTACTAATCACGCTCTCTTCTGTAGAAAACATTTCACATATAAATAATAGTAGTACAGAACGGAATAACATCACTTTTGCCTCCGTGCATCGCGCAGTCTAGTAATGGAAGGCGAAATGCGCAAAGAAAAGGTGAACCCATACTGTGGGACTACTCTACGAAAGAGCTCGCCACTGAACTATAGCCTCATGACATACGAAAACAAATGTCAACTTTTCCAATGAACACTCCGTGATAACGACTCTACGAAAACTTCAACATTCAATGCGGATCTTTCGTTTATTTATTTTTTATTTTTTACTTGGAGCCATTAGTCTTTCTGGAAGCCTTCGCGATGCTTCCCTGACTCAACTTCCAACTTGAACTATATTCTTCTAATACAGACTAGAAACTGCTTTCTCTTGCCGACGCCATTCACGTCATTATCGGTTCCGTCGAGCAGTGTGCGCGCTGCCTCCGTCTCCTAACTTTGTTTTCGTCACTCTAATACCAAATGCCGCTCGTCTATCACGTAGCGCCTACATCCACCGGAGTCTCTCTTCTACTGGTATCTCAAGCCGCGGCTCTGTGCATGCAGCCCCCAGCTCTCATCTTTCCATAGGAGGGAGGGATGAAGTTGGCCCCTGTATCCGGAAAGCTGTCTTCGCGCGCGTTTCCACTATTGGTGCATGCTGTCCTGCATGGCTGTATACGCACCGAGCTTGAACTCGTGTAGTCTCTCTCCTCCGCCGTGGCCGCGTGACACTCTCTCCCGTATGCACCTTGCCTATAAAAGCAACTCCCGCGCTATAGCAGGCACGCACTCCGGCAGAATCTATCTACGAGCTTTCCGGAGCGTATAATGACCTCGTCTCGGGTCATCAACTTCTTTCTCTCTTCATTTACGGGCCCAGGGTCCCGAAGCGGCAACGCTGGATGGAGGTGTGGTGGGGACACGAAAAACAAGCGAGAAACGTAAAACAAACAAAAAAAGGATCGAAAGAGGGGGCTAGCTCCGCTGCATAGATAGTGAACGCGCGGGGCGATAACGACGCGAACGGCGTCCGCAATCAGGCGTTTATCGCGCACAGAAGCCGCGGGACGAAAAATATAAGGCCCTGCCTTCGCGACCGAAACTTCCCCCCCTCTCTCCCATTTCCCACTTCCCCACTTCCTACGCGTCGCACCTCCGCGCGTTTCTATACTTTTCGCCGCTTCCCGTTTCGCTGTGTGTTCATCTCGGGCGATTCGGGATGTTTTTTATGCGCTCCGACGCGGGGAGGCTTTGCCGTACCTCACCTCGCGCAGGAGTTTTAGTGGGCTCGGAAGGAAGAGGAGGAGAAAAGTGCAAACGCGGGGTCGCACCGCGGCACGCGGTGTAGCGCGCCGTTTTTACTGCTCGCACTTATCGGTCTCTTCCCCCACCGCTTTTTATTTCTTCCCTTTCTTTACGGCCCTGTATACTAGCGTCTCGCGCGGCTTTCTTCAGCCACTCTATAGCCTTGATGTCTATTACTCGATCAGACGCTCAGTATCCCTACTATGCGGCGTTTGTGAGCTTCCCCACGCCGTCGTACGCGCGGCAACAACGCTTTCCCCAATCTGCACCCGTCTCCTCATCCTAGAGGTCTATTGCTATAGAGTCCCCGTGCATGCGCCCAAAGTTATACTCCTATACGTAGGTCTCCTTCCGCGGCAGATTTCCGTGTTTCTTCCTTTCGTTTTTGTCAATAAAGCCCCCCCCCCCTTCCCCATATCACCTCCACGCTGTTCCTCTCGGGCATCTTCCTCACAACAAATAGCGCTCTGCGTGGTCGGAGATAGAGGAAACGAGCGGGTGTGCATAATGGAGCCGATATGACAAATGACTCTCGCCTTTTTCTCCCACCGCCGAATAATACGTTTTTCTTTCCCCGTCGCGGAGAGAATCAGCGTTTGTTTTATCTATCTCGCCCCCCCTCACTCTCTCTCACCCATTCACTCTCGTACATTCGTTGCGCATGCACCCTCTCCTCCTTTCCTCAACTCCTCTTCCGCATGCTTTGTTGTGCAGCGTCGATGTGTCGCGCCTATCGGGCATCGCTTTGTTTGCTCACTGTGCACTCGCTGCTTGTTTCGTTGCGACTCGCTGATTGTCTCTCTCGTTGCCCGAGCTCTACTGTCGCGGTCGATCCTGCCTTTTTGTTTTCTTTTTGCTTATGCACGCAACTAGCTGGATGCACGGTTCGTGTTGCGCCTATAGAGAGTACTCGTGGGAGAAGGGTGTCGTGCAGTGCGCGACTTATATATTCTCGCGCATCGTGCGTTTGTTTTAGCGGGAGATTGCATGATGTACGAGGTCAAATCTCGGGATGGCCTACTTGGTAGTCATAACTCTTTGAGTGCATCCATCAATGAGGAAGAAATATAGCCTTAAAGAAACGTACCCCCACAGAAAATTGCTTACCAAGATTAACCTACCAGAACATGACCTTACCACACTGAACGTAACGGAACATTATGAGGTAGACACCTTGTGCTAAGATGTGCCGTTCTATAGTATCAGCCCCGCACTCCCTCCGAAGATTACCTAATGTGTGCGTGCGTGCCTGTGTGTGCGTGTGTGTGTTTGTGTGTGAGAGAGAGATAGATAGAAAGTATACGACGCCTCACTTTTTTTTTATTTCTACGACGTTGCCTTGTGCGTAACAGTCAAGCAGGTTGTACTTTTCTTGGCCATGGCCAAGCCCGTGCCGTTCTCGATAGTGTCAGATGCAAGCAAATTAGTCGATTGAGGTCTGCACGATTCTCTAGAACAAAACGGCAGTCAGACAGGAACTCCTCCTGTGAGTCCCTCGAAGTACTCTGGAATAACACCTACTGTTTCCCAATTGTTCTTGCTAATACAGGATGCATGCACATCAGACTTACGGCGTTGGGAATTTTCTTTTTTGAACTCGCTTTGTTTTGGCTCCCAGATAAGAATGTACATCTCCTAACAATATACCCAATGAACTTAACCAAAGCCATTACAACAATGCAAAACACGATACCGATCGAAGAATTGAGTTTATTTATTTGTTTTTAAATGAAATTTATTGATAGCTTATCGCCACAAACTCACGGCGTTTTTATTGCACTTGTACATTATTATACGGGCTACCTTACGTGTTATACGCAATCGAATATTATTAATAACAACAACAGTATCTGGGGTCTTACGCACCAAACCATGGTATGTTTATGAGGCACGCCGTAGGTGGGGGCTCCGGAAATTTCGACCATCTGGTGTTCTTTAATGTGCACTGACATGTTCAGTGTAAAGACCTCTATCATTTTGCGGCTCCAACGATCTGCGAACACCGCGAAAATTGAAAATTAATTTTAAGGGAAGTGTGTATTCTTGCTTGGGCAGTGTATCGATCTTAAACTTAGAATTCTTCCGTGTTCATGCTTATTAAAATAATCGCTTCATAATGAGGTTTGCGAGCGGTTTTACGTTTCCGAACTTGTCGGTGAATAAAAATAAGCGCTTATTGCGATGCTTCGACTTAGCGTACTGACCGCGAATTGTTGCCAAACGCGAGAGAAAGAGAAAGAAAAGAAAGAAAAGAAAGAAAGAAAGAAAGAAAAGAAAGAAAGAAAGAAAGAAAGAAAGGTGAAGGGGGGACGTTTCCCTAAACTTTTGCAACAGGAACTAGCCCGCCATGATTTATGCATAGGCCGGGACGCGCAGCGCCCCCATCACGTTTCCGTCACAGTCACGGAATCATTCGCAAAGCGTGCCGTCTATGCACGCATAGCGGAGTGCATAACTGTCTCATACAACTTTGCGCTGGGTTCTTGCACTTGCAACTGAAGTCATCTCCGGGCGTTGTTATACAATATGCATCGCGCCGCTGTGCACTGACTGCTCCGAAAAGTGGAAAAAGAAAAAAAATCGAAAGTTTGGTGGGACTCCAGTCGTCGAACCACGACGTTCGGTGTCAAAACAGCACAGACGGCGACGTACAACAAAGTAATAAAGACGCGGAATGTCTGAAGGGTCGGGAAGGACACAAGGAATCATGGGAAGGTGAGGTCACACAGACACGTGATCGATGCTGTACAAGGGGTCGCGCTCGTAGTGAATCCTCTATAAGGACGGGCGGCATCCATTCTTAATGACCCCGTGCGCTGCAGCCCAGTCTCGATCGGCTTGGACTCTGTTTTTTCTTTCAGCTCTTTATCTTTATCTATTTTGTGTACATGGACTGTGTCCGTGTCTTTTTCGTATGTGAACTTGGAGAGCTTTAGTTCAGCCGCAAACTTGGGGGGGGGGGGGGTGTTAGTGAAACACCGGTTTTCAAAGATGCGCCACGGCGTTGTTTGGCGGTTATGGTGCTTAAATGCTGACCGAGAGGTCGCGGGTTCGATACCGGTCGAGGAGGTTGCATTATGGTGGACACGAAACGCTAAAAGCCCTTAGAAGTGTGGCACCTTCGGCTAGTGGGTGTGGCATGACGATAGTTATAGCGCGAGAAGCGTCCTTCTTGTCTCTGTGTCATCGTTCTTTTCTCGCGCTACATCTTTCGTCGTGCTAAAGGCCCGTCTACTGGGCGCGTTCAGGAAAACCAGATGCCTAACCAGATTCTTAATGTGCAATTCCTTTTCACGTTCAGGAAAACCAGACGGCTAAAATTTTCACAGCCCTCCACTACGACGTTCCTAATAACCATATGACGATTTCTGCACTTGAAACTCCATTTATTATTATTATTATTATTATTATTATTATTATTATTATTATTATTATTATTATTATTATTATTATATTATTATTATTATTATTATTATTATGTTCTTAGGGCGCATAGTCAGGGGTGGCATAGAGTTGCTGTATATGCCACAATTTAGGTTGCACAGTTACGCGTCTGTCCATCGTCCCAAACGCCGCTAGCAATAATGCAATGCGATAAAATGGGCGCTCAGCCTTTTTCTTTTTCTTTCTTGACGAAGCCGTTGCAGCAAGATCGGCACAGCCTAGTTAATCACTAGTCTTTGACACGTCAGACATCTCGATCGGCGACACGGTAGGCATGTCGCCTGCAAAAGCAGAGTGCGGCTTTGCCGCCTAACTAGTGTGGTTGCGTGACAGACTTACGTTTAACTCTGCTACCTAGCATATACAGGAACTCTAGGCCAGCGGGGATGGTGACGCCATCTGGTGATGAGCGCCGGCGAACACATTATATCTTGACAAAGCTTAACTTACTTCACTTCTGGTGTTAATCTTCGGCGATAGGCGCCGTCCACATATTGAGGCGCTTGTAGCAATGAGGCACGTACGCTCCGCCCAGCCCAAAGCTAGCCACCGCCCTCTTCGATCACGTGACAACTGGCACAGCAGCTGCAAAGCTGCCTCTGAGCACAGTGCGTCGGGGAAGAGCCTTCCGCGTGTGCTCTGAGGCAACTTTGCAGCTGTTGTGCCTGTTGTCACGTGATCGAAGACGGCGCTGGCATGCTTTGGGCTGGGTGGAGATACGTGCCACGAGGTCGCTACAAGCGCCTCAATATGTCGACCGCACCTACCGCTGTTTACAAGCATGCAATGGGGGTGGCTTGCATAGACGTCGCTGAAACGGCCAAGTTGCAGCACCAACATTGTCGTGCATGAACTTCGCTGCGTCACGTTAGTGTTATCAGTACATTCCACGCTGGTTCTCTCGCCATGCATTCACAGAGGTCCAATAATGTTCAAGCGACGTCGTTATCACACAAATCAGGATATTGGCTCCGTGATCATACTTACTTGACGTCATCTAAGCCGCCATGTTGTGGCCATGTAGTTGTTCTATAAAGTCATGTGCAAGTTATCTATATGAAACTAGGGCGCATGTACCATACAGGGCAGGCTACGATTCCTCAATGTCTTTACGTACTACTGCCAACCTTTCCCTTTCCCCTCTCACATTCTCTGCAGATAGTAAAATGTTCATTTTGACGCGTCCTGCTTTTCAATAATAAGGAGTTTTCGGTCTCGCGTATACATAACACGCCAAAGCACGGCTTTTCGCAGTTACATTCTTTAGTAACATCGATCGCTTTTGCCTTCCACGCAACCTGTCTGTGACTTCAGAAAGATTTACGTTGCGCATGATGCCAATGGGCCAAGTATTTCTACCAGCTCTTTTCAGACAATCTAAAAATGCGACGCTATCTGTGTCCACCTCACGCACGCACGCGTAAAAAACGTAGGTGACAGCTACAAATGCACAAAGGGATTTAGAGAAGTAAAACAGGTTAAAAGAAAAAACTTGGAACGCGACAGCCAGTATAATTCCAAAGCAATCAGGTTGATGAAGGCTTCGAGGTGTGTGGGTGTGTGTGTGACACCGTGGAAACACTGCAGCATCTACCGTTCATGCCACGTATTTTTGCTTTCACCGGATGGCCGGCCCTTTTTTCCTGTTTCGTTCAGCTTACTCCGCTTTTATTCTAGCTTTCTTTCTTCCTCCGCGTCGGTGACGTTGCGTAGCAGCCACTCTCTGTTTCAATTATTGCAATGGGTGAGGTGTTGGTCCCGTATGTTGAGGTGGCGCGAATCAAATAAGATAATGTTAGGAGAGGAGGAAACGGAGAGGGAAAGAAGATTTTTCTGAGGAGGCGCCCCAATAATGTTGCGGCTGGGCCGTACCGGAGGGAGATTGAAGTCCCACCAAAAAAAGCAACGTGTGACGGCATGCCATGCGCAAGGTGACAGCGGAGACAACGCCTGATATATACAGCGAGAAAAAGAGCAATGCGAAAATTGGAAGAGATGCGGGCGACGTTTATTGCGCACCCGGGTCCCGAATGATCAATCAGCGATCACCCCCGCTCGTTTTTCCATGCCAGTGGCAGCCAAGACGGATTGCCGAGCTCAGACGTGGGGAGCACGCAAACTGCCGCACCCACACAGAAAGCGCCCCGGAGAACAGGGCGGAAAACAATGCCAGCTCGAAACACGTTCATATTCAAGGGCTACCCCGTACGTATGAGCGCGTGGCGGGGGGCTCAGAGTAAGCCGGCTTTTCTGGAAGAAACGCGAGGGTGTTTGCCTTTCGGAGATGTGACGAGAATGCGTCCCTGGCGGAACAAAGTTTTCCGAGATTGTCGTGGTAGTAGAGGAGATTGCGCAGTTCGAAGCTGGAAGTGCGAGTCGCCGGACGGACATCTGCTTGATAATGTATAGTAGTCGGGTTCCTAGAGATAACCAGACAATACTGGTATGCTTCCAATGTCCTGTGGCTAAGTAAGTCGCCTCGGTTTTAACGTGAAACACTTACTTCACAAAACACAGCGAAGTTTGCGTTGCTTAGGTCTCTGCCGAGAACTTTTTTTTTCTAGTTCCGTGGTAAGTATTATCAGCTGCAGCTTTAGTTCGGTTCTATTACGGATGCACGTAGTCTAATGTCACACGATAAATCACTTGTAGTTTTTTTTCCAACGAATCTTCGCTCAGGTGTGACTAGTTTTCCTAGGAGTTTTAATCATTCGATCGTATGGTGCAAACCAGTCATTGAGCATTATAAAGGATTCGCCCTTGACGGACGTTTTGTGCAGCCGTGCCTCAACTTCGCCCCAAGGTGACAGAAATGTAACATCACAAAAAAGTGCAATAACTAGGCATTTCGTGGATATTCTTTCAGGCAAAATATAGTATTTGTTGAATAAAAAACAATAATGAAAAGGTGGCACATTACTGAGGACAAAGATTTAGGCCATGAGTTAAAACAGCCTGACTGCTTTAGGATAGCCGCGTTGTGGTCTGTAAGTCATTTTGGGAACCTGGAATCTAATCAAAAAACGGCACTGTGCAATCTGCCCTACTAAGGCCCATTTCTGAGTATGTATAGGTGAATGACGGTGCACAAAAATACTGTGGAATGTTGGTCGAAGAGAGGGGGGGGGGTATGCACGTGCTCGCTACGACAACGAGACATACAAACGCATGCGTACGCGTATCACGCTCGAGTAAAGCCTCTCCTCCCTCACCCGGTGTTCCGACCCCGAGTACAATAGGGCACTGTTTGAGCGCCCCTTCGAGACAACCCTTACCCCCCCCCCCCTCTTCCTGAGTGTCCCCTACCTCGGTGCGAATATAGACTCGGTCAACACCGACCCTCTTACGGCGGGGTGCTTATGAGAGGCAGCTGCGGAACAAGGGCAAAAGCATGCCGGGGCTAGACGACAAATGGCGACTCAAGCGGCAGTGCCGCCAGCGTTCCGTGGCGGCGACAGGCGCAGATGTGGTGAAGAACAAGGACACTCTTCGGCCCTGGCGACCGACCGAACAAGCATCAACCGCGTACCACTCTCCTTTTGTCTCCGCGAGCGATCTCGAATCCGCTTTCCCGAGAATTTCCCCGAATCTTCGGGGTTCGAATAGCATGACGCAGTACTGCATGCATCAGCTCCCCTGCCGTAAATGTGGGTGCTGCGCCGCAGCATGACTTGCCCTGCGGCGGAGCCAGCTTGCTTGAACGAACGTCCAGCATCAGATGGGGGGGGGGGGGGGGGGAGTTTACGGTCCAGCCCTTCCCTGAATGCCAGCTGGTCGCCACACGTGGTAGCGACGGAGAGTTGAGGGGGGAGAGTGTAGAAAAAGCTCTTGGAGTAAAGCTTTTGAATGACAGCTCATGTGGCGCGGCGTTAGAAGTAAAACAAGAACATTAAAAATGTTCGTGGGGCAAAGCTCCGCTCGACCACGGTGGCTCGACTTTTGTGGGCCTTCGGCAGCGCGGGCGTGTAGGAACGTTCTGGGAAAGGGGTTGCTGCGCCTAAATTGTCTTCTGCTGCGTCCTAAAGCTGTGATGTGTCTCTTTAGAAGAGGCAACAGTGTGTCGACTATAGCTTTCCATTGTCGTCGTCAACGACGCAACTCGAGAAGCTTCTCAGTTTACTGCAAGCACTGCCGTATGGTGTGGCGACGTTCTCTCAATGCTCACGTTTTTTTTTTCTTTTTTTGTTGCGGGCGGGGAGGAAGAAAGGATGCTGGCGCCCACAAAAATACGCACACGAGTATTGACAGCGTAGTGGAGCGCTTCGCGATAGCATGAAGGGACGTACGTGGGCCCGCGAATGTACACAATAAGAACGAAATTCGTTGAAACGCGCAGAAGCGGAATTAGAACAGGCAAGACCATGCGCGGTGATCTGTTTCCGTTCGCTGCTTTCGGCCCCCATATACTCCACTCAACATCTTCGTCATTTGTGCGGGATGTTGACAGATGAGAACCAGCAGTAGTCTTTCATCGCGTGACACACAAGCGTGGGCCTCATCCTGCCTCGGCTCTCGTTTTACCTCGAATCACATTGACGTTTTCGAAGTTATGCTTATCGTTTCGGTTTTATAGTATTGCAGGATAAAAAGCAGTGGTTCGATGATAAAATTTGCATGATTTTTGATATCTCTCGCCGATGCGCACCCGTGGTTGAACTCAGCTGTGCGTTTAGGAGTGACACAAGAAGACGCCAGGCATCGACATTCATTGAGCTTCCAGCACGTCCGTGCATTAATGAGGAAGGAAGCACGACGCCATTTTGGCAGAAAAGAAATATTTATACTCAGAATTTCAATTTCATATGCTTAGGGGACGTTACGGAGAGGCTCTAGGGTCTCTTGGGTAGCGTGACGCGAGATCGAATGATCTGGGCAGAGTGCATTCAGGCAGTGGCAAGGCATCCAGAGGAAAGAAATCGTTTAATTTACAACGTATTTACAAAGCGTGGACGAGGAAGGAGCTTGACGCTAGCTGCGCCGGCCTTTTACACGCCCAGGAGAAGGAGGGCTCACCTCCGTGGTTAAGACGCATCCAGCGTCTTAGGTACGTGCCCCGCAGTGTCTGTGGCGTGTAGCGTCTTATAGAGGAAGGCCCGCAAGGGCAAGAAGAGCGCTGCACAAGCCTAGCGCGTTCATAACAGGGATTAGTGACACGTGGTGAAAGCAAGAGGAAACCTTGTCATTCTCGGTCGAAACGGTTTTCCCACAGAACGCTTCTTTCCTCTCTTTTTTTTTCTTCTTCTTAAGTAAAACCGTTGAATAGGTGGTGCAAGAGCCGCGCATATGCCATCATGTGGGGTAGGCTTTCAAAACACCAACGGTGCCTTGACCGGAATAGAAAAATATAATCTCGCTAAAAGGGTTCTTGCCCCCCCCCCTCCCAATGGCGAATTCATCATAAATAGAGCCATTTACTCACTGATCCTCTCACTGTATTCGCAGTCTGTCTGGAAACGTGTGTATATCCCACCATGCGCACCCTTTCCATCAACCCAACTTGCAAAAACACGCTCCTCTCTAACCCCTTCGCTCGGGCTGGCGTAGTTCAAAGTTCGTCAGCGCCAGCAGACACAACAAACGCCGCTCATCTCTGTCTCCTTTACCGCCGGCGCCCAAGGCTGACGCAACTTTCCTATTTCTGCGATTCATCGGCTCGTGCTGCCCTGTTTGTTCTATAGCGTTGCACAGAGGCGCAGCTTACTCCTTTATAAGAGTTATGAATATTCAGTTTGCCGTCTGACAATGTTCACCTTGTAGGCTAACGGGGTATACCAGCAAGCATGTTTGGTATGAACAAAAAACTTGAAGTAGATGGCGTATTATTCTGTAGCCATATGCACTCGTGCTTGTCGCTATGTAAAAAGCAGGGATAAAAATTTGGCACACCCTTATGAGTGTACAGTAGTACTCTAACGTTGATATCTAAGTTCGATCCATGTATGACGTGCGAAGGTGTATTCATCATGCGGATGCATTCAAGTGACTCGCTCGACATGATTTGTGGGCTTATGTTTTGTGCTTGTGTGGAGACGCGCACTAGATGACATATTATTGTGACCTCTCCGTCTTAGACGTGACACTTCTGGCATTAGTATCTTCACGATAAATAAACATTAAGCAATACCAAGACAGTGAGTTTTAAAAGTGTCGGAGTGAAAAGAAAAGTCGCACGTTGAAGAGCGAAATTTACTTGTTATGACTGTCCCCGACAGCAAGAAGTCACTTTTTTTGTCATTGTCTCTTTATGTTTTATCGTGGGACTTCGTGTTAACAAGCTGTAGTCTCCAAACAACTTTCAGACTTGTGAAGGTTTTAGTTCGCTGCTTCCTTAAAAATATTATAATAGCGCAGCCTTTTTGAGGTCACTGTTTTAGTTCTTTGCGAAAAGAAAAATAAAAGCTCCTGTTTTCATCCTATTGAAAGTCGTAAATATAGTCCTTCCGGAATCACAACGTTATTTAAACCCACCGCAGAGTGGTTTACAAACCCTTCATATTGGTCGAAGCGTTTACGACCGAGCAGCATTCTCCGCTCCACCGCACCAGATATATAGAGTAATAACAAACAAATTTCTGCAGGCAACGGACGTAAACCGAGTTTTCTTTTAACAATAATAAGGCTGAACAAACAATAACGTTAGGTTTGAGTGGGCGCTGCTTGATGATACCGCTCCCCCTGTTAGGAACAAAAACATTGTATAGAGAGCCACTCCACGTCAGCTCGAGTGTTATTGCTGGGCTCTCTCGGAAAGGAGCACCCACGGCAGCTAGCTGACGGCGCTCTAACAAAGCGTGGCTGTGGCCTTTCGGCGAACGGAGCAAAGGCGTTCACCTTTACTCGGCTGGAGCCCAGAAGAGATCGCGCCGACAGACGAAGCAAGGGGAGAGGGAGAAGAAGGAAAGGGGAAGAAGGAGGGAAGGGGGAGAATGAGCACGAAGGCATCCAGAGGAGCGTACGAGAAATGGAAAAGAAAGAGAGGGGAGAGAGAGAGCGCGCCACAGACGAGCCGATGGCACCCAACTCAAGTTTAGTAACGGTGACGGCGGTAGGGCGGCCGCTCCGTTGGATTCTCTTCCTTTTTTTTTTTTTGCATTCCGCAGCACAGAAGTTCGCTTCCGGTTCGCAGCCTGGCCCGCGTGTACGGGCAAATTGAAAACACGCGAGCCTACGCTGGCCCGTGTTCCGCTGCCAAAACTGAACGAAAAGATCGTAATCGTGGCCGGCGGTCTCATAGAAGGGGAAGAAGGCCGTTGAATGGCGGCGCTTCCATCCTTTCAACGCCAGACACTCGTCTAACTAGCCGCCCCGTTGCACGGAGGAAGGCTCGAATTGAACGCGCGTGCCTCGCTGGCGCGACTCGCTGAATGGAGACGGCGGGCACAAGTGCGAGGTGGGAGAGGGTGCGCTGAGGAATCCTCGATCGGGGATCACGGCGCGAGCTGGCGCGTGCTCTGCACGCGCGGACGGGTCCGGCCACGATGACGGGCTGTCGTCGGGCATGTGCGGCCCTCCGGGATGTGGCCGGCTGTCGATGGCAGATGCGCGCGACACACGGGTGCGGGGTCCCGTTCCGACCCGAGTCTCTCTCACCCTTGCTCGCACGTTATCAAAACTGAACGAGAAAGTACGAGGAGACTTAAGACAGTGGGAGAGAGAGGGACAGGCGTGTGCAAAGCGTGGACATCAGCTTTGCGGGGAAGGATAGGAGGTGAACGGGGCGTGAGCGTCGTAGCAGGCGAGCCGAACTGACGGGTCTGGCCCGCAAATGTCTTCCGAACCGACCGGGAAGGAGGGGGGGGGGTGCCCGAAAAGACCCAGCATTCGCCTCCCAAGTGCGAGAAGAAAGGAAGGTATAAGGGGCATCTCGGAAGCAGTGGGGAGAGTTCACCGACCGTGCCGCCGAGGAACCGTCTGAAGACGATGAGCGGACGTGTCGGATTTCCGACCGGAAATTGGGGACTCGTTCCAGCAAAACAATTACCGCATTAGTCGGCGGCGATCAGGCGGACGGAGCCCCATTCGGCACGGAATCGGCCCGAGGAGGGGAAACTAGAAGGGCGAGAATGAGCGAATGGGTGTGGAAGAAGACCGACGGGTGGGCAGGCAATACTAACGGGAGAAACGCCCAAAGGAGGGCGTCTCACGAAGGAAAAAGGACAGTGCCGCTAAAGAAAAACAAAAGAAGGGACAGAGCAGATGCGAAACGGGGACAGAAGGAAAAACGAAGCGACTGTCTCGGGCGCGTCGTGGTGCTCTCCAGGCGGGCCGAACCGTTCAGGGAACGAGCCATCGATCTCGTCCACACCAGCGGGATAGGAGTGTGCGTTTCCTGTTCGCCCACGGGCACCGCCGGTAGGGGTTGGCTCGCCCAATTCATTGCGAGGACGCGTCGTTACCTCGACAGCCCAGGGTCCGGGTGTGCCAGGATTCGCACTCCGGGAGACAAGGACTTGACCGAAGCGCGTAAACAGCGTCGCATATTTCACCCACGAGTCGTTTGCACTTCTCGCCTGTGCCTCCCGAGTCGGCTAACGAGAAGTCCGGGCAGACGCTGATAGCTTGGCGCTATACGGTGCACGTGCGCATATCACTGCCTTGAAAAACGGGCGCCCGCCGCATTCGGCGCCGCCGGCTGCTTTTGTGCGCTTCTCGGGACGCTCTCTTTTTACTTTTGTGGGCCTGTTGTGCCCGACGAGCAGCCGATGGAGATAGACTTCTATTTTTACCTTCCGAGTGGAGAACTCCATTCTTGTCGGGGCACGCCGGATCCACGCATGGCAAGAGGAGGCCCCTGACGTCAGATGCCGGCTCGGAACAGTGAGCCCCCGACGTGTGACAAGCCGCCGCTTCGGAATAATTTTCGACCGTGGTGAGACGCCGTGGTTCTTGTCTGCGCACGCGTGGGATGCTTTCTTCGGCAACGTACGTTTCGATAAAGCACCGTTGTCCGGCGTTCACCCATGCCCAACGCTTGCGCACGTGTCCTGTGCATTCGCTGGTAAACTCCCATTCACTAGCTCTTGGTGTACCAACTGGCCCAAGAACAAACACTTGTGCTCGCTTTTTATCTTGCGAACTCATTTATGGTGTTTTTGTGCATTGTTTTCTCCCCTTGACCAGCGCTTTTGCTGTCTCAATAAAGAATTATTGTGTTCACTGACTCACTTACTTTTGAAACAGAAAATACCCGAACCGCTAAACTTACCTAATACTTGCGCAATATTCAGTTACAATAGTATAGCGCGCGATGGACTATAAAACAATTGTACCATGGCGATGGAAAATAAAACTATTGTACCATCGATTGCCATAACAGAAACGATTCAATAGATCGTGTTCAAAATTGAGCCCATTTACTGAATATGGGATGGAACTTTTCGCCGGGCAATGATAAGGGGAAAAGGAAAATAGGAGTAAAAGAACGGCGGGGAGGTTAACCAGTCTATAAGCAGCCGGTTTGCTACCCTACGCATGGGAGGGGGTTGGGGGATATGAAAGATAGAGAGGAGAGAGGGAAGAGAGATAAACACAGCACATTAAGCAGTACACGCGCGCACACAGGTAATGATAAAATCTTTGAACTATTCAATGCACCGAGTTCTCGAGACGACAAATTGAGTGGGCTTGATACATGGCATCACGTGCATTGATTTTTTTTTTATATTGTTACTATAGACCTTTTCAAAAACTCCTCCTCCCTGGGCGCCGCCATAGTCTTTTTTGGGCTGCGCAAATTGGCGTGACCCCTCAAAAATGCTCTGACAAAGCGGCGCCCTTGGCATTTGTACTCCCGCGCGCAGCCCATCATGGCGGTGTCTTTTTCACTCCCGTGAAAAGATGTATAATTCAGACTCCACGTGGGCCCATTTCGCCTGTGAGTTGCTGCGCCGCGAATTCGCGAATGTGACTTGCCTTTTGATGAGCGAGACATGATAGCAGATTTTAGGGCAAAAAAAAAAAAACGGTAACTCTTTTTACTGAAACCTAGATTTATTCCTCTTCGAAGAGGCACTGCGACAATCACGGTGCGTTTTTGCGACATTAACAGTGCGGCATTCACAGTGCGTTTAAGCTAGGCTGAGAATCTAGAGCTCGTGCTGGCCTTGCGTGTATACAGAGACGGGATGTGGCTAGGACGAGCTAAGAGTGGGAATAAATGAAAGGAATGGAAATGATAGTGGTGAATGGTGAAATGATATTGAGCAATGTATTAGCATGACGACTGAATAGCAAACTTTGTTTTTGTTGTTGTTTTCTCATCCATGTTTCGACAAAGCTGAAGATCAGATGACGCGTTTTCTTTTTACCAGGTGCCTCGCGCTACTTCTGAGACGGACGCGAAGAGGCGAGTGCTGTATATCGTCGTCCTGCACTGACGAGTTCCACTAAGTCATCCAAGTGCGAAAGCATACATCACCGTCAGCATTTCCAACTTTCTTGGCGGGTCGTAAAGCCAGCGCCCTTAAGTGGTCGAAAAAGTACGAAGACATTCATGCCGCAGTTACTAAACTTGGCGCACAACCTTTTATCGCTACTGCTACTTTACGTGCGCTTCTGTAATCCATCGTCGGATGACAGCAATATTTCGGGGTGGTTTTCGAAAAAATTACGAAAAAAAGGATTGTCAGAGTTGAGTAATCTAGTTTGAAGGCAGCCCGGAATGATAAGTCTATAACGTAGCCTTTGGGAGGAACGCCTAAACCGTGGTATGCGGGCTCGGAGGAGACGCAGGAAACCTCGGTCCTGGGACCTCAAAAGGCCTCTCGACGTCACACACAATGCAGGACTGTACCGTTGTCGAAGAAATGAGGAACTGTGTTGACCTTTACCTCGTGTATTCGTTGGTAGCGTGGTTTGACGCTCACCCACTCCCTGATCTTCCTTGGGAACGCCTCTTGCAAAGCTCCCTTTCATGTATGGTTTCCTACTTTTTATTGTTTTTTTTTACATTTTCTATAGGGCTCCTTTGTCCTGCCTGTATTTGAAGCTACTTTGTGTGGCTGAAAGAATATTAAACATGCATTGTGTGGGTGTAGATGGAACAGTCCGTCAGTGCTCCTTTGCTCAAGGTTGCGTTGTTCGAGACAACTGAAGACATCGTCTTTTAGCTTATATTAACTATATTGAAACGGGTGTTTATTGCTTGCTTTGGGTGTGTTCGGGTGTAACCCGCAAACGCTGTTTTAAGCAACGCTCAGCGCATAACGTATCGCAATGTTTTAAAAGGTGTGCGGTTGTTTGAACACACTGTTCTGGTGTAAGATAACACGCGGCACGCGAATCACCAAGTTGATTCAATAGTTTACGCAAGCACCAGTGATAAGTCTTTAATGTTCGATCCCCCATGTACAAATGCCGATGGATCTCCCCGCAGATAAGATTGTAGACGGCCGACGCTCTGTTAGCCGCTATCGGTGTACGTACGGCGTCTATCGCTTGCAGTTTCACTTTTCGTTTCCCGGGCACAGATTCACAAGAATAAAAGTTTGCGTGTTAAACCCACTGAATGTTGCCTTCAACGTCACGACCACGTGGCAGTATAAAGGCGGGCTACATGCAACTTAACGCAACGCGCTTTGTCGATCTCGCTCCCGTACCAGCTGAATCGTTCTTCTGACTAATGTCTATGTTGACGTCATCTTGATGTTTCATCGTTCCATATCTTCAACGTGCTATAGAATTCCCATATATGAGCGCCGATTACCATGCATGGTTTCCTGCGGTGAGTGTGAAAACAGTCAACACTGAGTAATCCTTAAACCTGCCGTATTGCAAATCGTTGTCCATGCATGTCCGATAAAGAGCTGTGTTCCCATTCTTTTCTTAACTTGGCGTCTACAAATCATAAAATCCATTCGCATACTTCTCAGCTGCGGTCGTTCTTCGGTATTCGTCTCAGTGTCCGGAGTTCATCCACCGTTAATAGCCACCACTCCCCAGCGGGTTTGACGTAGCTCTCATTCGCCGCCCCAGTATTGCCGGCTACGGCCGCCAGGGAAAAATTATAGAAAAACAGACGTTCACAGAACACATAGACGCGCTCAAGCTTGTTTCATTTATGAATCTTTTTAATGAAGGCTCCTTCGAGCTGCCCCCATGAAGCTTGTCACTTTTGTTGTAAATATGCGTGACCTCCCAAGAAATGCACTGCCGAGCTTGATTTTTTTCCTTTTGCACCCTATAGTATGTGCGTTTTAGAGCTGCTTCGCATCTCGGAAAACTCCCATGTGGGCTGTCTATTGCGTGATGTTTCGTGTTAGATGGAACTAGTTGTCCAGTAACCATTTCTCAACATTGGTGTATTCATTGATACATGTCGTATAACTTTTGTGTCGTAAGGGCGAGCCCGGATAGCGATAAACCTTTAAAGAGAAAAGCGGTAGATCCAGGAGGCCAACGGGCCGATATACAGCTGGAGCCCGGCGTTTAAACCATTCCTTTCCCTGTGGGATCCTAACCGGTGCCATCGAAGTGGGCTTCATACTCGCGCGAAGCTTAGCCCTAGCGTCGCCGGCAAATGCACAGAAACGTCCCATGGGTCCATCTGCACGGGGTAAAAAAAAAATAGCTGCGACAATAGGGGGGGGGGGGGCAGATCTAAACGGGCACCGTATACATGGAGCAAGGGCGGGTGGAAGGCAGGCGCTGTGGTAGCGTGCGAAACAATTTGCGCCTTCGTATATAAACACAGCTGGGGGCCCGGCGCAGGACGAATAACTCTTGTTATTTCCCTACGGTTGTTTCTCGAAACCCATTCGCGCTCAGGTTTGAGTGAAAACCAAATATAGAGACGGGGCACTTTGCAGCGGGGACGGGGGCAGAAAGGGGTCCGAAAAATAAGTATCAGGATGAGAGAGAAGCGATGTGTTCGCTGCGTAGGTGATAAAGCTAAGCAACGTAGCAATAGCCCGATCACTTCGTGAGAGCCCGAGAAAGAGAGAGAGAGAGAGAGAAACGAAAATAAGTTTCTTGTGTCGCACATCCCGACGTCGTTCTCACCGCTCGACGCGGGGAACGGGAAAGGATTAGGCCTATACACCGGTGCGCGCTGCCCGAAAATGCCATCATTAGGCCGGCGTGCACTTCGTTAGCGGCAACGCACCGGTGCCTTGTTGACGCTTCTTCGTTCGCCGGTAAGGGAATTGCGCTAATTTACTCGATTCGCGAGCGAGTTGTCCAGCGACAACGCGGGCGCTACGCGGAGCCATTCATTTCGCCCGAAGAATGCGTTGACGATTGGGAAGCAGCAGCAGAAGAAGCTGTGCGTATAAGCTCCGGTAAAGAGCGCCCGCGTGGGCGCAGCCGGGAGGGAGATGCACGAACAGAAAGTGGAAAGTAGGAGACGAAGAGGAAGAGTTGTCTCGTTCGGGAGGAATGTGCGGCGCGGGCGGCGCTCTGGAACGTTAATAATCGTCGTCGCACCGGAAAGGGACCATGACTGTAAACCCAGCGTTGTTGGAAGAGGTGCGAGAGACAAAAAGGAACGGAGCGCAAGAACGCGGCACGCCAAAACCCCACGCAGCTCGGTGCGAGAGTCCGTGGTAATTAAGTGCTGTCTGATTCATCTGTCGGGTGACGTGGATATAAGTGAGCTATGGAGAACGGGGAGCAAAAGAGGGATAGCGATGTGGTGACTGATGGAAAACGCTCGTGCGACGCGGATATATGAGCGCAAGTTGGTGCATTGGAGGGGTGCTCGGAGTCGTGAAAAGGTATTAGGCCTAGTGTGTGTGTGGGGGGGGGGGGGGGGGGGGTGAGATCTAAGCTTCCGGGTATAATTGCATGACTGTTGAGCTTTGCGTCCTACTCCGCATCACAGCCGCAGACTAGCTGTACTTTGCCTATCAATAAACAAGGGAATGCGCATATGCTTATGTTCTATCTACTTCTTAATGCGGAGTAGCAGCTAGAGAAATAAGGTAGGGGATGCAACAGAACCTATGTCTGGTATACCCTGCACATATATAAAAGGGTCATTATGAATACGTAACCAACAGAATCGCATCTGTTACGCTATCAGGGGGAGTGTTCGGTTGACTGTATACCTTTACTAGTGAATCCTTGTCCTCTGTCTGAAACTAAAAGCATGAGTCATGCTATGTGCAGGCAACCAATTTTACTGCGCGCATCGGCGCCTGGGGTTGCTCGGCGGAAGTCAGCTGCAGTAACGGTGAAGTCTAGACTGGCGCAGCGCGTGACAAAAAAGGGCGCCGTGATACAGAGCCAGTGTGGTCCTATTTCGGGTGCTCGTCGCGACAGACTGCACAGTCTAGCGTGCAGCGACGTGTCGAGACGGGAAAGGAGAAAAAAAAAAGATGCGAAGGACATTTCCGCCTGTAGTACGAGCACTTTGTTCAACACCGTGACTGCCCGTGATGAAATCGCCTGACGTGTACAAGCCAATTAAAACGTGTTTAAATAATTCTATCGTCGAGGGTTAAAGCTGGATTCATAGCTAATCCTGGACTTATTACACACACATACACAAAAAGTAACCGAACTCCTCCTCTAGCAGTTAGTGCCCCCGTTGTGGGGAAGTAACTCACTTAAATCCTTGGCGATGCCCCTCATTACTGGGTAAACCAAGCCAACCAATCCACATGGTGCTCCGCCTTGAAAAACCCCGACGACGTGTATCAGCTGTGAGCCCTTCAGAGAGTCCATGATGCAGCGCTTAGGCTTAACCAACAACCAACAAAGTTTTACCAACCAATTAATCGAGACAGTCCCGATACCCTTACCCTAATTTGTAGTCGTGTAAAAAGTTCGTGTGCTCCTGTTTTTGTGGTGTCCTTTCTTGTTTGTAATTGTGGTAAACGCCCTAATCAGGTGACTCTTTCCAGCGGCTTGTGCTGTGAGATGCTTCCTCCCGCGTTTCTGTCGATTTTCCTTATCCACTGCTTGAGATACCAACCAGGCTGCTAATCTTTTTAAACCCTAAACATTTCACCCCGTATCTTCTCTTTTCCTTTCAGCACAGACTTTTATATCCTGGGCTTGGGGAGGTTGTTGAACAGCACTTCCCCTCACTCACTCAATGGTGTACTGCGCGTTATCTACGTTTTCACTTCCGCAGAGAGCCCACGTATTGCTCAACTGCGAAGCGCTACACGAATTTGGTCCTTACGTGTCTTCTATTCCTCTTCGCAGGAGCTCAGCCCCGGCCATCGTGTTTTTATGAAGTGGCAGTCTGCTAGCTACGCACGAAACTTGGTAAGCTTCTTGCAACGTATACTTCGACGTTTTGCCGCTCACAAAGCTGAATTTGATTTTGAGCCGCGTTGTCGGTTACACGTCGCGTGTTCCTTAATTTTCGAATCACACGTCCACGGACGAAGTGTGGTTGCGCTGTAGACAGAAATTATCTTCGGAAAGTCTGTGGGGTTGGGGGTAGGGGGAGGCAGAACACTGTGCATTTGAATGGAATAGTGAATTGGGTGTTTTGATAAGCGTTCGTTTTAACGTAAATTGCGAAAGCACATAGATAGAGGGCTTTTCCTGTTTTCATCTTGCTCGGAAAAGTGACTGTGGTCGACCCGTGGGTGATGAAACAGTGGCCATTCCTCCCCAACCCCCTGGAGAAATAATGTGTCTAGACCTGTAGCAGTGTAGCCGTCCTATGATAAAGTAAAGCACTTTGTCATCGGGGGGAAAATCGTAATCGCTTCGTGCACGAAGTGTGGGATTGGGTAAGTCGGTAATCCATTAATAAACTTTCAGCGCGAAAACTTCTGACCACTAACACAAGAGACGAGGAAGTGTGCAGACGTTTTTTGTAACATATATACGTGCGTCGTAGTTGAAATTAGTTAAAAGTCTGCGCTCGTCCTCATCTCTTGTGTTAGTTGTCGGAAGTTTTCGCGCTGAGAAGTTTAATAATCGTGCACGAATTCAAGATATCTTTCTTTGATTTCGCCGCTGTGGAATCGCGCACGAAACTTCATATGTGGGGTTGCTGTATACAGGTGGCATTGATTAGGACGCGTTCGTTTCATCTTCTTCGTCTATATATGCCGATAGCCAAAAAGGCACGTGCTAATTTAGGTGGTTTCAAAGGGGGAAAAAATCCATCACTCCTTGCCGCTGTGCCACTCACTCGCGTTAGCACTATTCACGCTTCGGGACAGGATCGAGTGCCCATGGCCGATTTTCGTTTTTCTTTCGTTATATCCTCCCTATAGTCTAAAAGCGAAAGCTCGTTAGTTTGCCTTTTTTTTAGGGTCTAGCCTGGCGCTGTCGTGCTAATTATTTGCAAACTCTTTCACTTGAAATGGTGGGCTGAATATGTGAACGTTCTCGATAAACCACGTAAAAGGGTTTAGGAAACGCAGAGAAAGAAAGAAAGGTTGAAAAAGTGGGAATTGTTTCGTATTTCTGTAATATTTACGATTGTTGGATTTCGCTACGCATAGTTTATTATTATTATTATTATTATTATTATTATTATTATTATTATTATTATTATTATTATTATTATTATTATTATTATTATAGTAATAAATATCTACGAGATAACATTCTTCTTTATTGTTATATACGACTTCATTTTTCAATATGTTCTCGGTATTATTTTGAAGTATTCATATCAGTCAACCAATAAAAACGCCTAAATATTGCAAGTTTGTTCACACCACGAAAATACTGATTGACCGAATATATTTTTTTGTATGCTTCAAGACAGCCTCATGCTGAGGAATTGCGTGTAGGTCATCAAATAAATATCGGCATAACATCAGCTTGTCCCGGATATTTACGTTATGGCGAGAGAATGAAAACAAAAAGAGCTAAATGATTAGCGAGAAGGTGGAAAAGGGAGAGAGCAGGCTGTAGGGGCATAACGACTGGTTACTCTTACGGGAGGAGAAAAGAGATAGTGGGTAATGCGAAAATACAGCACGAAAGGTAGCATGACCCTTATGGCTGCGACACTGCAAACAAACCGAATAGTGTAACAGCGAAAGTGATAAATAAATAAATAAGACAGAACATCTACATCGAAAGTAGGATTCTAGAGCACGTCCCTGCAGCATTAACGGCGGTGCCAAGCCGCCTCGACGTGGCAGTCGATTCGTTGCTTCTAAGCGAAACCCAGAGCACAGCTCGCGCGTTGCGGAAACTTTGATTTCGCCGGCACCCGTGCGGCGCTGTGTATGCGAGAAAACTAACTGGAGAGTGTGACGGTGCCTCCTTATTTGTCTTCCATCACGCCGCTCTTGTACGCACAGCGTGCCTCTCCACTCAGGTCGCGTACGCAAAGCGTGCAAACGTTCGTTGGCGCCTGTGTTACGGCGTGCGTGTCTCGTATTGACAGGCATTACGCCCGTAGGAAACGGTGCATGCGGAGTGTGTAATCGAAACATCCATCCACTCGCCACCGTTTTCGTATGCAGTAACATTCCGAGGGGAAGCACACATCTGAAAGGTCCGCTATGGTGGGGTAATTTTCCGGGTATTAACACGGAATGTCTCTCTCTCTCTCTCTCTCTGTGTGTGTGTGTGTGTGTGTGTGTGTGTGTGTGGTGTGTGTGTGTGTGTGTGTGTGTGTGTGGTGTGTGTGTGTGTGTGTGTGTGTGTGTGTGTGTGTGTGTGTGTGTGTGTGTGTGTGTGTGTGTGTGTGTGTGTGTGTGCGTGCGCGCGCGCGGAGTTTTTTGAAGTGCATGACACATCTGGATTGAAAGACAACGCGCCTCCCTGTCCTGTATTCGTCTTTTTGTCTCGAAACCATGCTTATAATGGTCCTTCGCCTACGGGTCCGAATGTGCGCCACTCTGGTGTGTGGGGCACCGTTGATCATTGCTTCAAGAGTGCGGGAGCGAGTACGACTTCCGGCCATGAAGCCGGTGACGATGCGATGAGACGCGGTGATATGCCCGCGGAGTGCGCGCGGAATGCGATGGAAGTTCTGGCCCTTTCTGGAGCGAAAGAGCGACGCGTGCGGCTCCAGCGGCGGGCCGCCCTTACGCTGTTTCCTACCAAATGGAGGGAGTTGTAATCGGTACAGTACGCTACGGGAATAAACGTACACTTGTCCTGCCTTTGTGCTTATGGTTCGGAGACTATCTGCAGGCTTTCTGCAATACTTTACTTACAGACCTAAACTTTCAAGAATTTTGTTTTCGAAATCACAATTATATCAACACACTGCGAACAAGCTAAGCTCGCTCGTTGTGGAATAGAACACGCACCCCCTGGCGGCGCTGAAACAGGTCTGGGAGGCTAACTCTGTGCTCCGCCAGTGGTGCAGCAGCCTCGGCAATACGTCGCAAAAGCTCTGTTTTGATCGCCATCTACAGTTGTCGCGCCATATTTAGTCAGGCTCATTCCTGGAACTAGCTGCAACCCAGAACAAAGAAGCCGAGAGGAACCGTTCTGTTATTTATTCTGGCATGCTTTTCGCTTCGTTTCGGGCTAGCCTGCCAGTCAATACTCAATTGCTCTAATGTCAATCCTTCCGAAACTCCACGTACTGCACGTCCGTCCTCGCAGAAATGTCATTGCTCGCGGTTCACTCGAGGTCAAAAGATGAAACATCACCCTGGGCTGACGTATAGACAATATCTCTTGCAGAAACTCCAGTAATGTTCTCCGTGCCTGCGACGGTCGAGGCAGCCGCTGCCCTTTTGGCCGGATGGCTCCGAGAAGAGGCGAGCGCGTTGTCTTGCAAGGCAAGATTGTTGCCAGAAATAATCCACGCGCACGCTTTTCTGGGGCGAATGTCAACAAAGAGCCCAACGAGCGCCTCCGAACTCGCAGAGAGACACGGGCTGCAGGCTTGAGTGGGAAGAAGGGGGGGGGGTGAAAAGCGCAAGTCACTCACGAAAGTGCTTATAGGTGCCTCGGTGCTCCTTGTTTGTTTTAAATGCTTGTATCGTAAGTTTTTGCGTGGCCTGTACTCTATTCAAGAGCACTCTGTTGTTCTCCATGCAATCTAGCCTTACTCTATTTTTCACTATTCCCAGCGACCAAAGTTCACTTGAACGTAGAGTGAGTTAGAGTTATTCGGCGCTGAACTTGCAGTGAACTTAGATTGAACTGTTTTTTAGAGGGAATAGTGAACTTCAGTGTAAACTGACCTTTTTGCTGACTGACGCGGACGCCCATGGAATGTTTGTTTTCGGGTATGAGAAAAGGCTCCTTCGAAACAGAAATAGCTTGTTTACACACTTGTATCTTAAGAACGTTCTGTGTTCAGAATATGCATGTTGTGTTTCCACTGAACTTTTCTCTTTTTTTTTATTTCTTACATTGTTGCTTCTTTCAGAAGGCTAACGGAACAGTCACTCACAGCGCGTCCAACGTAAGTTCGAAGTACAAAACAGTTAACTTGCGCAAGTCTTCAGAGCTCTAAAAGTGACATTGTCAGGCGTCCACCTACGTTTCTTATTTTACCCTTCCTTTTTTTGTATGTGTGGAACAGCATGACGAAATGACGTAAACCAGGTGTTGGGAAAACGCATACACATTGCTAGGACAGGTGTGTTAATTAAACAGCTCCTGTACCGATCCTGGCGCGCGCAGCTTTTTAGCGTCTATCAGTAGTGACATACTGCCTTGTATGGCGTCGCAACGTTTAATACGATCCGTACGCTAACACGACCCCCCCCCCCCCTCCATCCTTTTACTTTCTACCGTTGACATCGCGTTTCATTACCCGTGTTCTTCGTGTGTGACATGGCGAGCACAAGCCACGGTGCTGCGCAAGAATGTTACAAGCGCCCGTGGCTTCAGGGACAAAATGGCCGCCACGCTTGGGCGACGCCATTCCTCAAGCCCTGGAGCTTGACCCCCTCTCCACTCTGCTGCCCGCTCGCCGGCATCGGTGCGCGGCGACGCTCGAAAAAATTTACGAGTACGTGCCCCCGGTGGACGGACACGGGTGGATGCGCGCGTCGCATTGCGCGCGGGACGCGTCACCCCTTGCTCGCCGACGCCAACCCGGTCGCCTAATTTTGGAAGGTGTATGCTTGGGTGCCGGCGATATTGGCGCGGCACGTGCCATTGAGCCTCGCCCGTCTTCTTGGAAAAAACTTTTTTTTTCTCCACGTGCTTCGGCCCGTGCGTCCGTCAGCCTCCTGGAAAGTTTCCCGGCGTATTTGCTGCCCCGAAGCAGCATCCTGCTTCGCATCAAGATAAACGTGATCCTTCTTGGGATACGCGGTGCCTTCCGCCCGCTGTCGGTAACGGGTGGCACGACTACCGTTGCTGGCGTCTCTTCTCGCGCTGTTTTCAGAGGAGAGCCGCACTCAACTCAGCCCCCCTCTTCTTCCTCTCTCGCTCACATCATCACAAGTGCAACGCGTGCTCGAGCATCTCTTACGTGTCGGTGCGCAGTATACTTTCACGAAACTGGCGTGTAACGCATAGTTTGGGACGTGTTTCAGCGGTTCTGAGGTTAAAAGAAAGGGGGGAGAAAGGCATGTATGAAATTTTAAGCTTGCGACACTATGACAGGGTCTTATTAAAGCGGTGATCGAGCCAAAGTGGCAGCTTAAGGGGGGTGATAACTTAAGATTAGTTTGTGCTAGTCGAGCCGCCCACAGAAGGCGCTCATGCGTATAACCCTGTGAAGGAAGATTTAATTATGTTAATTTTGTGCTCCTCGCTTCGGGACTCGAGAAAGTTTCACGCTCTGCTTACGATCTCCGTTCTCTGGTGCGGCCAGCATTTCGTGTTAACTCGGAAAAATGACGTTAGTTTTCTTTTTTTTTTCCGTTGTTTCCGTATCGCAAAGGTTGTCTTCATATTCAACTTCGCGTAGCAATGTGATATGCCAGAGCGTATTGTAAATTACTTGTGGTGAGAATTTTATTTGAAATTGCGGACGTTTGCAGCATTACGAACCTGACGCTGGACTGACTGTCTACACACGCCCGTGGAATAGAACACAGCAATACTCCCACAGCAACAGGCGCATATTTCTTTTGGGAGAATACGATGATGAAACTGGTTTGCAAATGGGTAGGAAAGTATTTCGATGCAAGCTCTCACTTTGTGAGCTGACCAGAAGAATCATTTGCGAAATCCGTACCAGCAGTGTTTTTTTGCTTTCTTAGTAACTTTTCTTTTATTTTAACCTTACATCGCCACTTTCCCTTAGAAAATGGTCAGCTTGGGAAGTGTAGAACATGGCCGTTAATGTAAAACATGTAAGCTTCACGCAGTGTAAGACACTGCCATGAAAATTACACGTATGGTGTCACAAAAAAATTGTTATGTTCATCGGGGACCTCTGGCTGAAAGGTTTTCTATTGTGTCGAGTAGTACATAATGTTTATGATAGTTCATCACGAAATTTCTAGCGGGGTGCGCTTACTAGGTGCTGCACGCTACTCAAAGCTCAATACAATCTTTGAACATAGCAGCCTTCATACATGAATGGTGGATGATGTGTTTTGATTACGAGCGATACAACATTTTCTTCAATCTCAGCCTGCAATTCCTCTCTCCTCTCTTTTTCTCATTCTTCTATATATATTTATTATCGCTGTTTACGTGCAGGCATAGTTTGTTTCAAAACATTACAGATCAGTTTTTCTAAAACCCGCAGTACTGAGTAACGTTCACCAAACGGAAAAGCTATCACACATTTCTTTGTAGCACAAACCTGCAGTTGAAAACCGCGCGTACTTCCCGTAATCTAAGTTTTCGAGTTGACGAAAAATTCGTTCCAGGTTCGGGTCTCTAACATGGTGTTAATGCCTTTCTGTTTTGGTAGCAGTTCTACAGCAAACAACTTTTCTTTAACAACTCAAAGCAATGGGACATTGAAAGCAGCAAATTTGATCTAGGTATGATGTACATGAAAGTTCATGAAAGCGGGATAAGATATCTAAACAGCTTTTTTGTTTTAATATCCGCACGTAATTTCTCCGTAGCTATGCGCTAGAAGAGATAAATGAAAGATTTCTTTATTTCAGGATTAGTTCCGCTCTTATTTGTGGGCATGGTAGGGTAATCTGTGATTGATGTGCAAGTGGACTTTGTCGTTTTCAGGTGACGAAAATTCCGATGTAAGACGCGACAGTATACCTAGAAACTTAACCCGCATCGAAGCTATGCAAACTCGTAAAGGCTCTCAGCTGGCTGGCTTGAATTTGAGAACCGCGCGACCTTTGTTTCTTTAGTTCAGCGGCCGCCAGTGGTCTCTCGGAACTCAGTGCAAAAAGCTCACGACAGGCGCAGATTCTCAGGAGAGATTTCCCGTCCGACTGCTCCGGCAGCCTACGTAAACAGGCCAGTTTAACTTCGTTTTTCATTTTGTTTGTTTATTCAATACACCGCATTCGTCCAGCCAGTTTTTTTTTTTTCATTTTCTGGAGCTGAACTCGGAGCATCTGTTGACCTCTGGCGGTGAGTAAAGATGATGATGATGATGTGATGGCGGCCGGCCCCTTTGCAACGGGGGAACACACTCAGTGTCCTGGCCTCAAAAAGAAAAGTGGGAAAGAAAAACAAAAAGCACCGAGAAAAAAAGAAAGGACAAAGAAAAGGATCCACACTCTTGAACGACACAGGCAAGAGACGCGCACACACAGTGGTCTAGGTCCTAAGTCCGCCGTATAGTTGCCCACCACTCAGTAAGCCGCCTTTTCGTGGCTGCGACCGCGTACCGTCCCCCCCCATTGTCGCTGCTTCCATCTTCATCAAGCATTTGAAACCCGAGCGCCTGTGGGAGGGTTGCACCCTCCACCTGAGAAGTTGGGAGACTCCTGCAGTGAAGGACGAGATGCCCCTGTGTCTCACTCGCTACGCCGCAAACTCTGCACAGGTTGCTGACCACAGTGGCATCAAACTTTCTGCGGTACTCCAGAGTGCGAAGAGCCCCAGCTCTCGCCTCGAACAGGAGGCTGCTGCCAATGCTATTGTCATAGAGGCGCGACCCACAGATGCTGTCCTGGTGTTTCCTGTAGCACTCGAGAGTGGACTTCGCCTCCATAGCTTCTCGCCATCGGGTTTCTTCTGCTTCTCTGACTCGCATGCGGACCTCGACCGTCCACTTGGCTGCTGTTTCAATAGGACTGGCTTCTGCAAAGAAGCCATACTTCTTCTCCAGCTGGTAGAGTCGTCGTGTCCAGTCAGTCCTCATGCATGTTGCCGAAAGGTACTCGAACACGCGGCGCGCCCATCGAGTGCGTCGCATGAGCGTGAGACGACCCCGATAGGCAATCTTGCTGGCGGCTTCCCGACAGACAGACAGACAGACAGATAGACAGATAGATAGATAGATAGATAGATAGATAGATAGATAGATAGATAGATAGATAGATAGATAGATAGATAGATAGATAGATAGATAGATAGATAGATAGATAGATAGAAAGATAGATAGATTCCTCCATTCATCATTCATCCACCGTGAGGCGTCTTCCAAATGGCACCTTTACTCCTTCATTGTCATTGCTGACCTGCTTCCAGTCCATTACGCGGCTCGATGACCACTAGCCTAGGTCCGCGCCCTTCCACGGTTTCGGTCTCGCTTCCGCCTATAGTTTCTTCTCACAGCGACGAAAGTAAACCGCGCTGGTCGTGCCGTTCTCACGACACCCGGTGGCTTGCCGTGTATTCCCAGTTTGCTCTCTCGATGAGCGCACGGCGCACTTTATCTCTGTACTCCTGCACGTGAGCACCCATCAGCCTGTCGTCCCCATTTGCTATATCTTAACTTGTCTCGCTGCGCTTTTTTTCTGTTTTTATCTTTCTAACCCGCGCAGGCACGATGTAGAACCGGTAGTTTGCTGGTGTCGATGCCGCAGGGGGGAGGTGGTCTCGCTTGCCGCAGCGCTGTGACCGAACGCGGGAGGAAGGTAGCGAGCGGCCCAGCGGGGCGCTCCGGTACCGCTGCCTGTTATTTCGTGGCGCCTGCAGCGCACGCACGTGCCTCTTCTCGCTGGGACAGCCGCTTCTGGAGCGGGCGGCCTTTCTCACGCGATGCTAATGACGGGAGCGTCGTAACGGCGCTCGCGTCGCAGCAAAAACGCAAGCGACAAGTGTGAACTCACTCGCCGAAACGCGCGCGGTTTGGCGCCTCGGAAAAAAAAAACACGTGGGCGCTGCCACTCACAAACCCGGGGATCGATGCGACGCCGTGGCCGGGCATAACAAACGCGCCGGTGGGAGAGGTGTGATGGTTTGCAGCGCCGCTTGGCCCCGCGTACGCACACATAACCTCGGACGACCGCGCCGACTTTGCTTCCGTCTCCCGGAGGAGCAAACGAGGGGCATTTTTCACGGGGCCCAACACTGCAGCATACGACTGTGTTGGCAGTTGTGTGGTACAAAGGGAGTTGGAAGCTGTATACCGCGTTTTCTCGAGGAAGAGCTGGGTGTTCTTTTATACAGTGTTAGCGTTCTTGAGCTACTTCCCGCGAGAAACTGCTCGTCCGTTCTTACGAGTAAATCAACGGGTTAAAGGTCCACAATAATGTCAGACAGGGAGCAAGACAGTACAATTGTCATGACAAGCGATCATGTTCCGGCAGTGTGCACTGAAATTAAGGCGACTGATACAGCAGCGGCCTCGGGTAACCGCACTGACTAGTGTCGGCCTACGCTAACCACATCTATGATGGTTAATATCGGCTGTCTTCGTACAAATTTGACGTGTCTCGAATGACGTGCAGAATAATGCCAGGGCCTCTTTATACACATAGCAAGCAATCATTCAAAAGTTGTTTATTTGCGTGGGACGCGCATTTTGTTGTCTTGTAAATACGTGGTACCGAAGGCAGTTGCTCGCACCATTGCTAATTTGCTTGATTCTTCGTAGCCCCTGTTGTGTAGACGCCATCCCCATCGCCATAAGAGTTGACTTCCCCAATGGCCCTCCGCCATATCAATTGTCTGTGTGTCTTTTGGACGGCTGAATATTAAGACTATTTAAAGTCTTCTGGTGGTGTCATTGGATAAAAAAAAATAGAGAGCAAGAAATGATAAGACGTCTATATGGGCGCCATTTACACGTAAAAGATATATTTAGCCAAAAACCAAAGCCTACAAAATAAGAAGTAAACTGGAACATGCTCCTCATGGCCTTTTAAAAATGAATTTGTACGGCCCATTTTATGGGCGAGTATTACACGAGCGAATGCGGTACGAAGAAGCCCATGGGCACTCGGCTTGTGTTCTGTTCGCTGTCAATCGGACGCAGTGTTTTTTGCCGTTTACGCCGACGGCGCAAAAGAAAAGGGTTGCCGAACTTCTGTGGAGCCGTCGGTCGGCCTCGACGGGATCTTATTTTGGTGTTGTTTGATCGTTGGAACTTTTGAGACATGGCGCGCTTTCCTGTTGCGATTGGAACAAGCTTCCGCCGCTGCGTGCTTAGAATTTTGAACAAGTTTTACTTATATTTGTGACGGTACGATATTTTTGAAAAATAGTTTTTTTCTTACTCAAACCAGTAACGCGATGGGAAACTAACACACGTTACTGGTGCATGCACTATGATATGTAACCTCGAACTCGCGCGTCGCGAAGAGGTGGCTCAGAACTGCCACGGTGATCTGTTGTGCATTGCTATATGTTTACTGACACTGTTCTGCGGTAATCAATATGGTTGTGGCATTTGTAGTTGGAGCCGCATTTTTTTAAGCACACGTTGTATTGCGTATAGAAGACGAGTGATTTCGTAGGAAATTTTAGGATCCCTGCTTATGATTGGCGTCATGCACGGCCCGTTTTCTGATGCTGTTAAAGTCATCATTAGTGGTTGTAGAACTGTCGCAAGCGATCCGCGGGTATCTTCGCGGATTGAAAATATCTTGCACAAGGTAATCAGGGAGACTGGGACCACTGTGCTAGCCCTTGTGTTTCCTTGAATGTCACTGTCAAGACGTTGCTTACCCTCGCCTCACTTTACGATATTTTGAAAAATTCTTTTTATGCTTTTCTTCTGTCGTTTTTTTTATGACAAGGCTGTTCCTGAACAAGCAATAAATTCTCGCCCGTTGTCTCACGCTTTCTCTCCCCTTTCTCCATCTCTCTCTCTCTCTCTCTTACACGATCACTCACGTAGGGGACAGCGCCTTTCTCGCCCATGATTAACGTCGCATCTTCACAATATTGTTCTGCATCGAAGCTGGTAACGCCGGCTTCCGTAGAGGAGAATGAACCGAGAAAACGGTAGAAATAACGCAATCGGAAATGCACGGCTGAAGAAAGGAAAGCGCCGCGCCGTGCTCGGACTCGCCTGGCGAGCGTGTTCAATCAGCCCCACTTCCCGTGAGATGGGAGGCAGCGTGAGAATGAGATGTAATAAACGGAACAAAACAATCGCGACGAAGCTCATCAAAAGGAGACCGACCTCCTATAGAGACGTTAGGATGCACCGCTTCCCTATACGAAGCATTAAGGCGAATTACCCACGACGCCCACTCGAATTCCATTTTAGGGTGAGAAAGCGCCCGAGAAAAGGGACCTTCTTAAGTTTCCCGTCGGCGTGCTCTTCAATAGACCAGCCGGCTTTGTTTCCTGACTCGGGAGAAAAGTGCCCCGAAGTGGTGGCGACCGGCGGGAAAGCAGCACTTTGCGCGCCGCTCCCCGTGGTATACCCTATACATATATCGATCCCTTCCTTTCCCATTGTGCGCACCCAGCGTCGCCTCGCGAAAAGGCAACACCGTTGTCGAAGGTCCTCATAATCTGTGACGCAAGATTTTTGTTGTGCGCTGCGTATAGCATTCGAACGCGCGAAACTGCTCAGCAAAGCGAACGTTACGCACGCCCCACTTAGTGCTGCGAGCCGCCTGTCCTCTCTAGGGCACTTCTCTGCAACTCTTTCTCTCTCTCTCTTCTGTGTGCCTCTTATGCACTTAGGTGGATGGCGTTCGTTCGAGCTTGAAACGCGGGTGTTCTGTTCTCTAGCTTTGCTGCCTGCTTACGTCTGCACGAAGAAACAATACGTTCTAAAGAATTTGCATAAGCGTAACGCTTTTGCAACGCTACCCGAGTTCCCGTTAAAAAAAAAAGCGAAAATCTAGACCTTTCAACCTTCTTTTCTTTCTGTCCTCTTTTGGGACACTTCGAAAGCGAAATCGTAAGTCGGGGCAGTTCTACAAAATCTTATTTTACGCCAGAACTGTCGTGGCGGCAGTTGACGCACCAGCGGGTTAAAATGTTCAAAGTAACACGCGCTGCTCGTGAGTTACAGCGGCCTGTTTTAGCTGCTCACTCGCGTCTAACTTTTATCCTCGTACCAGCTGCGGCAAATCCGTCCAAAAATATTGCGCGTCGTCGCTCGGTCTTGCTTTTTTTGCGTTTCCCGGCATTCCGCATTCTCATGCTTCGACTGGTAACTCTCCGACTGTACAACCAGCGCGATTTCGCAGAGCAGAGCAGCTCCTCATCAGACTTGTCGATTCGGCAGACTGAGAGAAAAACAGCCTGACAGCTTCCATGTCGCTAGCGCTGTCAAAAGTAGCGGAGCCTATCGCATGTTACAGGCGAATGGGGAAATAGACAAAACGCGTCTCAGGTTTAGCGGTCGTCATTCCGGCGCGATGGCGATATTTGCTGATGAACGCCGCCGTGCCAATAGCGCCGCTATTTAAAAAATGGATCCTTGCGCGCGTGCGAGAATCATGCAAAAGCAGGGAGCTAGCGGAACGAAATGGAAAAGATAACGGTAAGGCGCCACTTGAGGAGCTATTCGTATCTTATTTTCTATTATATAGAAGTCTCGTGTACTTCAAGGTTTTTATGGTGGTATGATCATCGCCACACCATATATTATACATACCGTAAAGCGAACGACACTTCATGCAGAGCACCTAACTGGAACACTTTGTCTCGTTGACCTTTCTCTCCGAAACTTGCGGCCTGTTTGAAAAATATTCATATATCTTTGTATGGCCGTTAAAGATTAGAGAAGAAAAAAAATTAAATTGCTTTCAAGTGTCTGTTTACCGTATGTCGTTCTGATGACCCAAATTTCTTATCTGGGGCTCACTAGATTGATGTTTCTTGGCAAAAGTTGCTTGTAATTCAAAAAAAAATATATATAAATACTTGAATCATTGACAATGATATTAGCGAAGCACCGATTACGAAAAGAGTCATTGATGGCGACATTTTGCGTTAAGTAAATCACTGCGACATGGTCAAACAAACCCTCAAGCACTCGCAAATGCCCCTTTGCTATGAATATACGATCTTTCATACACATGCTAATGAAAAAGACCCTTGTTTGTTTTTTTTTTTTACATTTGGGCGTTTCGTTAGTTCTACCCGTCGCCCACCGAGAGATGCAATCGAAGTTCTTCAGCCACGCCGCTTAAAAAGCGAAGCTTAGCTGGGACCATGCCTCGTGTTCTCGGTACACCGCGCACGTAAGGCCAGAAACTTGGAAGCAGGAGTGTGGCAGCTTGGGCTAGTTGATATGGCATGACGATAGTTATAGCGCGAGAACAAAAACGACGACACAGAGACAAGAAGGACACGAAAGACTCGTGTCTTTCGTGTCCTTCTTGTCTCTGTGTCGTCGTTTTGTTCTCGCGCTATAACTATCGTCATGGAAGCAGGAATCGCAGGTTTTACGTCGTGCTGACGACACGTGGCGTCCATTGCTCCGAGTGCCGATTCCGCTGCGAGAAATTCCGAAAGAACGCAATTTTTACACGCAACGTCCCTGCTCCTACGAACAAAACGCGTACCGTTGAAATAAGTAGTGACATCGGGTGTTGGACGTTCGAAAAGTATACGATATTATTATGAGAGATGCAGTAGTGGAGGGCTCTGGAAATTTCTGTCATCTGGTGTCCTGGACGTGCGCCGTCATCGCACAGTATGCACGGGCGTCTAGCACCTCGTATCCTTCGAAATGCGACCGTCGCTGCCGGTATCGAACCCACGACCTTTGGATCAGCACTCGAGCAGCCTAACCATCATGACGGGCCCATTGAAAAAAAAAAATGCGCGCATGATCTCTACAAAACGAGCGTCCGGAAGGCAATTTCCGGTTGGTCGTGTCTGCCTCTATGCTACGACGGGTTGTCTTCCAGCCTCGTGCCCAACCCCACCCCCGCTCTTTCTTCTTTTTATTCGTGCCTCTACTTTCTTTTTATTGTTTGCATCTTCAACCTTTCGTGCATGGATTTTCGGCGATAGTTCCTGCTCATTATCGTAATGAATGACAACGAAGGCCGCATGCTACGGAGGAGCCCGTTCTAATCACCTGGGCACGATTCAGCCTTGTGATGCCACCCACGGATCATTGAATACCGCTCGCTGATCGTCATCGGCTTTTACGGGTCGTTGCGCGGAGGTGATTTGAAGCGAGGTCACGTACGGGGCCTCGATTTCAAATGGAGCTGGGTTGCGAAAAATTTTTCGTTGCCTCATATTGCTCCCGTTTCCGCGTGCGCTCTGCTGCGCTGCCGTGTTGTCTTCTATTTCTAGCGATGTGCCTTTTCTTTTTACGTTCTTTTTTAGCCGAACGAACCCGATCGATCGTCTAACTGTTCCACGTTATATAATTAGTGAAGCAGTCAGTGTAGTTTGCGATTGTGCGTGCGTGCGTGTTTGCATTGTACTTGTGGAGGCCACGAGTAAACTTAACTCGAGTAATCCATACGACAAATACACAAAGTGTAATTTTACGAAACGTCGCGAAAACCGAAAACGAAGCGCTATTCGGATCAAGGGGGATTTTTTAAATCCTCCTTGATTCGGATATGTTTTGACAAGAGTGTTTGCCTAGGCTCAGCGTCCACTTCCGAACCGACATTTCGTCATGGTTGGTGTGATGGTGTTGACTGGTGACAAATCTGCACAGAAAATTCAGAAAGAAGGTTAGGGGGGTTGCTGCTATAGGTAAGCAACTGAATAGATACGAAATGAAGGAAAAGGATGCAACAACAAAAGCGAGTAGGACGGAATGATTAAACCGAGAAGTTTGCAGGGATTAAGTGAAATCTTCTCGCACCAGATGGGGCAAACTGAATATCATTGGAAGAGGCTATCGTTGTGCAGTGGACGTGATGAATTCACCTCCAAATCCAGAGGTAATATTCTCCATCAAGTTTGCTTCACGGCAGAGCAATGGGGACTGATCTCAATTACTACCTGTACGGTATTCGTTCTCGGTTTTCTTTATCTCCCTCATTTACCTTTGCAAGAGTTTGTTTTTGCTCGCTAAATTTATACATGCAGTTATCTGGCCGTATGACCACACTTTTATTCAATAGACGAGATATGTTGGCTCTCCGGGTCACCGCAAGCTCGTTGACTTTGACGTGTCGAAGAGAAATTAAGACGGTCTTTGCATTCTCCGATGGGCCGGAGTGCGGCGTGTCTCTTGCTCAGTGCGTGTTGTGAGGTCGCTATGAATTTCATCTAACTGGAGCCTTGTTGGCCTGCGCAAACGAATGTGGGAAGCGAAGACGTGAAACACACCTGTCAGGGAGTCAACATTTCTTTCCAGCTGCAGGACGGGGATAGGTGCGTGGTTGATGGTAAAACAAAAAAAAGAAAAAACATGTACAGAGTTTTATGCCTTGTACTTCTCAAGCCTTCTTCTTTCCGCGCGTTCCCGTGCGCGCGCATGTGCGTGCGTGTGTGTGTGCGTGTGTGTATGCGTGTGTATGCGTGCGTGCGTGTGTGTGTATGTGTGCGTGTGTGCGTGTGTGCGTGTGTGTGTGTGTGTCTGCGTGTGTTTGCCGGCGCTTTCGTGCTATTACTTAGGGGTTACATCAAGTTATTGTTTTGCTTGATATCTTTTTTTTCCTGCTATGGTATTTTGTTTTTTTATGATCTCAATCTTTTGTAATGGTCACTGCTGATTAGGCATATATTATTAAGCAAGTATAAATTTCGTTTTTTTTCGAAACACTTTGACAGGCGAACATCGCTACAAACTAGACATGCATGCTGGACACCTTTAACCCTAATTTTATAAAGATAAAGATATAGATAAAGCTTCAACACAAGATGATGATACTACATGTCGTTTACATTATTAAAGAATTATACACAACTAACAAAAACCATCGTAGACCACGTGAAATAACGACTGTGATTCGCTGTAAGAGCTATCGTTGTGTAGAGCCGTGTTTCGGCGATCAAAGAGCGTATTCTAATTTGCATGGCTGCATTCAAAGGGACGAATGACGCGGCATGTTCGCGAACCTGCACGCGCACAATTATTCAAGTACACTGCACATGATAAGGCAAAAGCGTTCATTGGCCGTAAAGCTGTAACTCGTGCGCAACACACCCATTAAGGGGCCAGCATTTAAAGAATCATTCATCGCTTATCAAAAGGGGGGAAATGAGGTTCGGCAACGCATCGCGCGAGATTGGCAGACAACGTTTCGTAGGTTATTCAGGATATTCCTCTTCCGGCGCTGCGTCGAATAAAAGAAATGCCAATTTTGAGCTTAGTGCGACCCACAACAGCCTTTCCGTGTTTCGGCTGCATATCACTTTTAGCCAGTGTTGCCAAACTGCTGACAAAGCGCATTACAAAGCTGTACGTTGAAGGAAGAGAGAATGTGCCTTTATTGCAACCTTTGAACGCGCAAGTTAACTCGAATGTAACGAATGCCCCGCCGTCACTATAGCGTTTTCTTTTTTTTTTTTTACGTCGCTTCAGCTTATAAACTTTTCCCAAACAAGTTTATACGCGGCTGTTTTCTGGAAACACGAACCCCGCTGTGTGGCGTTTTCTGCGCGCACAGCTTAATTGTTTGTTTCACCCGCATTAGTACTTTTGTTTTATCTGCATTTCAAGCCTTTTAGAGTTTGCCGGCTCGGGAAACTGCTGCGAAGGGAGCAACCCGAAGTGAAATAAACGGGAAAAGAGATAAAACATGACAGCCAGCGGCAGGAAGCAACGTTGCCAAGGACGGACAAGCCGGCTAATTAAATGGGCCACATTCCTTCTCTCCACTTTTCACCCTCGCCCGTCATCGCAATAACATTTTCTCCCGCACGTCGTCACTCTCTGCCATTTTCGGTTGTTAGTACTTTGTTCTTCCTCGACAGCAGTCGCTTTTTACTGCAGCGCCCCTCCTCCCCCCCCCCCCCACTGATTCGACCTCTGGCGAGCTTTTCCCGGAATCATCAGAAAACAGGGGACTCGTTCGCATTCAAACTCCGTTAGCGCTGCACAGGACGACGATGCGACTGCCTCCTTCCTTGCTCCCCGCCATATTTGCACCCTCTCTTCCACTCCTCCCCTATCGCGCACACAGAGGCCGCAATTCCTTCTCTCCCAGCGATATCATCATCTCTCTCTTCAGTAGTGTGCGCTTGCTTATTTCGCTCCCTGAAGTCGTTATAGTTATGATTATCGGGACGCTTGTCTCTCGCTCTCTTGTCTTC
>WOVY01012571.1:0-56002 GCA_013436015.1 Rhipicephalus annulatus | reverse complement strand
AAAAAGTGGCCGGTTACTGAAGTGGAGCATGTGCTCCACAGCGCAACTTTGACGTTCGCTATCAAAAAAAAAATAAAATAAGGGAAAGGTAAACGCTAAGGCAGGTGCATTGAGCAGTGAGTTCCAGCTAGTAACTTCTCAACCTTTCGATTTCTCGTTGGCGATTCGGGGCAAAAATTTGACCTCATCACGACCTGGGCTGAGCGCTCTCGTTCAGAGTGATCTCAAGGGGCCAACTTTATGTGGTATTCTAATTCGTTGCGTTGTTGTAATTGTGAAACTTCAAGTTCTTACTTTAAGAGTCTTGTGTCCCACATGTGCCTCTTGATGTAGAGGGAACAAAATTCCGATAGACACGTAGATAGGTATATGTTGTACTATACTTTGTCTGGTGTTCTGTCGGGTGACCGAGGGCACTTGCTTGTGTCGTGTGTTGTCTGTTGTCGAACCGTTCTTAGCCAGTTGCAGAACCATCGACAAGTGCTGAAACCGAAGATGGTCAGAAGAGACGAGTGAAGCTGGTCAGCAAGTTGTGGCGACAAGCCAGTGGAGCTGGATCCGTCGTCAAAAATGGGATGTGTTCCCGGAACAGTCTGGAGCTGTATTCTCCCCATGGCCCTGGAGGCGAACCTGGAGGGACTTGGCGGACGAGCGCACCTGACATCCGAGCCCCGTGGAAGCAGCTCGTCTTTCCGGTGCATTGTCTGGCGGCGGGGGTGCTGTTATGCCAGCGAGTCCTCGTCAAACGTCCGTGCCTCGGAAAAAGGCAATCTGGGTCAAGGCCAGCCGCAACCCGCCCGACGCGAACATCTCAACGGCGTGAACACGCGCGGCGCCCTCTGGCCCAGGTGCAGTGAGTCAGCGGCGCACGTGACAGCGAGCCGGCGGCCGCGTGCCTGGTGGTCTGACGCTTGGCGCGGCGCGCCATTGGAGGAGTCTGCCCTGACGACAAAGCGGCGCTTCTGATTGGACATTTTGGTTGGACCCGGTGTAAATAAAAGAAGCCCTGCGGCGCGTCGCGATCGGCGGTCCTATGTGAGTGAGAGGAGGCCCCGTGTCGGAGAGCCGGCATGTGTGTGAGTCGGCGGTTTTAGGCGAAAAGCTGACCTATGTGTTAGAGAGAAGAGTTCGGCCTCTTCGAGTCTCTGTCGGCCCCAGCGCCGAAAGTGTAACGCCTCTGTATATATGCTGTACATAAACCTTGTTTAACTCACCGTCGTCTCGTCCGCTCGTCTTATCAGCTCTGCGCAGAAGCAGTCGCGAGCTGATAAACATACGCTACGCAACAGTGGTGGCTTCGGCGGGATCGGCCCGTCGTTCGCAACAGTGGTGGAAGCGGCGGGATCGGTCCGTTTCTCAACAGCGTCTATATATGTAACGAGGCATGTTAAAACACCTTACAGGTGTGTACGAGTATACCGTAACTAGTTCCTTTCATTGGCCAGCCGCGTCGCGTTTCATCCAGCGGTGTGCATGCAGAGTCATATGTGAATCTGAAAGGATAGCGACGACTTCTGCGTCGTTAAACTTCGTCAGAGAACAAGCTTGTTTTGAACTTCTCCCTCTTGTAGCCTGCGATGTCATACATTTACTTGGATCGCCAAAATAATTTTAAAAGGTGGATTTTTAAAAGTCACGCCTCACCATCGATGTTTCCCTGATGTGAAGGAAGCGTAACAGCTTTTGCAGGGTTTTTTTATTTCTAATTTTTCTTTACATTTATTTAGTTGTTTTTTTTTCATGCAGACATGCTGTCACCTACTTTCATAGTTTGTTTGTTTACAAAAAATGGTTGACGACGGATTTAGAGCACTATGAGTGCTTAGAAAATTTTATTTTCACAGACATAAATGACATTTAAAGAGCACATTTTCTTGTCGGACATACAACGATGATAACAGAACTGTACGTTTAGACAAAGTTGCTAAGGATTTAGAGGTCTTGGCACTCTACTACGGGAGAGCAAAAAACCGTCCCGTGGGCCTCACATTTCATGAGGCCGCGTCGACAAAAATTACGCTGTGAACGCGAGCACCATAGTCTCATGGAAACGTAAAGCACAATAGCTTTAGCCAACTAGAGCTTTAATAACCCAAGTTGGCACAAGTTGGCATTCGACATTTGCTTGTCGAATGCCAACTTGTGCCACCTTACGATGACATTTGAGCTGACCTGTATGTTGAAATGGTTTAGCGACAGCTACGCTGAGGATCGTCAGCAACATATATGCTCGCATTGAGAGCGACTTCTATAAGTTGCTTCCTTTTTTGGACACCCCCACCTTCTTCTTCTTCTTCTTCTTCTTCTTCTTCTTCTTCTTCTTCTGCTTCTTCTTCTTCTTCTTCTTCTTCTTCTTCTTCTCTTCTTCTTCTTCTTCTTTTTCTTCTCTTCTTCTTCTTAGCGTAGCCGTAAATTAAACGACTTCGCTAATGACGCGTGGCAAAGCAGCGCACACACAGCTCCAGCCCACCAAACTCCATTTTATGCCTGTTTTCTGCAGGTGCTGTGAAATGAGCGCGTACCCGACCAATCCTAACAGTTCTCTCCGAAGTGAGTTCATTTCGAAACACCCCTAATTTCAAACACTTCAATTTTTCCCACTGTATGCCCTCCCCTTAGTCTTAATTCTGAGGCGCGAACAAACGCCTTACGAATGGCCTTGCTCACCTCCGAAAGCAGTCGCAGCCGACACGCTTAGTGCAACAGCTGAAATGCGATATTAGCGCGAAGTTTTAATGACAATGTCAAGGCGACGAGTCATTCATTCAGCCCCCTCGTGCGTGGGCCTCTTCAATTTCGTGACCTTGCTCGATCGAAGTTAATGCATGCTTTATTTTTTTACTTTTTTGTCGCGCACATTGAGATCATGGCAAAGCCTATTGGGCATCATATCACTAGTCACGTGGCGAATAGATGCGCGGCGCGACGGAATGACGTGAAATAGGACAAAACCAAGATCAAGAGGGGACGGGATGAAAACCGAGGAAACCGAAGCAACACCGTGCCTGACGAAGCCACCCTGAGACTGCTCCGGCGCTGAAAAAGATCGAACGGGCTTCATGCAGAGGAGGGCGGGAAATGGCGAATCTCGCAAGGTCTCGGGGAACCTCGGTGTCCATTAGCGGCGAAGACCGAGAGGCCACAAGTGTCGGCGTGCTCCTTTACACAGGACGCCGCCGACGATGAGGATGCCTACGTTTTCATTAGTTTGGCATACCTAACCCATCTTTGCGCAGATGGCTATGCGAAAGAAGAAGTATAGCATATTCAACCAAAGAGATGGTGTTACCTCGAAAATAAATGGGAACAAGGGAATGGGGGAGCGAAGAGCCAATGAAAAAGATAAACAAGAAAGAAAAAAACTGCTTATGTGAGGATATTGTGGTTGCGTGGCTTCCAGCTTAGACAGTTGACAGATTGTCCGTAGGCACGTGAGTTGACCCACTGCTCATTAACAGGTCGATTTCTTTCTCCCTTCGACTCACGTTCTCCTGTTAACAAATGGTGGCTTCTTGAGCTTTCGCTTGCATCTTCTACTGGTTTCAACTCGTATTTTCTCTGTTTATATTACTTTTCTACCACATTTCCTTCCCTCTATACTCTCGTAATTTTCTTTTGTTCCGTTCGTCCTCTCATATGGCCTATACTCTTTTGACAGGCACCGGCTGAAATATATATGCGCGCGCTTGGAGAGCAAGAAAAACGCGCGCACACACTTTTTCGCCTCGTGGAGCGGTGCCCAACGAGCTGCCATGGTGTGAAGCAGTGATTAATGCTTACTTCTAACGCGTGTCTTGGCTTCTGTAGCACGGCCGAGTCGAATTCGGGTCTCTCGGTCGATTTGTAAAACGTCGCGCCCTGGCCGCCCGTGTTCTCGAATCCTACTCCGCGGCCTTAAAGCTCACGGCAAGCTAAGAAAGCCACTAAGGGTACGGATTTAGAATGCGAGAAGAAGGCGTGGTGCCTTTGCTTTCGGTTCGTGCGCGTATGAGAGCACCCTACCCCGAACGAAGTGCCCCTTTGCTGAAACTAAAAACGAGACTCTTATGTGGGAACACGACCGAGGCGCCACGCTGCGTGCTCCACAGGCAATACCCCGTTTGTCATCTCTGATGTAGAAGGTGCCGAAACAACCTTGCTGTTCTCAGCGCCCCCTTGCTGTTACTAACTAAAAAAATACGTTGGAAACTCATCGATCTGCTGTATAGCTGTTGGACTATATTGTAGTTTACTGCTGCAAACGCTCGCAATGAAAAGCGAGAATTTCGTTGACGTCAACTGTACAGAAAACGGGTCAGTAACCATCGGCCGCTGAGTGGCTCCTACTAGACTGGTTATGGGTGCGTTTCTCTGTTATCATTATGTTCAAGGTGACGACGCCTTTTGGTTGCGTTTCGCTTGATTGTTTTCTTAGTCACATACGCAGTGTAACAATAATTGCTTGAGGTTTATGTCCCAAAACTACCATGAAAGTCAACGTACTGGAGGCCTCCAGAAATTCCGACCACTCGGGGTTTTTAACGTGCTCATAAATCGCATTTTCGGCGCCATCGAAAATGCGGCCACCTAGGCCGGTACATACTATACTATGACCAAAGTCTCATCGATTAAGAAAATGGAAACATCGAAATTATGCGCGACGAACTACCATTGTGAGTAGAAACAAATCAAAATCAAACAGGGTGAAAATTTTTGCTTGCACGCAGGTTGTCTTACCTATGTCGAAGCCCCGCCGCGGTGGTCTATAGTGGCTAAGGTACTCGGCTGCGTACCCGTCGGTCGAGGGATCGAATCCCGGCTGCTGCATTATCGACGGAGGCGAAAATGCTGTAGGCCCGTGTGCTCAGATTTGGGTGCACATTGAAGAACCCCACGTGGTCAAAATTTCCGGAGCTCTCCTCTACGGCATCTCTCATAATAATATGTTTTTGGACGTTAATCCCCACATACCAATCAATCAATTACCTATGTCGATGAAGACTCTTATTTTGCTTCGTCATGTGAAGGTGACCGTGTATACCTGAACGTGTGTCCAGTAACCTCGCTGCATTACTTTGAACTTCGCGGTAGCTTCTTAGAAGTGTTTAAAGTCACGCTATTGGTAATATTGTCGACAACACCAAGCGCACATTGTTGCCAACTTGGGAACGGGGTCAACATTCTTTCAGTGGATTCTCAGTGATATGTAAGCAAATTTCGGGTTGACAAATGTGATGCGGTGTTTTTTGATGATCACTGGACATCGTGAGTTAAGGTCAGCTTTTTTTTCAATTTTTTAAAAATTTTTAGTGAATGTTTGTTTTGTGGGGATTGCATAAGCTTGTATTCACGTGTTGTTATATGGCGCGGTTGCTAATTTGTTTTATTTTCTTTCTTTGCAGGTAAGTTCACTCCACTTCAACTTGCCAGGAAACTAAGGCGTTGGCATCCAAGTGAGTTTTAAAGTGAGCATTCAAGTGAAAATAGGGTGATAGCTATGTGTGCCACATTGAGCACTAGGCGTGATCCGTCGGCGTCGGCGTTATCAACAGGCACGATGCAATAGTCTCGTGATCAGATATTACGGCTTGACATAACATCATGTGACGTCACATGATAATGATGTGAGCTTTCGTTGTGTTAAGCATTTTGCCGCAGTGGTTCCGCAACATCCTGCGATGTATTATACGATTCCATACCACGAATGTGGGATTCGTGGGATTTTTCGTAAACCTGTGAGTCTGTTCTCAAATAGCCATGACCTATGCGATGTGAGGCATTATCTATGCGGCTTTCGACAGACGGCCACGATTGCACACTCGCCTCTCCGCTTGCGCATCAGCGACATTACACACCTTAGAAACGTTTCTGTGTAACCCCACAGGAATCGCTGTGACACTCGAGGTGATTCGGGTTCGCCGCGTGTCCCCGTCGTGACTCCGGAATTAAGTTTATAAAGACGGAAAAAACCCTTGCAGCCCATCTGCTTTCCTACGCGCCGTTGCTCGTGATTTTTTTTTTCTGTGCGCTGACGTGGTCAAGAGACAGGAAGATTCGCGCGTACGCTTGCGCGCCTCGCTCGCGGATTCGCGCGTCCACCGACGCCCGCGCGCGCCGTCGGCGTTGCAGCGCGCGTCCCTGACGCTCTCCGTGGGGCTGCGCCCGGGCGTAAGGCCTCTACGGTGGTGACGAACAACGGTTTCCAACAGCGTCTCTCCGTGCGGAGAAAATCTAGGGGCGTCGCTTCCCCTATGCGACGTCATCACGACGGGTCGGACAAACGCTGCGTGAAATGCCGTGCCACGCGTAATCGAGTGGACGAGTTGTCCCTGGACACGGCTTGCCGTCCGTGCTTTATCTCTATGGCAATGCGCAGCATTGTATAGGATAACTACCAGATGTTCAGAGTTTCTTTATCTGGCCCCGAATGTAACGTCTCACCGCAACAGCGAGGAATTTCTCGAGTCGTATCTTCTCAATGAGAATGAATAGAACATGATACAAGTTGGCGTGTAGGCATGGACGGAAGAGATCAGAACGATGCAAGCAGCGTTTGTGTTCTCCTTATCTTTTCTAATTGGGCTCTTGCCGGGACGCCATTATTTTGTTGTGAATTTGTAACAGTCAGCTCAACTTTCAGTCGCTGTAAGAATACGGGACGTTTCTTTTGAGAAACAAGTCGGGCAAACAGTTTACGGTTCGGGAAAAGATGCAGTGAACGAGTTCTGCTCTTTCGCGGAAGTGGCAGCCATGGTTGCGACACTGCGCTCAATTCACACGCGGGCAAGTGCACACGCATTTTGCTCCTCGGTGATGACGCCCTCTACCGGAAAGAGAAGACTTCATGCAGTGCGTCGTGCGCACCATGAATCTATTTAGCTGTTATTACTTGGATTTCGCATGTGCCACGTCTCTTTATGCAATCTTAGGCATTATGCGCTCGCATACGTATACGTTGAAACGTGGCACGATGTAATGTGCTCTGAGGCCGGCAAAAGTTATGGCAGTGGAGTGACGCTTATGTGGTATTGGAGGCCGAAGTGATTTGGCTCGCACTTGTTACGAAAAGGATGAAAGGTCGCATGGGTCATGGAGAGCAGTGACGGCTGTCGCAATCGAACGGCGCGATCTTGTATTGAAACTGTGAGGCTGTGGAACTGCATAAACCGGTGGCTTGAAGACCTGTCTGTAGCTGCAACGAAATCCTCCCGTTCCTGATTTATTATTGCATGACAGAACGAGATATATGTTTATTAAATAGGGTCTGCACATGAGCAGCGCCTCCTTTATTTCTTTCAGTGCCAGTGCAAACGCGCGCTTCTCAACGAAAGCTGTCGGTCCGCCTTAGTTCAAGGAGGGGTCATGATGCGACCCTATCGCTGCTTGCGTCATACGTGCTTCCGAGAGCTTTCCCCCGGAGATGTTCTAGCCGCGTTTCCCACTCCAATATAACACGTCTGTCAGATTTGTTCCTTCCTGCTGCTTTTTGTGGCTTGAAGCAATGCCACCGCCGCTGCATCACAGCGCAGCCCATGCAGTAGTATCATTGCCGAGGCGCTTCCCCATTGGCTGCCCGCATAGCGCCACGAACGGCGACACACTATCTCAAAACAACTTATCTTTTGCAGAGCCAGCGTACCGCCAATATTGTGAACACGAAGAATGCAAGACGCTGCTCCGCGGATCTGTACACAAGTGAATAAAAAGTTACCTCATACTATGTCCGTCCTGAGGCACTGCTTGAGGGGCTTTCTCTCCCCCATGACCGCAAAGCACGCGCGAAGGCTAGGTGAAAGGTGAGATCAGGAAAGGGCTGTAGGAGAGGGTGGTGAAAAGCTGGATTGGGCGCATCTGGCTGGCATTGATAAAATAGAGGAAGCGTTCACATGAGCACGGTGTAAGAAGAGTGAGTAGGTACCAATTATCTAAGCATCATCATCATCGTCATCATCATCCTATATTCTGACACCGTGGACATGAGTAACTACCTTTCCCCGTTTTCGTTTCTTGATGGGAATTCGAGAGAAGATTACGCAAGATCCAGAGAAAAAACATTTATTGTGAGCAAGAGCTCTGTGCGACAGAGGTGAAATTTGTCATGCCAATTTATTGGTTGTTGGAGTGCCGATGCAATATGTTTATAGAAATTATTGCGGTTTCCGGTATACTGGCATGTTCCTACTGCACTTCCAATAGGGTTCCCTGCATGAAGTGGAGCCAAAAAGCACGCGTTTGTATTCTGCAGTTATGAATTTATTTAGAAGCAAATTAAAATATCGGCAGCTACATCGTCGCTAGCCGGGTCCTTGAAAGTAAATTGTATTTCAGTTATGTGATTTCAGGCAGGGCGTCATCATTCTGACAGTGAAAGCGTACTCGGGCAATTGTCCAGTTACTTATGACGAACAGAGACAAAACGTGGTTCGCTATGTCTTTCCATCACCACTTTACCTTCCCGCAGTCATCAAGAATCGGTTTCTAAGCTTACAATGTTTCACTCGTGCGCTTTCACTCCGGATCGTCTACATCCTATGACGCACCAGTCCCAAAAGCGGCAAGAAGCAAACCTTATATCGGCGTTACGGATCTGAACGAAACCCTACTCTTCCTGCGGGCAGCGACGTTGCAGTGGTGCGGAACTGCACCGAGAATAGTCGGTGCAGTTCCGACAATAGTCGGTGCAGTTCCGCACCACGGCCTTGGATGCCTTACCAAGGCCCTGGATGTCTCACGAAACGTAAAAATTGGCCGTCGGCGTCAATACCAGTGATGCAATGAAATCATCACGGGATGGCGTCGCCACATGTCGTCATCGCGACGTCACATATCGCAAAATTTTGTCTCGTCATTTACCGTGACGTCACGTGATGACGTCGTGGCATGACATTGCGGCTTGGTTTGTTGATTCCTGGAGGTATGCTGTGAGATCACGCTATATCAAGAAAACTTTCGGAGGGGGGACGTTGGGGGATAAATGCATTGACTGAGAAGAGAAAAGATGGCTTTCCGTTTCGAGCTGTCTTAAGAAAATGTTTTAGGGTCTCTGTGGACGTTTGGCCAATCGCCGTTCAAGACGTGCCCTCTTCGTCGTCGGCGGCGGCGACAATCAATTACAAGGGGTCAGGATGACGTGGGGTCGTGCCGCAACTTGGTGGTCTTAGAACGGGCCTCCCGATGCTCACTCGGCACGTATACTGTCGATAGGGCCGACGTTTCATCGTTCCGGCTCCCCGAACCGCACACGGACTATCGATACCCCGCAGACTTGAAGACAGGCTAGGCGAAGGAGAGTGACATCGAATCGTTGTAGATGTTTGTTTCGAATGCTAGTTGTATACAAATGGCGACTCGTGCGAGGCGTGTGGTCTGACTGACGAAAAAAAAAGGGGGGGGGGGGGTGATGGTTGTTGCAACGACCGTGGATTGGCTTCAGTCGTGGCTCGATCCGAGCTTGTTCCCTGCCTGGACAGCGGCTTTGTGCAACACCTTACGGGGGCGCATGCACGCGTGTAGTGGCAGTAGTAGTCGTGGCGACGCGCTCCGCGTGTCTTGTACGCGTGGCAGTTTGTAAAAACGTGCGGCGAGAGAGCAGGAGAGGGGCTAATGTGGAAGGCCAAGCGCCCGCGTGGTTGCCGGTGATTATTAGACACGCCAATCAAGCGAGCTGCCGTGCGCGCTCGATTAGCGTGCGCCATTCGATTGGGAAAGTTTTGTCCGATGGCAGGCAGGCGTGCGTGTTTATTCTTGCTTCTGCTGAAGTCGCCCACGGGGAAGGAGAACCTCTTCACGCCTTTCCTTGATATCTGTTGTGGGACGGGCTCGATAAGCAATGGCTCTTGAACTACTGATAGGCAAGGACGTTGTCCTCATGCGGGTATGACAACGTGACTATGGACGCGCAAACGGAAGCCGTGCGTACGTCTTTCACGTCAGCAAAGAGCAACACAGTGTATCTTTCTCTGAAAGACAATCAAAATGCATTCGTTGTTGCGAATGAATAGAGAAATTATCGTCGGATGTGCGTGTAATGTTTACGCTTGTTGTGTTCTGTGACCAATGAAGCGTGTCTTTTTTTAGGGGGAGGGGGTCCTTATGCGGCAACCCGGTACTTCCACAATGCCACATTGTTTCGTGTACTTTCCCTGCAGCCTTTTTGTCCTGTAAAGGCCATTGAAAGCTGCCTTCAATGAAAACGCATGGAGAGGTATTATCGGCGTCAAATGCAACCCGAGCAGCGGCAAGCCTTCGTGATAATAAAGTGCGTGTCATCCACCTATCACCGCGGACAGGCACGCATTTATGCGCAGAGCTGCTGAACAAAATGTGCGCGCCTCACCATGGTGATAACTGGACGGTGTGCACTATGGTATCACGAAGGCTTGCCAATGTTCGGGTTTCGTTTCACGCTGTTAGTACACTTCTATAGAACAAAGAATATTTTTTAACGATTTCTCTTTGTGTGTGTGTGTGTGTGTGTGTGTGTGTGTGTGTGTGTGTGTGTGTGTGTGTGTGTGTGTGTGTGTGTGTGTGTGTGTGTGTGTGTGTGTGTGTGTGTGTGTGTGTGTGAATTGAGCGGTACACACTCTATACGAACCAAGGACGAGGTTAAAGCACTTTATTTTAATTATCACGCACCTACGAAGAGTCTTACCTTAGTTTTGTTTATGAAGATTGTGAGCATTGTTAAAATCTCTTTTTAAACTAGTCATGTTGATCAGGCGCATTTTCTTGCCTGATGAGCAACGCTGAGCCACCACAGCCTCATTACGAAGTGCACTGAGTGCACTCGCAATCGGCAAACTACCAAGCAATAGTCTAACTGCTGCGCTAAAGTTGGAAATAAAAAGCAGTACAAACATATCATTAGGAAGTATTACCTGACCTCGTGCATTCATCGTTAGCTTTGCGCTAATGTATACATCAACATGCTGGAAGAAGCATACCATGTTCACCGGTAACAGGTTCGGAGTTTAAACGCGTTAAAGAGCAAAGGTACAAGCTAATAAGTCACTGATATCGCTACGTTGTCGTTATAGTGGCATTCTTTTTTTTCTGTTTTGTTTGGCCAGTGGTTGCCTGAAGCGTCGGTGTCGGCGGAAGTTCAGAAATCCTCCCGAATCTCCGGCATCCGACGCATTCGTAGCGCATAGGCATTTATTTATTCTGCCCCGATTAGCCAATCGAACGACCTCGCGTTTGAAGCGCTGCGCCCTATCACGATACAGAGTGTCGCCAATGCCGTCAGCTTTCCTCGCAGCTAGCACGGGACGTCGCGCTAGAGGATGTCACCGGGTCTCGGCAAGGACCAGGCTCGTTCGTACGCATCGCTCAAAGGCGGCAGGCATCGCGAGCATTTCGAAATTCGCTAGGAATGCGGCAGGTGTGCGAATGCGACGCACTCGCGCGACGTTTTTTTATTTCTTTTCTTTTTCTTTCTTTCTGTTCATCATGACTTACGTCTCACCGTCTCATCCTGTCACGAGTTAATCGCAAACGCTGTGCCGGTTGTTTGGCAGGATACCTTCTCGACCCCCGAGAAATCTCGGTCTTTCGATTGGGCTGGCTGCTGCCGTTGCTCCTTATCCTGTCTAGTTTCGATGAGCACCTATAGCTCAAGGTTACCCAAGCGTCGTCGCCTTCTCTCCACACGCTCCACACACTGTGTCTCACTAGATCAGTGCACCAAGGGATAAACTTGGGTAGGTGCCAGCGTTATCAGGAAACGAAGCCGTGAAGTTGGTATTGATGTAATGAAGCCTTGCATTCGCAAGTGATGCTTGGCCGGACTTTGCTTTGCATGAAAAAGCAAAATCAAATGCAAGAGAGTTGTGAGAACTGGAGACCCTTTTGGCACACCAGGACGATGCGGGATGTCCAACACGCTGCCGGCACGATAGACTCAAATCAAATCAAACGTTACGTCGACATTCGTGCAATGTTGAGGACCATGAACAAAAGGCAAGCAAGGCTTGACGAAATTCATTATGACTGACTCACTCCTCTATAACCAGTCTACAAGACGTCTTGAGACACTCTAAAGAAAAACACGCATTATCAAACGTCTTTAGGACAATTAAGCTAGACGACCATCAGTCACATAAAAAGGACTGCACGTACTCACATCTAAAGCCACATTTTCCCCCAAAAATTATTATTTGGTGGGTCTACTATCATCAGAAAGCTTCTGAATCGTAAGCAGAGTTAGATTTCGCTATTAGGTGTCCGCAATGTTTCTTTAACCTAACAAAATTCACCACAGGGTGGCCGTTGTGTCATTGGATCGGTCACCCGCGAATCAATAGTAAACGCGGATAGTTGATTGATAGCTTGATTTATTGATATGTGGGGTTTAATGTCCCATTATGGTTATGAGAGATGACGTTGTGGAGGGCTCCGGAAATTTCGACCTCCTGGGTTTTTTTAACGTGTGCCCAACAAGTCTGAGCACACGGACCTGCAGCATTTTCGCCTTCATCGAAAATGCAGCCGCCGCAACCGGGAATCGAATCCGCGACGTGCGGGTCAGCAGCCGAGTACCTTAGCCACTAGACCAACCACGGAAAGGCGAAAACTCGAAAAGTCAACTTTCTGAAACCACATACCCTAACTGACCAATCTGTGATCAGAAGGTATCTCAACACTGCACTCAACTCCAGGGAAATTTCACACTTGGGTATGGAGAGAATGGTGAAAGGTGAGAGAGAGAGCAAAAGCGAGAGACTTTCGTCGATTACGTGTCTCGAATAAGGTGCATCTACTTTTTTCTTCTCTACGTTAGGGTCGTTTTGCTACCGGTCGTTATCGTACATCCCAGATCAAGTCGGGTGCGTATACGTGTGTACATGCCGTCACGTGTGCGTTTTCTATCGCACCCCTTCGATAGATGGCGTGACTTATGGGTCACGAGTCTTTCCCGATGGGTCAACTTGGTTCGAAACTCCCATTTCAGTTCAAGTTGAGCGCGGCATTCCTTGTTTAGTTCGGAGGTCTACTAACCAGCAGCGACTCACGTGTCATTTCCAGGCTCGTTATTATTATTATTATTATTATTATTATTATTATTATTATTATTATTATTATTATTATTATTATTATTATTATTGCGGAAACATTAGCCGTAAAACGACCATTTAGTCACGATATGGGTTGTTCAAGTGCGTTTCAGCCTCATATCTGACGGATCGAAACCCATTTATTTCGACTGCTTGCACGTCAATTATATCAGACCGTGGGATAAGCCTGCAGGGAGAACCGATATACATTCGTTTGACGTAGTTCAGTTGAGCTTCATCGGTGCCATCTGGATGTTGCAAAATCGTTCGTTATGTGCAACTTCCTGCGCCAAGTCTTTCGATGCCGATCGGCGCCCGAGTTTGGACGGATGAAGTATACGTTCTCGATCTTCGAATGCCGACGGTGTTACCTTTATGCATTCCTCGTGCATTAATGTAAACTCCTATGCAGCTTGAATAAAGTTCATTTATCCTCTTCTTTGACAGCTCAAAGATTTTAATCAAGCTTTTGTGGACGTGATGAAAAACAAATGGCCTTTCCTTCGTGAATATATGGTGTCGGCTTATACTTCGCGACCCATATTCGTGGAATAGTGTACAACAACAACAAAAAAAGGTGAGAATGTATATTAGTTCAAGTGAAACATCTCTTTAGTAGCGTCCGTCCCTCGTGTCTCACATATTGGGTCTCATTTTCGGTGCTTAACTTGCCAGGTAATTGTCACCAGCTGACTCAAACCTTCTTTCTTCTACTCTTCTGCGTCGAGCACCGTGTAACCATTGCGCGCTGGAGCAGTGGTTGCGGTTCTCGCCTGCTGACCGGCAGGTCGCGGGTTCGATTCCTACGGCTGCGGTCGCATTTCGGGTGAGGCGGAATGCTAGAGGTCCGTGTACAGTGTGATACCAGAGCATGTTAAAGAACAACAGATGGTCGTTCATTTTCTTTTCTTTTTTTTTTTGAAGCCCTAATTATGGCGTTCCTCATAATACCGTTGCAAATTTTCCACATAATCTTCCAAATGCTAGTATGAATAGACCACAGTGATGCAGGCAGGGCGTGGCGCACACCCCCATCGAAATCCGTTTCTCTCATTGTGTACACAGGGCACGAAATGACAGTGTCGACGACATGTGCCTGCCCGGTTCCCACTTCAGATCAAATGGCGATTGTTATAGCGCGAAACTCGGAACAACGACAAAGGTATACAAGAAGACGAGCGCTAACTTCCAACCGAGTTTATCGTGCAGAGATCGGAAACATATAAAGGAGACAGTAAACCATGTGACCGAAAAAAACCACGCGACAAAAATGAGCAATGAACTCAGCTGGAAGTTAACGCTCATCTTCTTGTCCCTCTGTCGTCGTTCTGAGCTCCCACTTTAATAATCGTCTTGTCCTACCAACTAGCCGGAACCGCCACGCTTCAGATCAAAGTGGTCACCCCCCCCCCCCCCCTCTTAGGAAAGATAATTTTGGCTGCGTCCCTGATAGATCACGTTTTCACCGCATACATAAATCATGTATACCGCGCGGCTCAGGATTTCTATATAAGATAAAGTTTCTAACTTGTATGCTATACGGTCATGACGGAACAAGCATGATCGATACACGCCTTTCTTGGTGCAACGCGGTGGCGTTTTGGTCGACGACGCGTTATGGTGAATTATTAATTGCCCAACGCCTTTCGCAGCCTATGCACGCCTCAAACCTCGCCATTTAACGCGGTCATTGTGTCATCTCGCTTGCTGGATTCCGTGCCGACCGGTTGTGTCCTCGCGATCCGGCGTCAGCGTAGCTCTGGCCGACTGGGCTCGCCCTACGTCACCTCCTGACGCCGACGACCTTCGACGACAGTGTAGCTCTGACCGACTGGACTTGCTCTGCGCCATCTACTGACGCCGACAACAGCTCTCGCAAGTGGTGCCCCGTGCTCGGACTGCTGTGACCGTGTTTCCATCTTTCCTATCTCTCCTATCCCCTCAGTTTGTCGTCGCTCCTTCTGGCTTACCACCTCACGTCTCTTCCTCTTTACTACACCTTTACTCCTACCCCTTTTATTCCTCCTCACCCCCATCCCTTGTGAGCTACTGTTGAGGTGTCGCTCACTGAAGCAGACAGTTACGGGGCTCACTTTTCTCTTCCTTTCTCTCTTAAGAATCACCTTCTCATCATTTTCATTTATTCCTCGCCTCATAAAAGGACTTTCGTTGGTCACTACGGGGTATTTCATTTTTTTTTTGGTTTCCGTTACTCTATCCAAAAAAAAAGAAAAGTACACCCAGCCTGCTATTGAAAATAACTTCACTCTTGAAGCGTCGCGCCATCGATTCTCGCGTGTACGGGGTAAATCCGCGCGTAAGCGACCGCGGGGCAAATGTGTCTCAGTGGCTCAGCTATCAATGCGCGCCTCGCGGCTATGCATAGGTGGGTTTCTTTTTTTTTCCTGCTTCTTGTTTCCATTCATTTCTTTATTTTCACCCTGAGCAGTGGGCATCGACTGACCTTCACACTGTTTGTCGGCTATCCTCGATCTCGCTTCTCGGAAAATGAGATCCTTTTTCTCGCACCTTGAACCACATTCGGCCGCGCACTAGCTGTCTCCTGTTTACCACCTCTTTCTTGAAGACCGTGACGTCCTGGAAAGAGTTATGTGTCGTGTTGTTTGCCCGTGTAATGGAGTATTTTCTCGACGCTATTCTTTGAGACATTTCGAGCTATACGTAAAAAGTAAGAAATACGAATTTCAGTTGCACTGAAATGTCTTTAACGCTCCGGCTTTTTTTTTTTTCATGCAGGAAGTCAGCGAGCATTTTCGCAATCGGGGGACATTCCACGCTTGCGTGTGAATTATTTCGCTCTCTTTTTCGTCTACTCGATATTGTTACATAGTGCCCGGTTATGCTATTGAAAAACATGCTCAAGGAAAAAACAAAAGTGCGACAAACTGGGCTGCAGAAGAAGATAAACTTGAATACCTGACTCACGCATCAGTAACTGATGAGCACTACAGGAAATTATTTATTACGGCCCGTGATAATGCTAGCCTCTACGCAGTGCATAAGAAACACGCCATTTCTTGACCACTTTAACCATCTCCATTTTCGTGACGTGGTAGTGCAACTTTGGTCTTTCAATTGGCCCCCTGTCTGCTCCGTCTTTCATTAGCATGACTCTTGTTAGAATCTATTTGCTCTAAGCTGAAGGTAACATGGTTGCTTTCGCGGTCCATGCTGTTATTTATATTCATTCATGAATCTGACTTAAGCTACTCGCATGGTTCACTTCAAATATTGTACAAAGGCACGGTTGCGTGCTTGAATCGCCGTCTTTTTGCCGCAAAGTTGCCACGAACCTAAATATTTTGTCATCTGAGGGCTCTAGGCAGGCCCGTAACCAGAAATAAGGGGGTTGCTTCCCCGAGCATAAATAATACAAAAAATATGTGTTTTTCAAGACCTTCAACAAGGGTGCCCTCACCGAAAAAAAAATTCTTCCGTCGGGCCTGGTAGTAGGGTTGCTTTTTTTAGATATACTGTCTTGTTCATATGCACCGTCCTTGTACTCTCATTCGTTTTCGTCGTTATTTGCATTTATTGTAATCGTGAGCGCATTGTATGAGGTAATGAATAACATATATTTAACATATTTGTTTCAAAACAGCCAGTTCACCCGAATATGTGTTTGATAATCCGGCTTATTTACAGTCATTATATAAGAAGAAATTCGTCTTGAAGTTCACGGGATTGGCCACGTAAAAGTTCATTTAAATTTGTATGAAGTCCTAGCATAAGTTAGTGCTGACACTTTCGTTATACTCCGTAGACTGAAGAAGACCGCTAAACGAAAAATAAATGCAGTCTTTTTCACTCGGCGATAGATAATGTAAAGAAGTGCCATGCAATTATTCATTTATATGTGGGGTCCATCCAATTATTGATTTATATGTGGGGTCTAACGTTCCAAAACCACCATATGATTGTGAGAGACGCCGTAGTGGAGGACTGCGGAAATTTCGACCACCTGGGGTTCTTTAACGTGCACCCAAATCTGAGCTCACGGGCCTACAGCATTTTCGCCTCCATCGGAAATGCAGCTGCCGCAGCCGGGATTTGATTCCGCGACCAGCGGGTCAGTAGCCGAGTACCTCAGCCACTATACCTACCGGGTGGGGTGTGCCATCTAATTATGTATAAACTTCTCGAAGAAACCAATTTCATAGAACAATCTCTGCGGACATGAGGAGAAGCTTAGAAGCTTCAGTCACATAAGAACTGCGCCACGATGAGCTCTGACACCGTGTGGCTGCGCTGACCTTTTCGTTTTCGCCGCTGCGTTCGTTTTCTGTGTCTGTTTGCCAGCTTACGGTCCGCGAGGGTTTCGTCTCGCCCCCATTGCGCCACTGTTTGCACAACCTACATTCACTGCGTAACAGCCCCGAAGGAATCACGGCCTGCTATCCCATCCTCGAGTGATCGCTCAAGACGTATGCATAACCTCTGTACCGACTCTCTTTACGCTCCACGAAACAATCTCACTCTTTCTTCGAGACGTCGAGCGCACAGTTGCCGATGAGAGCAGTCAGTGACCCCCCAACAAAAGCGAAACAGAAGAGGGCGCTTAGGTGTCACTGATATAGGCCAATGTAGGACGGCTTTGTAGATAAACAAGGGGATTTCTAAATGGTTCGTTCATGTTGAAAAAAAGCTTTAATTTCAAGAGTATTGCACGTACACACATCAAAGATGTATGAAAAGAACCACAAGCTTGCCAAGTTACAGCCTTAGCACCAATACAGAATCCCACAGCGGGGCAACGGGAAGAGGCCGAGAACCTGGAAGATCAGCTGAGTCTGACCGACCGCGCCAGCAGAACGGCTACTGCAAGCAAAGCCCTAAACTAAGCCCGTCTTTAGGAAGGATGCAATGAATGTGCCGGGTTAAGCCATCCAAAAGTCCATTGCCCTGCTTCTTCGGAGCATCCAGAATTTGAAGTATCAGAAATATCCGAAGAATGTGAATAAGCTTTTGAAGATATGGCGCTATTTAGGTGACGTCATACTGTTATGCCGCTCAAATGAACGGCAGGGTTCAATACTTAGGGAACTGCATGTTTGATTGCAGGCGATTCAAATGGACTACTTTGGAAACTGCAATACATTAGGCAGTATCAAGACACGTAAGCGCATAGATATATACATCTTCGCCATCGACAAACATTATCAAAATCATGCATGCGTAATCGTATGTAGCGTCATACAGGTACAATTCATTCTTTTCGCGTCACGGTCATAGCACGGTACGACTGCTGAGAAGCGAGAAAATCCTTGTTGAACACTTAGTACCCATGCGTTTCGGGGGCGAGACCGTCATGCATGGTGTGTGGCCGCATGTCTCTGAAACTTTGCACCTGGACTCGGGGCCTGAACGAAGCGAACCGAAAGAAAAACGAGGCCAATGTGTTCTGTTGTTTTTGTCGCTACCTTATACACACGAAGTGCCCCGAATTTTTGCAGAGGCTATAGCTACTCCTGTTCTGCTGTTTGTACTGCAATTTCCTGACTTCACTGCCCTCTTCAATGTATTCACCCACACCACACACAAGGTATTCACCCACTCCCCTCTTCAATGCAATTGCCTTGAGGGTATTCAAAATAAAAGAAACATCAAAACTGTGCTAGCCTATCGTTTGTTCCTGTAAACCACTAATGTTTTCTCTCTTCGTTTCTTTCTCTCTCTGTTTTTGTACTTAGACTTGCTGTAGAGTTCAGAGGACACTTCGCCGTCCAACTAACGGCGTTCCCATTAAATCGTAAAAGCTATTCGGTGTTGCAGTGCTTTGTGGCGTAATATTTGATAATTCCATGTTATTGGGTTAACAAAGGGATTGTAACGAAAAGTCAGCTATATAGTCTCTCTCAATGGTAAGCGTGTACACGTTTGCACTCTTCTGTCGTCGAGGAGAACCAAGAAAGTCCACCTCGGCGTAGTAATTTCAGTAATTGGGAATTAGAAGACTGCGGTAGCCGCGTCTCTCCCTCCCTCCTTCCCGCTTACAGATGCGCATCTTCTACGGCCTCCGTTCCAGCGTATATGTGTGACTGATTTCGACAGCCTTTCGCTCTGCCCCTTTACTTAGTCTTGTCGTTCTTATTATTCTTGCTTTTTAGTGCAGTTCTCTATCTGGCTCAGTCATCGTTGTCACATCCTGCCTCTGCGCTCTGCGTCTCGTTGTGTATGTATAGTGCCCTTGCCTGCGGCGGCAATTGCCGTTTCGATTGGACGTGCGCGCAATAACTTACGGTGCCGAATCCGCAGTTCTTCTTTTTCGTGCGTGCGTTTTCCCATTGGTCAGCAGGCTACGCTAATGATATGTCCCGCATCGTTATTGGCTTAAGTATATGTTTACAAAATCTTTTTCGTGCGAAATGTCTCTTGTGCATGCGGTTCCTGGATACTTTATTTTTAACTAGGGTAAAGTCCAGATAGGACACCTTTTTCGTGAAGCGATTAGACTACAGTGTCGTATTCTCTTTAATTTTGCTTTTTTCTCTTTCGCTATCTTTTCTCTTCTCTCTTTTTGTAACATCATTTTTCTGCCATCTTTTACTCCCCTCACCTTCTTCCCCAACACACAGTAGCCAGCCGATCTGGGAGCTGGCTAACATGCCTGCCCTTCCGCTTACTTCTTTATCATCCTTCTTGCAAAACTTTCCAGATCAGACACCACTAGTCTTCGTGCTAATGTTGTCTTTTGTTGCACGCTTGCACCTCATTGGATTATTCAATAATTATATGCTAGAGATATTTTGACGTATCTTTATCACCTTTTTTGGCAGTGTTGATGAAGAACTGCTCAGGTTTTTTATGGATTTTAACTTCGTCAGCCAGGCTTTGTGAGGCAATAAATTTAAACACAGGGGTAGATTCAGATTTTCTAGCGCTTGTTTACGTTTTTCTTTCAGTTAGGATATTAGAGAATCGTCGTTACACCTCAATCCCAAGACGTGTTTGTGAACGACTTGACTCGGCCTTTTTTCTTTGTTTATCTCTTGGGAGCATCATTTGGGAACACGGAAAAACATCGACGCTGCGCGAATGGTGGGAGTCATGTACTGAACGGCAATCAATGATCTTTCATGTCGTTTTTCTCCCGGGAAGCTCTATATGGTATTATTTTGTATATCCGAACCATCCTAGACGAAGAAGTGTAATATACAATGAGTGTAAGTTAATGGTTCAATTACTAAGACAACCTCAAAGGAAACAGGCTGCAGTTTTTTTTTTTTAGTGTTTTGCCTTCCTTGCGTGCCAGAATTCAATTTTTCTTGCTTTGCCCCCGTGTGCAGAACGAACTAAACTTTTGGTGTTATATACTTGTGGTCTAAATTAACAACATAAATATTTACGTTGCTGTACTGATCCAGGAGTAGCTTCATGCACAGATCCAAAAAAAAATGACCGAGCAGAATATCGCCCCTTTTCGACAGGTCATGAACACACTGACACCAGCCGCGTAATTTTTCCCGAGCGAACGCTAAGAGCAATCACGAACTTTTACACTTAAAAAGTAGACAAGCCACAAGGACTAGCACTTACTGCTAGAGAAGAGAAACAAAGAAAAGTAGTTTTTGTATTATCTACAGGGGCCGCAGCAAAGCAAAAATGTCGCGTTTTGCCCCGTGGATTTGGGCGCAGCTTAAAGAACCCCAGATGCTCTAAAAATCCGGAGCTCCCCACTACGGCGTCTCTCATATTCATATAGTAATTTTGAAACGTTAAACCCCACATACCACTCAATCAATCAAGCGCCTTGCCACGTGTCGCATTTGGCCCCACTATACCCTAGTTGATCGAATTGTCGACCGATCTGTCGGTCTATCGGTCGGTCGGTTGGTCGGTCGGTCACTCACTCTCACTGACTCAATCACTCACTCATTCAAAGAAATATGTTCACGAATTACGAATACGCCTAGATATAGCATATGAGAGAATTCATGCATGCGCCGGTGCTTGGTACTGGCAGTTCAAAACTTGAGAAGAGATGTTGACCCCTCTGGAATGCACCAAACAAACGGCAAAATTGGGCGAGGCTCGCTGGCACGTGCACACAGGCGTTTCCAAACGCATAAGAAAGCGTATAAACACAGAGGTGTGGTTTGTGGCCCGCCTCACTTAGTTGGCCAAGTTAACATCAGTATAAAGATGTCCCGAACGAGGTCGCGCAGGTCGTGTTCACGTCACTTTCCGAAGTTGGGAAAACCTCTCGATAAGGAGAGAGAGAACGCACTGCCATGAACTCTTTGGCAGTCGCTGCTTTCACACATCATTGAATTTCGCGTCGCATTCACTTACGTCAGCGCACGACCGGGCCCTCTTTGACGGCTCATTGTGCATATGCGCGCTGGTGTGCTCGCACAACACCGCGCGCTTCGTGTATTCCTTCGGGGGTGCTGACTCATGCACGCGCCGCAGAATGAGCGCCGGCGCAACGTACGGCACGCGTCCATCGCGCGCCACAGAGCGATTGTGTGTTTGTGTGTGTGTAGGAACGCCTTCTAGAAGGACGTCCGGGCAACAACGCTACGACGCATACTACGCTTGCAGTATATAACCGTATACACCCGTGTCTCGCCTTCGTGCGTTCGTCGCGACCTCTTGCGGGACGGCAAAGACACGCTTGACTTGTGGCCATTTGCTTGTCCGCGCGTGTGCCAGCGCCTGTTTTACGTTCTTGCCTCTATACACGACGTCGATTCTTTTTTGTCTGCGCATCCGCTGCGCGGCGCTTTCGCTCTTAACGCCGACGCGCGGTCAAGCCTCCTTCTGACTGACGCGCATCGCCGAATAGAGAAAAGGAGGCGGTAAGGACGTGAGGCCCCCTGGCGTTGCGGATGGTAATTTGTTTCGACAACAACGCCTATTATACGCGAAGGACCCCCCGCTGTGTGGTATAACGTCGCCTTCGCTGGCGCTGCCATTCCGAGGTCTTCTTTCGCCGGGACGTCTCGGAACTGGAAGCGTCGTCCACTACCCCTGGTTTGTTTGGAGGAGCCTCTTCTTCCTCTTGGCTCGTGGCCCAGTGTGGGCTCACCGGAACGCGAGAGGAGGTCGTCTGGGCGCGCAAGCAACACGCAAAGTTTAAGCTGCCGCATTTCGCCGGCGCCGTCACTCGATTTCAAATATATTGGTATTTGTAAAACGGATTCTCGCACTTGTTCGAATTCACCGGAATAAATGTGGGATGAGGTAAGGAACCTGCTTTATGGAAAAGTAGTAGCAAGTCAAGATTTGTCAACTATTCAGCTGAGCCCATATCAAGCGAACTACAACAGCAACACTTTTGTGTTTAAATGACGTACTATATACTTGCAATCAAAGAAACGTGAAGAGCGCCAAGTATTAAAAATGGTACAATGCGTTCCGTCCAGTCATCACCTTTGACCGACGTGCAGATCACCAGTTTGGCAGCCCTGCATACATATGTCCACGGCGATGAGGGGATGGCACGAATTGTACCATTGCTAATACTCAGTCTCGCGCCTCGCCGTTCATTTGTCGCCGATAGCACGTTTATAAATGCGAACAAACAATATCCAATGAACTCTTCTGAAGCACATCTAATGAGGCTTACTATCAACGATATTATCGGTGTGGTCAATAGCATCGCGTGACTTAGAAATGATGTCCATAAAAGGTCACGAGGTCATTGCTCACGGTGCTGAAATACTGCAGAGATTGTTTTAGGTGCTCTAACTCGCTTCATATATATTTGCCTTTTTTGTACGCAATTAGATAACACTGCACAAGTAACAAAAATAATCAGGAGTGGCATTCATAAAGTTTTCCTTTCGAAAATGATTTTGCCATTAGCCAGATGACTTTGCTAATGATCCAGCACCAGTATTGGCTGAAACATTTTCTTGCGAACACATTTAGTGGAAGATGTTCTCGCGAACACTGGCCCTAACATGTGTCTAAGCCCTGGATAATTGTATCCTCTATTCTTAGCGCCAATAAACATGGATTCTCAGTATATATAATAAAATGAAATAGATAAAAATTCCGACATGGACATTTATTTACATGGCATCATCTTGGTGTTTATGTCGCTACACCGTCATGCCTAATGCGAAGGGGGCTAATTATATGAAATATGCATCTTTGGACGTCCTTTCAACCCGATCGCGAAACCTGTGATTACAGGTAGCCATGCAATGGACCTGTTTCGCCTCTCAATTAGACTGTAGCGCTCGTCTCAAACCGATCAACAATGTACTCGAGAATGAGAATCGGCCACACTGTAACCCGGTTACCTTGCTTTCGTTTTCCCCTTCCCCCTCTCGTTAGTTCATATGTTAACGGCCTGTCCGGATTATCGCCCTATCTGTCATTGCGAATTACCCGTATCTACAGCCGTCGTCATCAGTACTCGGCACCTTGACACGTGTACTTCATTTTGTTAGGTCCCGATTGGAAATAACTTTTGAAATGTTCGTAATTTACTTCGAAAGCCGGTCACTACAGTTTATTCAAGCCCCTTCGAGGACAGTCTGTTTTAGCGGCAAAGCTTCTTGGGGCGTGGGTCTGTACATCTCACGGGGTTTGTTGTTGGTGATGTACGTAGCCACCGGTGGCGCATATCCGCTCTGGAGTGTGTATGTGCCACCGATGGTGGTGGTACTTGTATGTAAAACTAGATGGCGGTACTTGTACTTTATGTTGCTTGTATGTGATAAAATTTATACATAATACAAGAATGCACCGTTCATACTCGTTGGCGATTTCAACGTTGATATCGCAGACACAACTAATAATTGGCTTATCCAACATGTGGCTTCTAGATATGCACTCAGATGTATATCGTATGACCATGAAACCAACCACGATCCGAGGAACATGCATTGACCTAGTATTTGCAAATTTTCTACTGCAACCTATACAAGAACCGCTCATCCTTCATTTTACGGACCGTAAAGCCGTCATAATAAAGGGGCATTGCAAGCCATCCATCGTCTCTAAGAACAAAGAAAAGTTCATTTTTATAGATACACATACAGTGTTTCTCATGGTGTCTTTACACGATGATCGACTGGGCGAATTACACACGGAAGTTTAAGGTTTTACCGATGATTCTCTCCGGAGCTTCGCCCACTCGTCATCATTCGCCCCATGGATACGCTGTGATTTTTTTACCTGGCTGCCTGAAGTGCCTAACCTTAGTAGGGGCAGCCATAAGACCTCAGCTGCAGTTTGTCCACTTGGCTGCACCATGGGCTTGGGGAGCGGGTAAGCTGTGAAATGGAGCGTAAGGACGAGAGCTTATACTAAGCGCAAATACTACATTCTGTCGCTTTTCAGAAAGAAACCAGGCACTCGTGTATTCACCTATGTATTCAACTATATATTCAACAACAGTGCTTGAACCCACTAGTACGAATATACGTTATAGAAGCAGAGGCATGCGGTAGGTGACAAGCTTCTTCTTAAAAGTAATTTAAAAGTACTACATCTTCGAACCCCCACAACAGCACGCCTGCGACTCATAGAAATCTGTCTGTTCACTAGTGTACTGTCTAACTATACAAGACGAAATTCGGTATGGACTGCAAAGCGATTCCGGTGAAACTTTCCTCCATTAACCTCCTCTAACGTCAGCTTTTTCGCGTGTGTCTCATTCGTGAGACCTCCCTCGACGGCTGCATCGTATCCAAAGCTCATCACCGATGACACTGTGTTTGTATCTCTTACTAAGCATACCTTATACACCCTGTTCACGTTCCAGTCCGCAGTGTTACGAAATGTATGGCGGGCTGAAAACACGGACGCACCGGCAACTGGGCCTATCTTTTTCTTCTTCTTTCTCTCCCGATTTCGTAATTACGCCATTCGCCCTTCCTTCGACATGCCTCCTTTTCTCGAGGTCTTCGGTCATGGACGCCATTTCTCTTCTTCTTCTCTCTTCACATCTTTAATGCCCTCTGCCCCCTCCCCCATACAGTCGCCAAGCCGTGCTCCCAATCAGGGCTGCATAAGTTGCGTCTTTTCTTTTCCTGAACATCTCTCTCTTTTTCTCTCTCGTTCTCTCTCTTTCTCTCCTTTTCTAGAGTCAAGCCGAAGGGTGCCTCTACGTCTGCGACGAGCGAATGAAGAAAACACCTTGACTTATTCAAGGTGCAGATGTGCGCGGAGCTTGTCTTGCTTGCTTTCTGTTTCTTTTTTACCACGTGACGTGCACTCCGACTACCGCACGTGCTTCGGTAAGCGGCGCATATTTATTTTCCTCTCTAATGGCTGGACAAGATAGGCAGCCTCCCTTCTCAATTCTCAAGCCTCCCAGGCAATTAGTGGCTCGCCGTGGAAAAAGAACCCTGTTATAGCTTTCGATTCTGTTTCTCTTATTACCAGGAGCCGCCTTCGATTGGGGCACTGCGGAATACAGTGAGAGTTTTTGAAGCGTCTCGTAAACCTCTTTTGGACGAGCAGTGTATCTCGCCGTCGTTGATGAGACAATTATTGGTCTATAGAGACCTCGACGGCTTGTTCTCCGGCTAATCTGACTAATCGTGGGAAAGCAGTTTGAGAAAAATAAAACGACTTGCCATGGTATTCTGACGATGTGAAAAGAACCGAGCGTGTTTGCAAGGAGTTCTTCGCTATCAATTAGGAATGTGTGCGCATTTCGTTTCGATATATGGCTTTTAAAGTTTGTGATTCATATTTTCGCTGCAACCTGGAGCTGTTTAAAGCGAGAAGAAGGACGTACATACTATAACTCGTTAGCACATGTTCGTGCAAATGAAACGAATGCATGTGCCCAAATATGTTCTTGTTGTTCTTGTCTCACTATTACCCAAAGCATGTCGTCATTTCGAAAATTACAACGAAATGAAGGCTTTTATGAACGCCAGGCCTTCAAAATTTTGCGCGTTTTTAAACTTCGTTGCCTTCATGCCGATTTATACATATTTTGGAAATGTATACAAGAGCCGTGCAGTGATCCTACACTTGCGTTACACAAGCAGTCAGTTTGATAAGGTTGAGCCGAAGCTACGCACATTACAATCCCGTGCGTATTTAGAAAACCTTAACCTCGTTACTATAACGTTTTGTTTGTCACCTTTCGTCACGTTCGCTTCCGCTGGCCTGGCCAATCAAAACCTGTCCTGAAAGTGACGTGCCCTCGAAAGTGATCAATCAAGAATACAGTCCACGTCTGAGGTGCTGACCTTGTCGTTAAATATCTCCGTCTTTAATAAGAGAGTTGGCACCGACACTGTGATAACTCATGGCTGGAAAATTATAGGCTGGGAAGGCTTGAACACCACTTGCCACTTGGTGTTTGCCACTTACGCTATTAACCGGCGGAGAACAAAGGAACTCTCTCACCTTTCTCTCAATTCACTTTATTAAACTGCAAAGCAGGCATAAAATGTATCTTTAGAAGGACCCTTAACTTCCACTTTTGTCAGGTAATTCTTATGCAAGAGGGCGGGATTTGGTTCTCAGAGTGACCGTTGTCCACAGCGTCCATCCCGTCGTCGCCGTTTCGCCTTCATCCGCAGAGCATCTGCGAAGCTGTGCCGAAGACGACAGCTGTGCCTTGGCAGTGAGAGCACAGAGGCCGTTGGAGTGCGAGAAACCGGACGACCGGCATACACAAGTGGTGTTTGTACTGCTCTGGAAGCAGGTGTGATAATAAGCGAATTACCAGTTTCTTGCTATACATTCGCTGCCGCTATTCGCGAGCTTGTGCATTGGTCTCGAAAGCGTCACCTGCAGCCGCCAGAAACAAGGTCGGGGATTGGCTACACTGGCTGTCGCTTAATACAGTGCAGTGTGTAGAAGCCCTGCTGAGATGGAGTCAGTTATATCCACGGCCGATGCAACACAACGCTGCTGAGAGCTGCTCACAGTCGCCGATAGATTGCTGTCGTCTTCTTACTATTAATGACAATGGAGTCGCTCAAGAGGAAGATGAGACGCATTTGGCATCTTTTTGGCATGATCTGCGGCCATGTGCAGGTGACCGAAAATTAAAAGGTGCGTGTCCGTGCTCTGTTTAGCGAAACAAATAATTGACTGTAGACAGTATTAGACATTTTTCACGTGTATAGCCTCACTAGATAAGTATTTATAGGCGTCCAATTAGTCGTGAAGAAAATGTTTGCGCCTGAGCGACTAGAATTCTGGTTTTATAAAGGCGAAGTCGCCGATTGCACCTAGGAACCAATTATGACTCACTATAACGATATAGATGGCGGGATGCTATCATTATTCATGGTTTACCCGTACTTTGTAACTGAAAAAAAGTTTGAACAATAATAATTGTTTAGGTTTACCGTCCAAAATTTGCGTTATGGTCATGAGAGACGCCGTAGTAGAGAGCCCCGGAAATTCGGACCATCTGGGGTTTCTTAACTCGCTCCTAAATTTAAGCACGCGAGCCTGAAGCCTTGTCGCCTTCGTCGAAAATACGGCCGCCGTCGCCGGGATTCGATCCCGTGACCTGCCTCAGCCACTAGACCACTGTGATGGGTATAAGAACAAGGAAAAAAACTTAATGAGCGTAATCATAAAGGGACGCCATTAGAGCTTGACAGCCTAACTTTATTTTACTGCATGATAAACGCAAGTATATATCGAATTTTATAATCGCGTGTTATATATACGAAAGCTATTAACGTGCACGAGCAAGTCTATTTCCTAGGCCTCTTTCCTAGGTCCACATCTTTTTTATTTTCGTGCTCTCGCCGTAATGATTCGTTGGGTACCGGAAGGGACGAGATGCTTTGCTGACTGGCGCCTCCTTGCGAACTATATCGCCGGTCTCTTCCCCCCCCCTTTTTTTTTCATAAATACAGTAATCAATGTACGAAGCTAGTTCGCGCTGATTATTGGGCGCCAGCGAGTGAATTCTTAAACTGCATGTCTTCATGCATACTTCCGAAAATGACGACTCGGGAATCCGGGGTTCCTGATCTACCGGCGCCAGTCTTCTCATGCGCAGAGCAATGCACGGATTTTTCTCGGCGGAGTATGTAATATCCAAATACCGGGATCCTTACGTAGAAACGGAACTCCGGTGCAGCCGGCCGCCGTCTGGCACGTCCCCGAGTGTTACGCGACGCGAGTATTCGTGCCTACCGCGAGCGCGATGTCTCTGCAACCACTCCGGGGCAAAAATTGGGGAGTGAGCCTTCCGTAATTGCCGGTCTCTTGCAGCTAACTCGTTCTCTCCTATGCGCGGCTTGCGAGGAAAACTGGCTCGCCGGTCGTGCTTGCGTGAGTCGCCGGCGGCGTCCCCGGAATGCTCGCTCGTGTCTTTCCCGCCCTCACAAATGCGATAATCGCTTACGCTGAAAAAAAAAGTAAGAAAAAAATTTTCCCGACGCACTTCGAAGAGAGTGATTGCGGAGAACGAGAAACGGACGCGCGGACGGACGTACTAGAAGCACTTGGCTGATTCACGTACCCTAACTGTTGGCCTTGGCTGTATAGCGACGCTTTCATGCCCTATTCTGACAAGCGTGTACGGCAACGAACGTCTTTTTGTCTGTCTGTCACGGCTGGCTGGCTTCGCGCTGATAACCGTCGCGAGATATTATCGTGGGGAACCTATAGGATATGCGGGATATCGAGTCGCTTATCGTTCGGGGGAATCTGAGGTATGGCAGGTCGCTGTTGAAAACAACGTAAATAGTTGCTAAATATGGCGCAGCTAGAGGAAGAACTTTGAAGAAGAAAAAGAAGGAAAGCGGGGAAATCCGACTGACAGACTGGCCTCCTGAATGGAGTCTCGGCATCTGTCTATTATCTTATGATGTGCGAGAGGTAAATGGGGAGGTAAGAATGGGAGAGAGATAAAGAGAAAAGGAGGCTGGGTGGACTCACGACGAGACATGTATGGAGTAGCACTCAGCAGACGATTCGTCTACGTTGGTCGTAAGGTCATCGCGTTGCACGGTTTAGAGCTGCGTGAGCTTGAATACGTCGCTAATGGTTTGCGCAAACGAAACGCACACACTAATCGTGTACTTATGAGCGCACCTAAACAGCAAGGTTTGGTGAGGTAATGTCATGTTAGCTGTATATCAGTTTGGAGTAAGTGTAAAAAAAAAAGAGGGACAGATGACCGTTAAAAGAGGAATATAAGCCAATAATCGGACTAAAAGGCACATATATGCAGATCCTGCGTAATCCTCGATTCTAAACGACATTGAGGTTGTGCAGGCTAGCTATATGTAGCAACAGTAGCGGACGTTCACGCGAGCACATTCTCATCGATTGCAGTTGCTATCTGTTTCATCAGGAGTGAGACGATCGATAATGTTTTTTCGTGGCCGATTCTTGATGACAGATGCATACGCACATGGAAGTGGGGCACATATGTAGGATTCATGTAATGTTTGCATATAACTTGCGTAGGAATGACATTTCGGTTCCGAGGAATCAACCGAGAACTCAGGAGCAGATGCCAAGGTACCTCAGTCATTGACAAAAAAAGTCAGACAAAATATCGCGGCAAACACTTGCACGGTACGTTCGTTTGTTGGAATACGTGCGACTTGTGTGGCATTTCAAGCTAAGGTATACGAAACGGTACACTGCCCAGATATGTCTTCTGCAAGAAAATGTGTATTTTTACTGAATCGATGCCACGAAAACCATCTGCTGCAATCATTGAGATTCTCCGGTCAACATCGATGGTGCTCGCAGTACTCTGCTTGCCTTGCAGAATTGTTTATACCAGAACAGAAATGAGTTGTCGTTTTAGCTTATGTTTTTTTTTCTAGCTAGTTTCAGCACGCAATCGTTAAAAATACGAATAGAACGACGCAGGCGGAATGTTAAAAGCTCGTACCCGTATTTAGGTACATGTTAAATATAATAAACCAACGCGGTCAAACATTTCAGAGCTTTACACTGCGGCATCCCTAATAACCGTATAGTTGTGATTCTGAGAAGTGAAACCACACGTTCACTAAATGTACGATGGCTAGAAATCATCGCACATATACAGATGGTGGTGGTTAGATCTGGCTCGCTGGATTTGTCGGTCGGTATTGGCAACGCTAGAACTACCTTGCGTTGTAGAATGTTATCTCGCACACGTTAATATCTGGCTTCACATGTCTGCGACCTACGTTATATCGCTTACGTCACATATTTCCGGAAAACACAGCGGTATTAGAGTGTATTATTTTCTGTTTTTTTTTTCCTCCAAGCGTAAGACATTGTTCACTGCGCAGATGGTGTGACGGACCACCCCGGAGAGGTTACGAAAGAAATAATCGTTCTCTTGGCGCGTACATGACATCTTTTGTTTTGTTTTGTTTTTGTTTTTTCAACGTGCCTTTCGTTCGTCCACGATGAGAGCACGCAAAGAACTGATACGTTCGTGTTATTTCCTCGTGTCGTTTGTAAATCCCACCTGTAATAGACAGGCGAGTGTGTGTATGCGAATGAGAAAAAAGTTTTGAAGGTGTGCGCGAGCGGGCTGGTGTACCAATGGCAGACGGTTTGGCTCCGCGCCGGGGTATGGGGACGGGCCCACGAACTCTGCAGCCGTACCGGTCGCCTGGTTACGCAGCCCGGTATCGCGTTAATAATCGCCGCGCAATAATGCGACCCGGGAGGGGTGTAAACGTGAGGAGTTTGATAGGGGAGCATGATTAATATGTACTCCGCTCGTGTCGACACGAACGTCGCCGGTGTAAACACGAAAGGTGCACTTCGTCATGAACATCCCATGGCTCGGGTCCAAAAGATTCCTTCGCACTATTCGTTTCTTTCCTGCTGCGCAGTTTTTGTCCGGCGTAGATCGCGTAGTTAAATTTTGACGTCAAGCGCGCAGAGGCAAGCAGTCTCGTATGGCAGCTTCGTGAGCGAAGAGTTTTTAATGAGAGATTTTAAGGGCGTGCTTTTCCTATTACCAACACGTCCATCGCCTTTTTTTATGTTTCTTCACTTTACGCGCTATGTTAATTTGAAAACTCCTCTGCGCGAGTACATCGCTCACCGTTGGCACCTTTGATTGATTCCCGCACTGCTACGGATAGAAATGACTGCGAAAATATCTTGTTGCGTCTTTTTTTGTTTTGTACTCGTCTCTGCTGCTTCAACGCAGCTGGTCCTTTAGGCTTCATTGCAGTCTGCCGCAGCGGCAAGTTAAAGCGCCGTAGTTTCTGAAATTTAGAAGGAGCGTACGCGAAGTTTGTGAATGCCTTTACGTAAAACCAAAAACAAGTGTAAGAATAAGTAGGAGAAAGGCAGGCAGGTTAATCACTATAGAATGACCGCTTGCTATCCTATACACTGGGTGAAGGGATGGCGGAGTATGAAAATCACAGGTGTCAAAAAAAAAAAGGAAGCATGATTAGGAGTAGCAGATAGAAAGGCGGGGAAGTCGGCCAGATCCTATGGTATTCTGAGGACGAGAGGGGCCTTGTAGCAGTGTTAAAAAGTCTTACGTCCTAGAGTCAAGTGTACTTCTGGAAATGTAAAAACTGTACTGCACTAGGTATACAACACGAACTGCCCTGTCAGTATGCCACTGTCCATGTCACCTGTCGGTCATTGTTTCTTATATTGTTCAACGTAGGTTAGCGTAACCACTGAAATTTTAGCTTGAGGTTTTGTTTAAGTTTAAGTTGTGGTAGGTCACCTCATAAAAGTTCACAGATAGCCTTAGTAGGTATATTGGGAAGAGTGTTTTCTAATTCCTGAAGCTTGCCCCGCCGCGGTAGTGTGGAAGTGTGGCAGCTTGGGAATTGGTGTGGCATGACGATAGTTACAGCGCAAGAACAAAACGACGACACAGAGACAAGAAGGAGACGAAGGACACGAGTTAGGCGGTGGTCATGGCTAAGGTACTCGGCTGCTGATCCGCAGGTCGTGGGATCGAATAGCGGCTGCGGCAGCTGCAGTTCCGATGGAGGCGGAAATGTTGTAGGCCCGTGTGCTCAGATTTGGGTGCACTTTAAAGAACCCCAGGTGATCGAAGTTTCCGGAGCCCTCCACTACGGCGTCTCTCATAATCACATGGTGGTTTTGGGACGTTAAACCCCGCATATCAATCAATCAATCAATCAATCAATCAATCAATCAATCGATCGATCGATCGATCAATAATTCCTGCAGCCTTATCGGCTATCGCTAATCTTCAGTTTATCACTAGTAAAGCCCAAATGAGTCCACAGTGAATCCCCTTGTCATGCCGTATACACACGGGCCCAGGATTTCTCCGCTCGAAATGCCGTACGTCACCACGTAAATAGCGTTGTCGACTACTTTCGTGCAACCCAACATGCGCACGCTTCTTCGAATTTTCGAGACAGGTGATGAACTACATGCGCCACGTGAACACGGATACGGTGGGCTGTCGTGCGTGCGTCCTAGTCATCACACGTACACGCAAGCTTATTCGCGCAGTTTATCCCTGTGACGTGCTCTGTCGCTCGGTCAACGGTCGTGACAGTCGCGTGCACCGCCTAAATAAACATGTGCAGTAGCACGCGCATTAAGATATTGTCAACAACGACGATTACAATTGAGATATACGCGTTGTCGCTGCTTATGTACAGTAACTGCTGCTCCTGGTCCTTTAGCAAGCAGTTCTATCTGGTTAACCAAATCGCCTGACTCATTGATACCTGCTACATGCAGTAGCTGTGTTGCGATCACAATAGGAGGCGTATGTAGTCAGGAATGTTTTACCGTCGTTGATTACGCCTAGCGGCTCTTCACTCAACCTATAGTACGGAGAAAATACACCCGACAAGAGAAGTAAAAGCTTGTAGAACTATAGATATAACATCGCTAAGAAAAGTTATTGGACGAAAAAGTTTATACCTAGAACATCAGTGTCCAGAGCCCTCAAGTTGAAGTCCTTTTGTCATAATGCCTCTGCCAGCTACCTGATAATTTTTTTTTTCATGGCTGACCCCTTGTATTGCTTGCGCTTCGCGAGAATATGGAAAATTTATTTTGCCGCAATTAGGCATAGAGATCCCACAATTCGCTACGGGGTCACACATCAGAATTTATTGGTGACAAAATACCTCGGAGTGCGCTCTTTCGACATTCTTCTTGCTGCACTTCGAAGTATTATTTTCCATTCACCACAGAGGACGTTGAGTTACGGAGTCTTATGCTGGTCCGATCTAATCATTGTTTTGATACTGACACCTAGCCCAACAGAAACAGCCTTCGTAATATCAACGCAGACGTTGGCGTTCTTTTCATCTAGCTATCGCTTCCTTTTATTTCCCTTTTTATCTGGACGCTTCCCATTTTCGTATAATTTCTCCAAGTAATTGCAAGAGTGCTCATATCAGGCTCTTATCTATGAAGTGTGACTCGCTCACAGTCTTGCATATAGGTTTAGTAATGGTTTTAAATTAAAATACAATTTTTTTGAAACGTTTATGTTTTTATCTCCACTCTTACAGAATAGTCTGTCGCAGTGTGTAAATCTTTTTTTTTCTTGTCTTTTTTTCACGCGGAGATAACTTGAATGAGATTCTGAGATTCTCGGACGCATGCGCGCGCGTACGTTCATTCAAAAGCTTCCTTTCACGTGCCGACAAATATGCGTATTATGCGCGCCGAATCTTGTATAACCGCATTTGCTGTACGCCCCCGGTCTTCCCCTCTCAAATGCGGACTCACTACATTCACAGCTTCACCAGTTGCGCTTTGTCGAACATGCGGAGCTACTGCAAGCGGCGCCCGACGTGCTACATTAAACGTTGTTCTAAAGTAGCGAGCCGGATACCTTTGGCACACATGTTTACATACATATATAGCTGCACCCACATCCTCGATGGTTTTGTATTTATTTTTTGCTCATTGGGGCAACTTTAACGCGGATATGGTGCTGAGTCAGTGTCGCTCCAATCAAGATGTGGAGCAAAACTTCTAGGCAAGGCCATCAGATGCAGCGAAAAAAAAAACGAAATGAATGGCGCCCAAATTGCGGCAGGACACGCAAGGAAGCGTCGCGCATAGCGGGTAGTCCCCCTGGTGGAACGGTTCCGTGACGGCCGCTGCGCACTCACGGTACGTAGTACGTGCATTACTTACTATATGATGGCCCGACCTGCTGAAATAACCCTGATTTCCAGAGCTTGCGTGCAGGGGCCGTCGCACTGTCGAAACGTTGCAAGGCCGCGGTCGTGCCGCCGTTGTGCTCGTCAAGGGGTCGCCCCGTCTGCCTCACCGGTCGGCTGCCGTTTTGCGCGACCTCGACGAAACGCGTATACGTTCCATTTTGCCGGTAATCTTGGTGCCAGGTCGCGCATTTTCACGCCCAAAGCTATCACACTTGCTGTTGTCGCCCGTGGTCTTTGGTGGGGTGATCGATTTAGCGTAGTGTTCTCATAGTGTACTCGGCACCAGAGGGAACAGACATCAATAGATCAATGTTGATTGATCTGTTATTAGTCATATGCCACACTAGAAAGAAAACTTGGGCGAAGTGGTGGTAATTCAAAATTGCTAGTAATGAACAGCACTAAACAACATACGAGGAGTAAGAACAAAAAATTGTAGTTTCTATATTTCTATTTTATTGATTCTGTGTAGAATGCGAGCTCTGCGTATGTTTGGTTATTGATCGAGCTGTAGGTGTGCTTTATATAAATTTTGCAAGTGATCAGCCATCAAGGTATCTCTTTGTTTCATTCCCCTAAAGCTATCAATTGTTACACCAGGGTATGCTAACTTAATTTATATCTGTGAAAATTACCACGCCCTCTCGAAATAATTCGTTGAACAGACCCAGCATTTTGTAAAAGCTATGGATACGCATTTCGCTCACGTCACCCTGATAAGTTTTGACTGTCCTGCAAAGCTGCTTTCAAAAAACAAGAAGCCACATGGCCTATCTTTTTTTGTTACAATCGGTGATTTCGAACCTCACAAGCATTACTTCGAAGCAAATCGTGTGCAAGCTGCACTACAGCTAGCAGAATACTAATGCGGTCTCTTCAATGCGGTTCCCGTTGCTCATTATTTCGATGTTCTGCTAAGGAAAAGACGTTCTCCGTTATTTTTTCTTACGATCGAGTCTCTAGATTGGTTTTCGTATTATTACTTTCACCAAATCACCCAAAACACAGCAGGAACGTCACGAATTCCATATGGAAGAAGTAAAATAAAACCATGTAATCAGGAAATGGGGCTTCGTGTCCTAAATGCACCGTGAAACATTACGCGCTTATATTTGCGTATCCTCCGTCGTTCCCAATTGCCTCATCGCCATTCGACTTGCCGCTGATCGGTCATTTTCTGACTCCACAATGACGACATATAAGCGAAGCCGTAGGTGCCCTACAGGTTTCGCAAAAAAAAAATATCCATGGCCGGTGTTTTAGAGTGAACGTAAGAATGACGTGCAATGTATTCTTCCTTTTACTTTCTTTTTCAACGGTAATGTCCCTTTACGATCTTCGGCGGGAGTACTATAACGGCCTCGAAATGCACGAGGAAGGGACGAGAAACTCACTGCGTAGGAAAAATGTCTGCTAAACCTCTACGGGACGTTTTTTTAAGTGTCTCTTTCTTCTTCGAGGAAGAGAACGAAACGACAACGGCGGGGAAACGAAGATGTGTTCGGTCTTTCTTAGGGCTACACATGAAATAAGGAGACCAGGGGAGATGCTCCTTTTGTGGGCCATGCATGGGCCTCCGAAACCATTACGTTCGCTCGCTGTGCTTTTTCATCGTGTACACAGAGAGGCGTTGTTTGTTTACATCTCGGTCCTCCCCTGTGTACACGAGAATGCGCTCAGCGTGCCTCCCGTTACGGTCTTTGCATGGCAGGCCAGCTCGCCCGCCTGGTTGCTCAACGACCGTACCCGGGTTCCGCACCGTTGGCGAACGTATGGCGTTCGGGGTGGCAAGCAGGGGCTTTATGCGCAACAGACTTCCTGCACTGCTGGGACCGCTTCGGCTCGAAGCGCGTATCGAAGCGCGAACTCCGCGCCGACTGGACGAGGATGACGTACAGGGGTCGGGAGGAGTCCTCCTTTTTTCGAGGCCTCTTTCCTTGTTTTTTCACGAACTTCACTGGGCGTGTGCAGTGATGCTGATGGGTCTGTTGTTGAGTGTTGCTCCAAAAAGTAATGGACTCTTCGCCTTTATAAAGAGCCGGTTAATGGGAATCGGTCATAGGCTTGCGTTTCGCTTGCCGACGCTTATGGAAGCGAACGAATGAAAGGAGCGGTGGGCCCTGGAAGGGTCTTCCTGAGATTCCTTCCTGGAGTGAAAGCTCTTATTTCTGGCAGTCACTTGGAACTGTGTGTGTGTGTGTGTGTGTGTGTGTGTGTGTGTGTGTGTGTGTGTGTGTGTGTGTGTGTGTGTGTGTGTGTGTGTGTGTGTGTGTGTGTGTGTGTGTGTGTGTGTGTGTGTGTGTGTGTGTGTGTGTGTGTGTGTGTGTGTGTTTCAGACAAGTATTTCAGGAGCGATATAGTATATTGCATTCGAATGTAAACTGGCATAGAGCGGTTCTGCGTGAATTAATCAGCGCCTAGGGTCATGCAGCGCTACCCTCAGTAAAAAATTCGTGCGCGTTCAATGAACGCGGCATATATGGTATTATCGGCCTTGTTAGTGTGCGTAGGTTCACAAAACGAAGAGCGTTGCTAACGTGCCTACAGTCGACAGGTTTATGAGGCTGCTTATATATTCTGATTAGACTTGTACTCCTGCGAGCGTACGCATCATTGTGCTCTCACTCTCAAGCCTTACACCTATCTAAACTAGTAATGTTCATCTAGTCACTATAAAAAGTTCATGCACAGGAGAATATCAAAGCTGAAAAGGGCTTTATTAATGCCATAGCACTGTCTATATAGAAGTCTTGAGCAATCCTCCTCAGGGTCACACACCAACCTTAATATAGTGGCACTATGTCGGTGAGTCCAATGCTTGCTTTGCTTAAGGTAAGTGGGATTCCGCAAGCGCTGCAGAAGCTTTTCTATTCTGGGCACTAACGGAGCTCTGCATGCAGCAGCATTGGTCCCCGACAGTTTGGGCAAATATTTGCAGCTGCTCCACAGCCGTGGCCTGTCGTCCCGCACCAGAATGAGGCATGTGCTCCACCGCCTCCTCTCAACCCTCCCTTGCTTCCCGCTCTAAACTTCCTACTCTGTTTCCCGTATGCCCTGACGCATGGCGTTGCTTGATTGAGTTGCGGTGAACCGTCGAGCTATGCGGACCAGTGCTGGAACGTAAACGCTATGCCACGCTTCCGAGCAGACGCCATTCGTAGCGGTCCATGAAGAAGCCAGCTGTGAAAACATCGTGAGATAGCGCGCCTGCTTATTATAAGACAGACTGCGAACGAGAAAAGACTGTGGTCGAAGTCAGTTGGAAGGAGGTCTGAGGTGATGGAAGGGTGTAGAAGTACTGGGTCGTCATTGAAACTTACTGGGTGTTTCGGCCAGCAAAACTGCAACTTCCAGTGACCTGGATGTGCCAAGTGGAAAAGTAGTACCTGAACAGGTAATACCACTTAAACCGACATTTTGACAAGTAGGCTTGTCGTCGTCAAGGAAACGGTGATACCCTCTCTATAGTAGCGTGTTTAAGTAAGATTTTCTCGCTAGATCCAGGAAAGCGAAGGAGAACTGCGTTCTTATTATAAGAAAAGTATACTTGCTACCTCGACGCTGTTTATCCATGTCTTTCCTACTCTTCTTCTTTCTTCTATATCCTTTCCATTCTGTAATTCCCCCTTTCCCACACCCCAAGCGTAGGGTAGCCGACCGAGCCAAAGTTTGGTTAACCTCTCTGTCTTTCGTTTCCATTTCTCTCTCTTGACGCAGTTAAGTCCATTTGCCGTGACATTCCCTGTTGAAGGTTCTTTTCAAGCCTCCATCTTCCCCTGAACTACATACTTGTCTGAATTTTTTCAAGTACTGCTAATAAACGGTGCCGGGTTTCCTGTTCTGCTCATGTGACTTCCAGAAACAATGCACGAATAATCTATTTGCAGAGTAGCGACTATTGCGAATCCGTTTTTCCATATATTTGTAGAGCAGGCGAGGATATGGAGTAATGCATCAGTATCGGGAAGCTATTTATTAGGTTTTCTATAGTGATGTGTTTCTTTTTTGACGCGGAACACTGAGCCAGGAGGATCTCAACGATGCCTCATGGTATTCTAATGAATAGTGCGCTCCATCTGTGTTGTAGGAATGATTCTTCCGAAATAAATTTGTAGTAGTTTGTTAATTCGCTTGATTAACAGCCTTGCCTTTCCTCTACCTCTCTTGTCTTCTCCTTGGACTTGCGATATCGATTCTACGGCATCCGCTTGTCACTTGCAGAAGAACAAGAGACTGTGGTCAGAGTGTCTAGAATGTTGTAGAGGGAGTTAACGATTATTAAGGCGGGGAAATAATGACATGCATTATTTCATCGAGTTGGTGAGTGAGTGAGTGAGTGAGTGAGTGAGTGAGTGAGTGAGTGAGTGAGTGAGTGATGAGCAAGCAAGCGAGCGAGAAAAATAAATCCTGTCCAAGGGGATACACGAAGCGCGGGGTCTGACGGTCACCAGCCCTTTGCGCCACACTTCCCATCCGAGTGCCGCGTGCTGTAGTTGAAGAGATGGAGTCTCCAATAATGGATCGCGCACTAACAGCCCGCGCAGAGCCACGCGCCGTGAGTGACGGTGAGGCGAGTCAACAAGCGTGTGCCGTCCTGGCATTTCTCAGTGCGTGGTATGTGCGCCAGTCTGTTTTAGTGCCCCATAAAACAGTACGTGCGCAACCGGCCACCCCACTTCGTTTCGCATCTTTTCTTCTTGGTCGTCTTCTTCCAGTCTGTACACTCCGTATCTTTCCGCGAAACTGTTCCCATCCAGCCCCTTCCCCCACCCCCCTCCACTCTATGGTTGATAACGTCCCTCTTTTCCCTTCTTCCTCGCACCGCACCTTGCCAATGAAGAGCGGAGAAAGTTTTTTCGCAGTCTGGTTGCGCACTCCACGTCTCCAAACGACGCGTGCACTATTTTTTTTTCTTCTTTACGGCCCCCCGGAGACGAGGCGATATCTGAAAGATAGCTGGCGGAATACTCCGGAGATCCCTGACCTCGTGGACGCCTACACGATTGCTGGGATTCACCGTGGACCACTTCTTCGCTCCGTGAGCGGCGAAGAGGTTATACGGCCCTACGATGCGTGTCGCCGTCGCATCTCTCGTCTTCCCTCCTGTTTGCGAGTGTAATTGAGATTCTAGTGCAAAGGATCCTCGTTTTCTTTGTAGTTGATGTATAAAAGGCATTTATTTCAACTTGAAAGAATACATGGACCATCTTTCTTTCATTACCGGACCTTAGACAACTAACTCTCTTGTGCTTTCTCATTTCTGCAAAAAAAAAAGGATTAAAGTTTGGTGTCAGTTTTTACAACCACAGTATCTCTCGAAGACATGGACCTGCGTGCTTGTCTGCAACACTCGTATTATCGGTCAAACGTCTATGCAAACCAGTGCGCCGCTGTAAAGAGAAGTTGTTAGCAAGAGTGGCGAGCTTTCCTTCAATATCTATAGGGTTGGTAACTTCCTTCTTTACAGCGAAATAAACTCGACAGGCTTTTTTTTTTCTAATACCGATAAGAATAGCTATTCATTTTAATGACGAAGAAATAAAAAAAAAACACTTGCTCTGTACGTGTGGAAAACGAGCGAGCCTAATTCCTGTCGCGGGCATCTTAGCACGAAGCGTCGAGGTTCGTTGATTAGGGTTCTCGCTGTCACGTGAGCCGCGTACTGACAGTATCCCCCCGTCACACTCTCCATCCCCGAACACTTGCTAAAAGCAGCCCAGCTGCATGCTCCGCCCCCCAGGTTTCGAAGCTCGAGTTTTCTCCATTGTTCTCGCAAACTTCCGCGCCACAAGAAAGGTACACGCGTTGCCGCGATCACTTGCCCGTCTTGCCCGTCCACTCAACGGGTAACGCGAATCCCCTGCTTACCCTTCCGAGGTAGGAACCGCGCGCTCGTCAAATCCTTCCGTCAAAGCTCGTTTCGATTGTTCCTTCGCACAGCTTCCGCGGTTCCGTGCTCGACGTTGTTTTACACCTGTTGACCCGTAGCACCTGCGAACCGCGCCCGGGTACTTAAGTGATGTACGTAAGCTCCGCCCGGTCGACCTAAATAGCGTAACTACCCGAGCTATACATATTCGCGCATACATATACACAAGCTTGCAACGTACGTCGACGAACCCGATCGGAAGGAGGAAGCTTCGTCACCCGCTCCGCCCATCTCGTTCATCCTCGGACGGCTCGCGCCGACCGTTCTGCTGCCCTGTATAACAAGCACGTCGAAGCTGCGTGCATATTTACACGATAACTCTCGAGATGATCGAACCAGAAGGGAAAGTGTTGGCGTTGAGGAAGTTATCTGCCAGCAATGTCCTCTCACAACCGTGTTGGCCCGACGAGAAGGCGTCCCGCGCCAGCTCTTATAATCCGTCGTCGTTCGTGCTCCGCGTTCCTTCTTCAAACATGATGGCAGCTTGAGCAAACGCAGACCCGTCGTCGGCCGTTATGTGTGCGTGCACGCGAATTCTCTCTTTCTCTCGCAGGAGTCGATGCGTATAACTGAGCCGCGCCTTGAGAATCGGCGCAATCCGATCGTGTCAGCCTAAATTCCTTTGATCCAACGTCGCGGGAATTGGGCAAGTTTGAGCGCGCGCACCGATCAGTGAGCTCTCGAGTCCGCGAAGCTCTGAGAGAGGTGAAACAGCGTGATTCGCTGATCGGAGAAAAAGTATTTATAGCACTGTGATGGAAGAATGGGCTGCAAGCAGCACTCTCTACAGAAGCTTAGAAATAGAGGCACAATAATGTAAAGCCTTGAACTGTGTCGTCGTCGAAATACTGGTTAGCCTGCTGGTGTCTTGTTGGTGCGAAGACTTACTGCAGCGAAGAGCAGAAAAATGGCTGAGATTGAGCACTCATGTCTACGTCTATACCACGTCTATACCATGTACTCAATTGCTGTACCGTTTTCTCAGTTTCCAATAGTATGCGTCTAACCGGATCTTATACGTTTGCGCTCATGTCCGGAGTGCTCGTTGCGACCAGTAGACTACCGTGTTACAGAGTCATCGGGTACATCACAAGGGATTATTTTTTCTGTAACTTCTCTATAGGGACTGCGATATGGGAGACGCGCACACTATTCCACAGGCGTGCGCACTAGGTGGGCACGAGGAGGTGGGGCTCCTATTCACATATGAAAGGAGGGGGTGCAAAATCTGCCTCATACATTGACCAAGTAGGAGTGGAGGCTGCTGCTATGAACCTTCGCCCCCCCCCCCAACCTGCCAGGGGAGCCCTGCACACGGATGTGCACTATATACACATATATGATTGACCTAATTGTGTAGGATATGTTTCAACAAGTCACCCACGTTGACTCCACAATGCTAACACACGTTTTTCCATGTGTATATACCGACTTATTGTCTCTAAAATGTACAAACGTGTGCACGTGCGTTTGTGTGTGTGTGGGGGGGGGGGGCTACTTTTTGGTCTATACCTTCCGTCTCTAAGTTCTAAGTCACCCGGCAGGCTGGCGCTGTCAAATGTTTGAGATTCAAAACTGTACCCCCATCACCCTGACCAATCTGTTCTCTGCCATCTCCATCCCTTTTAGACCTCAAGCTGTAGGCAAACACTTTTTTCGCGGGAATGCTAGCAGACGCGTAAAAGGCAATGGAAGAGGCAAAAAAAAAAACATGACTGGATAAATATGGGCCGACAGAAAGAGAAAATGCCGCAGAGCCGTACCTGTCTGTGGTGGTGCGTTTGTCGCCTTCCAACTATACAGCTTCGACAAGTCGTCTGACGAAATAAAAAAAAGGAAGAAAGAAAAACGGAGGGGCGTACACCTCAGAGATCACTCAAAGCGGTGACGGCGGAATAGGGGGTATATTTTCCGAAGGCGACGTCTGATAGCAAACAACCTGTTCGAAATGGGTCACTATGTATAGAACTCCTTTTCACTACGTTTCCCTTATATATACTTTGCCGTTTCGGTATTCCTCTATTCATCGCGCTTTTCTATCGGCTAGCGGGGAAAAAAAATATGTACTTGCTCTGTGATAGCCGGTTGGGCTGAAGTCGGGTTCTTGTGTGTGCACCAGCAATTTTTTCTCTATTTTTTTGTTTCTCATAGACGAGAAAAAATCGGCACCCTTGAGTCGGGGGCAGATCCTTGCCAGTCGACCTTTTTCGAGAAGCCAGTGAGGCATATCGTAAATAGCCCCCTTGAAGAAAACGCCGTTTTCGTACACATCAGTGATCTCTCGACTCATCGTGGCGGCACCATTTTCAGAGTCAATGCGTTGTAGTAGACGCTACTTCAAGCTGCCGTAATTATACCTACAAGGTCAGCACGAGTGGTTTTGAGAAAACGTGCGCCGAAATATATGACACCAGGGTTGAATGTAAATGCATTTCTTCAGGAGCCATAGTTTCGTATTCAGCACACGCTAGAGGCTGGCTTGTGGTTGATAAATCGTGGTTCAGTTACCCAACTTATAGTTTGCCTGTGTCGGCTCTCTTAGTGCGCCAAAATATTTTTAAGCGATCCCACCAATTAGCAGGGTGCTCAATAAAGCTAATCGATCTTATCTGTGGTGCAATCGATCAGGTTTCTTGCTTCACTACTCCCCGAATATTTTCGTCTTCATCTTATCTTCTCGCGTCTGCTTACTGTCACTAATTTTAGCTTTCGTTTGTTTAACCAATAGATAAAGCCAGCGCAGGAGAGGAGGATAGGTGTACAACACCTTTACCGCAAGATTACTTCCACCAATTGTGTTGACCTAATCGATTTCGCTCACGCGTGCATACGCATGCGTGGGAGTTTGCCCACCGTCCCCTTTTAAATACAAGTCAGGGTTAGAAGGACTGAATGCTGGGCCAGTTGGTGTCAACTAAAGCTGGGCCAGTTGGGTCACAACTGAAATAAAAAAAATCAGTTGTGGAGGTTAGCAGTTTGTCCCTTTTTCTCTTTTGTCCGCATTGTCGGGCGCTGTGTTGAATTATGTTCAAGTGAGCGTTAGACCTGTTATTGCCTCTAGTCTTCTAGCTAGCATTTGTTAAACAATAAGTTTTTTATGCGATAATCGAGATCTTCATTCTCTCGTACAGACATACGGAGATCTTAAACAACGGGCTGTAATGATGTCAATGAACACCTTGCAATCTGAAACTATAGGTTAACAAGCCAATAAAGAACAAAAAAAGTAGAATCAACTAATAACCTGTGTATGAGTGCTATTTGCAATCGACGGCCGCTTTCGCTGGCATGTTGAGCCCTATTGTTGTGCCTGACATATTCTCTTACAATTTTCTCTTGACGATTTATCGGAGTACAAGATGTGCTTGTCTGTTTCGTTCGACATTCGTCGTGTTGGCTTGCCTATACGTCTTCCTTTCTTGGCTTTCTCTCTCTCTATCTTTCGTGAGCGAGGACACCTGGCGCTTCCGTGACAAAATGCTCTCACAGGCCTACGTTACTCAGCGGCACCCATTCCTCGCAAGACGGGGGGCCGTACCTTTCATTCCATTCGCGCCACAAGAGCCCCACGTCGGTACATGTGAGCGAGCACCCTTCCAGTACTTTCGTATCTCGCAGCGAATTTCGCCACCCGTCGCCGGGCGATTCTCCGAACCCGACCTCGGCTTAAAATTATCTCCGTTGTCACTTCCCATGAAATGGGAGTTACAGCTTTTAAAGATCTACAACTGCAATAATTCTAGTCGTCTTTTCCTATAGCTGTCTAGCACACGTCTCGAAATAGATAGACAGATCCCGCAAAGGCAAAACCTGCCTGCTGCAACACTTTTTTTGTTATTGTTACTACTGTTACTTCCGCTGAGGAGCAGTATCTTGAAAGGAAGCTGCTGTCATGGCGTGAGATTGAGGGAGGGAGGACTACCCGTATCCACAAAGCACAAGACTGCTCACGGGGTGGTGCTCGGCCGTTTATTTCCTCTAACAGCCAACAGCAATACAGCCTTCGGCTTGTTATAGACGTAGCTGCGGAGGCCGAAAACAGCGTGCAATAATGAATGCGCAAGCCTTCCGGAAATGGAAGGGCTCTGCTCTCTTGATATCGAATACATGCGTCTGCCTGCCATCTTGTTGCGATCATGCTGCGCTTGTAAGTAGCAGCGGCCGCCTGTCGAAACATTTTACAATGTCGAAATATTCTCCTGTGCGCCTATTAAGGCGAATTCAAGTCCTGCGTGGCTCATCGAATATGAAAAAAATTCACCGTCGGCCTCCAGCGGCGTCACGTGATAAAAACGTCACGCGATGACGCCACCGAATGACGGCATGGACGTAATGACGTCATAACCTAAAACGTTTAAATGACGTCATTTTGATGTCACGTGATGCCGCCACCACATGTAGTTGTCGCTTGGCCAAAGGCAGGCCGATGACGGAAACCGTGTGAGTTGATAAAAACCTCCAATTCCTCTGATCTCGAAGGCAGTACAAAGTCATGTTAGGTGCGGAAAGCTTCGGGGGGGGGGAGGGTGGGGGGGTGCAGGGGGGATCTATTCGACGATTGCTTTCGTCATCGAGTCGTTTTAAGTGATTGCGTTCGGGAACATGCGAGTTTTTTGCCTTAGTTGTCAAGACTCAGCTAGATACTTGCAGATAAGTCGAGGGCTATCAATTGACACCTTCATTCGGTGAATAGACCTTCATTTACAAAAAAAAAGGTTTACTAGAACGGGGAGATAATATCTTACTTTGTTCCAGCCGATGTGCCTTAGTGCACCGCCTGGAAAAACTGTTCGGTGCCACACCCGGGGCTTTTGCTATAGCTACGGCCTTTTTGAATATCAGGAGAGCAATGATGGCGGCCTGTGTCTCAGGCACACGTACACAGCGAGCACTTTGGCGATCGGTGTACCTGTGAAACAACGAAGTCATTCGATGGGTCGTCTACAGAGCAACGTCTTGTTATTAGAATATTCGGGGTTTTGTGTGTCAAAACGGTGATATGGTTATATGATCGAAGAACGTCGTATTGGAGGGCTCCGAAATTGTCTGCCATCTGGTGTTTTTTAACGCGCAATCTGCGTGCTTAGGGTCAGTAGCCGAGGATCTTATACACCAGCGTGACGGACAGGAATCTATCTATCTATCTATCTATCTATCTATCTATCTATCTATCTATCTATCTATCTATCTATCTATCTATCTATCTATATATCTATCTATCTATCTAATCTCATCACTCTTCTTGCTACGCTGATGATTCAGTGGCACTATAGATGACTGTGTATGACTCAAGAGGAAGGTATATAACGGCTGTATCTTGCCGGTACATAGCTACAGAGCAGAAACCTGAAGACTTACAAAGAGGGTTCAGCTTAAATTGAGGACGACGCAGCGAGCGATGGAAAGAAAAATGGTAGGTGTAACCTTAAGAGACAAGAAGAGAGCAGAGTGGATTAGGGAACAAACGAGGGTTAAAGATATCATAATTGAAATAAAGAAGAGGAAATGGGCATGGGCCGGACATGTAGCGCGTAGACAGGATAACCGCTGGTCACTAAGGGTAACTAACTGGATTCCCAGAGAAGGCAAGCGGGTTAGGGGGAGACAGAAGGTTAGGTGGGCAGATGAGATTAAGAAGTTTGCGGGTATAAATTGGCAGCAGCAAGCACAGGACCGGGTTAACTGGCGGAACATGGGAGAGGCCTTTGTCCTGCTGTGGGCGTAGTCGGGCTGATGATGATGATGATGATCATGATGATAGATGACTGCGAATATTTCACCTTACAGAAAAAGGAAAACTACCCAGTTACTTTGGAGTCGCGTATCGAACGCACGTTCGCTTTTCGAAGATACGAGCCGGCAGCCCACGGGGAGGTTTTCCAGCAGGTGCAGGTAATACGCCGTTTGTTCTTCGAGGCGTCGTTGATGTCTTCCGAGCCGAGACACACGCGCGTTGCCTTTCCTATAAGGACCGTGCCACGTGCGTCCTCACGTGGCTTACTGGTCTCACGCAGAGCATCGTTTGTCACGACTAGTGGTTTTGCGCCGACGCACGTGCCTTTGCACTCTACCGCCATTTTCTCGCGAAGTAGGCGTCATGACAGTTTATGGCGAAGCCACAATAGAGCGTGATCTCATCGTGTGTATACAAGCCGTGGCGTGTATTGCAGATAGCTGGTTAAAACTCGACCTCTGACGACATCTAGATGTAAATGGTTTTCATCATTCTTATACTAAATTAATTTTTGGTGGATGAATTGAGGTAAACGACGTTGTCGTCTTTTCAGTCATTTTGTCATAAGCTGGCTGCCATTGTTAATAGTATGTCTATAACTATTATTTCCCTGTTATTTTTCTTGCCAGCAATTCTCTGATAGAAGATGTAAAAGGCGAAACGCCTTAGATGACTTATCAAGTGTGAAAAAGGGATCGTCGGCGTTGGCGTCAACACGAGAGACGCTAAAAGGAAAAAAAATCCTTTGATGACGTCAATCGGGTATTACGTAACGTTACGTAGTGACGTCGACATCGCATGACATCATCGCTTTGTCAGAGACTGGCTGATCACTGAGGCGATGAAAAACGAGGCGAGGCGCTGAAAGTCCGGAAAGCCTCCAATCATGGACGCAGTGCACAACTACGCTGTCGGCAGGAAGCTTTAGATTGGGGAAGAGGAGATCAATAAAAATCTACTGCGAAGAAAATAAAAAAAGATAGCTCTCGCCTTCGAGTCACCTCAATGGAATGCACTGAGGAACCGTGTGACATATTGCGAATACCCTCAGTGAATGAACGGCTGCCTACGCCTCTGTAGCCACAGAAAATTGCCCTACATGCTACTCTGCAAATAACGCAGAGGAGCTGGAGAAAAAAAAAAACTTTGGATTAATCGATTATATATACTGGTTTGCGTTTTCCCCTGACAATAACTGTGCGTAGTGGGATATATCCTGAAAGACGTCCGGCAGAAAGGTGATGAACACGACATTTTTGTGTGAGCTGTGGTGCGGTATTCAACCGAGCCAATGGTCTTGATGCCTCGTAACGATATTAATAGACATCCGTCCTGTGTTGCGAACCATCCCTAATAAACAATAGTCGCTCGCTATAATATGACCTCCGACCCTCGGCGCTGGCAAATGGTGTAGTCACTGTATGCGGCGTCCTTTCTCTTACACCGTATACTACAGGTTCTTATGTCGAGTATGTCCTGTTCCCGGAGCCGTCAAACACATTTGATAAGGAAGGAATCTCTCCCGAGCGTATGTGAAAAACCGTATAGCTGCCGTTATCATTGTCAGCGCTGCCTGTCGGAGTGCCACAGATTCTTGTGACATACGAAATACAGACGCGTCAAGGACGGTGCGCAATTCACTTTATTTGCGTGAAAGCTTCGTGCGTCTATTTTACGTTTACATTATCAAACGTGTGTTGTACCACGTGAAGTATACGCATAACACAGAAAGAAAAGAAAAATCAAGGCACGAAAGGCCATGCGATTAACTACATTCCCTCTCCCCGTTTCATTGTTGTCGTCTCACATTGACACCAAGCAAGGCCAAAAAAGTAAAGCTTTATTCCTCTCCGTGTTCGCAAAAGGTACTTCAGTGCCCACAGATTGAAACATATAACAATAATGTACGGGTTTTTACGTCACGAAACCAAGATGTGATTATGAGACACCACTTGGTGGGGGGCTACGGAAATTTCGACCATCTGGCGTTCTTTATTGTGCACTGATATCGCACATCATCTCGCGTACCTATCATGTCGTCTTCATCGAAATGCGACCATGGACCAAGGCCGGGATCATTGATTTGATTGATTTCTGGGGTTTAACGTCCCAAAACCGCCATATGATTATGAGATGCGCCGTAGTGGAGGGCTCCGGAAATTTCGACCACCTGGGGTTCCTTAACGTGCACCTAAATCTGAGCACACGGGCCTAAACATTTCCGCCTCCATCGGAAATGCAGCCGCCGCAGCCGGGATTTGATCTCGCGACCTGCGGGTCAGCAGCCGAGTACCTTAGCCACTAGACCACCGCGGCGGGGCGAGACCGGGGTCAAGCCCGCCACCTTCGAGTTTGGCGCCGAGCACCATAATCGCTGCTCCAGGGCGGCGGACCCGCGGAATGAAACAGGGAATTTTGTAGGGCTATACGTAACGCACAAGCTTTCACCTTCCACCGTCTTTACTTGGGGATCATATAGGCGTAATCTTAAGTCGAAGCCGTATATCAGAGCGAGCATTGCCTTTCGCCTTTCGAGACCAGATTCGGCGCGACATAATGGTGATCTCGAGCAACTGCACGCACCTGTATATATATTGAAACGAAGATGCGAACAGTCACTCGTAACAATATTAAAAAAAAACTCATGTCACGTTATAATTCGCGAGTATACTGTGCATGTTGCAAGAGAAAAATAAGAGAAATTTAAAACGCGTGCTGATGCAGTGCATTGGCTTTTCTCAATACATCGAATGTCAATATCTATAAGGTTGTGACCGAGGTTATTGTTTGAGCCGCGGTCAGTTTTCGATGTATGCCAAACTTTTTGAGCTGATTAGCATGTCAATGATTTCTGGCACGTCGTCGTCACGAAATCACTGTTGTGTTGTCCTATGGATATGGTTAGTGTTTGTTTTGAATTATTATTATTATTATTATTATTATTATTATTATTATTATTATTATTATTATTATTATTATTATTATTATTATTATTATTATTACATTTAATAAGATATTCAACCACAGACACACCAGAAGCCGCATTCACATACATTTCAGCCCGCAAGTAAATCCCTACTATTTCCTCGCTTTCACAGCTAAGTTCGTTATCACAATTGTCTGAAATTTTCTTTAGCGAGTACTACGATCGCGTAACACGTTTTTTGGAATGTCGCGGGATTGAATTCCGACCGGCGCAGTAGCTCCATTCTGATAAATTCGATATGTTCTGAGCCCGTCTGCTCAGATTTAGGGGCACATTAACGAAACACCGGTAGTGGTTTTAACTCGTAGTACTCAACAACTATCGCGGTTTTCTGATTACGAGACCACAAGTTCCAGATGTTCTGAAGTAGCGTAGAGTACTCGCTGAGATGGCATATATTCATATACACAGTACAAGTTCATGTATTCATGTACACAGTACAAGAAACGAATTGTGTCTCGCTTCCCCCTTTCTATACTCCTCGACACGAGTTCCAGTAGCCAAACTGAGTGCAGTTACCTTCCTGAAGCGTGTCTCGCTGTTCACCGCCGCATTAAAACTAAATAAATAGATAAACAAAAATTGCGGGGTCGGGTCCTGTCGTATACGAGGAGCGCAATTCGGTAGCCACCACAAGAAACAGCGGGGCGAGGCAACGGAGAAAAAAAATAGAGAAAAAGGAGCCTCTTATGCAGTGGTGGCGGTACAGGCCCGCTTCGTCGCTGAGTGGCAAGCCGGCGGCCTCGTTCCAGGGGTTAACGGAAAAAGCGTGTAATCGGCCCAGGAGTGGCGGCGGCCTTAGCGCAGCTCAACTGCAACGGCGCGCGCTGGGCGTCGCCGGGTCATTGGCGCGGCTCCGGTTCCGTGCGCCTTTAGCGTGTGCCACCGTCATACGCACTCGTTGGCGACGCCGCATGCGTATACGTGTACGTGTGGAAAGATTTTGAAGCTATAGCGTTAAAGAGCTCGTTTCGCGAAAATTCCGGTGGGGGCGGTCGCTGCTCGCGAGCGAGAAGTGATCAGCATGTGTTACCGAGAAATCGAGATAGATGTAATAAAATAGTAAAAATCGCGGGTCCGAGTGCGTATTGAACCCGGTTCGTTTTGCGTGGCAAGCGGGTCATCTACAACACAGCCTCGCGTCTGCTTGTGAATACCTTGAAACTGAAACGTTGAATACAGCGGAACTGAAACTTCGACTCGCTCGCTGGATTCCGTGCCGACCGGTTGTGCCCTCGCGATCTCCGACGTCAGCGTCGCTCTGGCCGACGGGCCTCGCCCTACGTCATCTCCTGACGCCGACCTCGGACGACAGTGTAGGTCTGATCGATTGGACTTGCTCTACGCCATCTCCTGACGCCGACAAGAGCTCTCGCCAGTGGTGCCCCGTCCTCGGACTCCTGTGATCGTGTTTCCATCTTTCCTATCTCTCCTATCCCCTCGATATGTCGTCGCGCTCTGGCTTTCACGCTTACCTCATCTCTCTTTCTCTCTCTCTCTCTCTACACCTTTACTCCTATCCTTTCTATCCCTCCTCACCCCCACCTCTTGTGAGCTACTGTTGAGGTGTCGCTCCCTGAAGCGTATACAGTTACGGGGCTCACTTTTCTTTCCCTTCTTACAACATAACTACTCCCCCCCCCCCTGAAACTTCCTCTTCTTGGAAAAGCAGTAAAAGTAACTCTCATACTTTACATACACACACGTCCTGTATACCCGCGTGCTTCACAATACAACATTAAATATTGCAGTAACACTGCGTAGTAGAAATGCCCATTACCAAAGGGTGTCGAGATAACGTGCTTATCGTTATGAGTTCGTGGTTTAAAGCCGGTGACCCACTATAAAAGGCACACATGCAACTGCACCTATTCCCTTAAGGCTACGTAGTGGGTGCATAGGAAGTTCGAAAAGGTTTCATGCACTAAGTGTTTGCAGTAGGCACTAGGAACGGGATGTCGCTATTGCGTTCAACTCTTGAAGACGAAGCTTTAAGGCTTTCCATTGATGTATCGCCTCGGTGATAGCGTCCTATCCACCAGAAAGGAAGCAGCAGCGATTCTCGTCCTGCATGCATTAACGTCTCGAGGAAAGTTTGCTGAAAACGACATCGTGCTTCGGTGCTGCCCCTGATAGCTTTATTATTTTTTTTTGCATAGGCCTGCAGCCAGAGGTGAATCTTGTACGTAATTACGCAATCCAAGCTTCGTATCGGGTGGAGCCTGCAGATCAGGATGTGAATGGAGTGGTCTTCGTTCTTATCGAGACCTCGAATCAGGACGATTATCCTCGAAGACCCGAAAGGAAAACGCATATCGCCGCTGGCCGAGCCCCAGAGAACCCGAAGTGTCTGGCCTGTTTCTGTACACTGACCACTGTGCCTTTCTTCGCCACGGTGGAATTTTTTTTTAGTTCATATTCTTGTTCATATATATATATATATATATATATATATATATATATATATATATATATATAATAAATAAGGGAAAGAAGTGTATACCTAAGGGCTCGTTTTTCCGTGTTTTAACACAATATTAATGAGATATAACAGACAGTAATGCCAAGGAATGTACAGGGGAAGTTATTAAAACCAATGGAATGTTAAATAAGAAGAAAGAAAAGTGGATGAAAAAATTACCAACTGTGAGCAGGAATCGAACCTACGACCTTCGAATATATATATATATATATATATATATATATATATATATATATATATATATATATATATATATATCTCTATATATATAATCTATATCTCCTAGATTATATCGGGTTGCCCACATTTGAGCGAGTGAATCGGCGGCGGACCTGTACTCCTTGCTATACTGGGGTTGTGCGAAACACTTTAGAAATTACCTCGCTGTACAAGGAAAACGCTATATAGCATTTTGGCCACAGCAGGTAGAGTGTCAGTAAAACTTCTCGCCCGCCATACAAGTGTACTTTAGGGATTACTACATCTGCACTGCATCATGCGTGATAGGTTAGGTAGACCTGAACATAGGTGAAATGACAGCACAACATCAAGGAACTTCCTTTGAGAGCTTTGTAAATCAGATTGATTATTAGCAGGCCATCGTATGAAACAGTACTCAAATCTGTAGTTGATTTGTTTGTCTGTTCGTATGTATGTATGTATGTATGTATGTATGTATGTATGTATGTATGTATGTATGTATGTATGTATGTATGTATGTATGTATGTATGTATGTATGTTATGTATGTATGTATTATGTATGTATGTATTGTATGTATGTACGTACGTACGTATACGTACGAGCTGCGGCTATTCTCGTCGAGGTGTTCTGCGTAGATTGCAGGAACGATAATGATTTGCGGTAATGTACGCGCCAAAACTGCTATATACGATTATGAGAGACGCCGTAGAGGTGGGCTCCCAAATTTTTTTCGACCAGTTGGGGTCTTTAACGTGCACTCACATCGCAAAGTACGCGGGCCTCCATTCTGCTGCCTTCGTCCAAATGCGACCGCCACCGCTATACCACATGTAGTGTCGCTTGTTGACTTGGTTATCCTGCTTCCGCCAGCGCGTCGTCAGGACAGTGCCGCTAAGTCGAAGTGACACATCACCTGCTGAACATGCCTGCATTCACAATCTCATGCTAGCCACATATATATCTACCTTTGGAAAACGTTGCACACGTCTGTGAGAGACATGGCCATGTTTTTATACATACAATCTGTGGTACATGCCGTCTTTCGTTACTCTCCTCCGCGCCATCCTTACTCTCTACGTTCTATTTGTATGATTCGAAGCGTCGTTTTCTATATGCTTCGCGTCTCTTATCTGGCAACGACCAAAGCAGAAGGTACGAGGAAGTTGAGACTTCTGAATGGGTTCGACCGATAGCGGGATCCCATCTGTCATCGGAACCTATCGGTAGGTAACAAGGAAGGCAGCAAAAGCAGCGTGCCGCGTAAAGAAACTGCGAACTGAGGACCAGACAGACACACCCGGGTTAACATATAGCCGCTGCCCGCATCTATTCAGGCGGCAATGAACGGACCCGGGCGAATGGGTCACTGGAGGCATTGGCCTCGCTTTTCTTTTTTTTTTCCTTCGCTCGGTCCAACGGAGGGCCCTGGGCAGGCTTAATTGCCGGTGTGCTCGTTAATTCAAACTTGCGCTTTCTTTCCTTCAGCGTGTCATATATATATATATATATATATATATATATTGTGAGACGACGGTCAGGTACGAAGGAGCGACCGTTTTATTGTCAACCCAGACGCGCGAGCCAGCAACCGAACAAGCAGCGAGCGGCTACGATGATGATGATCACGGTGCTTTGTATGCGCAGGTGAAAGTGAAAATGATGAGCAACACAATCAGCGCTCACACTATTTCCCCCCTACACGAAAGCGGTCTGCAAGACGTTCATTTAGTAAGTGTATGAGCGCCGGATGTAAGGTTTCAGGCGAGACACATGGACGATCTCGGTCCCGCGACGACGGCGATCAGAAGCCGAAGTAACCGGAGCGAGACGCGATAATTTACGGCCGATGTTCGTCAAGCACGGTGTAAGGACCCAGGTATCTGTGAATGAATTTTTCACAGAGGCCGGGTGTGCGAACAGGTGTCCAGAGGAGCACTTCGTCGCCTGGGTAGAATGACACAACTCGACGTGTCGCATCACAACGAACTTTTCGCTGGGCCTGAATGGTAGAGGTGTTGGCGCGGGCGATTGTGCGGCAGTGGTTGACACGGGCAGCGAATTCTTCCGGAAGGGACGCAGATGGGACAGAAGGCGTGGACAAAAAGCTGGTGTCTAGAACAAAAGATGGTGCACGGGCCATACACAAGAAAAAAAACGGGCTGTAACTTGTAGTGCGTTGTAGGGCAGTGTTATAAGGCAAACGTGACGAAAGGTAGTATTGTGTCCAGTTCTTGTGATCGGGTTGGACATACATAGAGATCATGTCTGACAAAGTTCTATGAAAACGCTCAGTAAGACCATTTGTTTGCGGATGATATGCCGAGGTGGTCTTATGGATTGTGTCAGAGGCCTGTAAAAACTTCAGCGAGCACACGAGAAAGAAATGTCTTGCCACGGTCACTCAGGAGAACACGAGGGGGCGCCGTGGCGCAGGATAATGGCACGCAGAACAAAGTCGGCTACTTACTTCGCTGGCAGCTCCAGTAGGAAGAGCTGCCGTCTCAGCGTAGCGAGTAAGATGGTCTACGGCAGTAACAATCCAGCGGTGACCGGCGGCGGTAAGCGGAAGGGGTCCGTATAAGTCTATGCCGACGAACTCGAAGGGGAGCGGATGGGCACGGGAGAGGTTGTAGAGGGCCGGCGGGAAGAGATGTCGAACGTTTTTCGGTGCTGACATGATGAACAGGAAGTGACGTACCTGGAAACACTAGTGGAGAGGCCAGGCCAGAAGCAGCGAGTCTTAATGCGATCGTAGGTTTTATGAAAACCCAAGTGGCCAGCCGTCGGGTCGTCATGAAAGGCTTCTAAGACTTGGAGTCGAAGTGAGCGGGGTATGACCGGGACCCATCGGCTACCGAGAGATGGTAAGTTTGTCGAAGTAGCGTTCCGTCATGAAGTTTGAAACGCGTGAGTTGTCGTCGCAAGCGGCTGTTGGGAGCACGAGATGAGCCGGTGAGCCGATCGATGATTGTACGGCAGTATGTGTCTGCACGTTGGAGCGAGGTGAGGTCTTGCGGATTGAAGGAAGTCAATCCGGTGCAGGTGGCTCGATGGGACTAAGACTGGTCATCTGCTTGGTCTCTTGGCTGGGAGGTGCTGCGCAGCAGGTAGATGCGTCATGATTTGCAACAGCGGACAGCGTGACAAAGCCGTCGGCATCTTGGTGTTTTGCGACCCGACCGGTATGTGACACTGTAGTCATACTCCTGCAGTCGGAGCACCCAACGACCGAGGGCGTCCTGACAAGTTTTTTAATGATGACAACCAACAGAGCGCATGATGATCCGTGACGATCGTGAAGCGGCGGCCATACAAATAGGGGCGAAATTTTTGCACGGACCATACGATAGCGAGACATTCCTGTTCAGTGATGCTGTAATTGCGTTCCGCTGGTGAGAAGAGTACGGCTCGCGTAAGCCACGACTTGCTCTTGTGAAGCCTGGTCACGCTGCAGCAGGACAGCGCCGATTCCGTGCCCACTTGCGTCAGTGTGTAATATAGTAGGGGCTGTGGGATCAAAATGGCGAAGAACTGGCCCTGACGTGAGGCATCGCTTCAGGGTCTGGAAGCAGCTTCACAGTCATCTGTCCAAGAATGATTGCACTTGTGGTCAGGAGTTTTGTGAAGAGGAGCCGCGATAGTGGCAAAATCACGGACAAAACGGCGGAAGTAAGAGGCTAAGCCGAGGAAGCTGCGAAGGTCTTTGAGCGTGGTGGGCTTAGGAAAGTGCAGCACAGCGGCCCACTTTGTCGGGATCAGGTTCGATGCCAAGCTTGCTGACAACGTGGCCTAACACTTTGATGCTGCGGCTCGTCAAAACCGACACTTCTTGGTATTTAGCTGGAGACCGGCTTTGGCTAGACATGTGAGCACCTCGTCTAGACGTTCTAGGTGTTGCGAGAAGCTGGATGAAAAGATGACGATGTCCGTCCAGGTAACAAAGACAGGTCTTCCATTTTAGGCCACGCAGCACCGTATCGATCATCCGCTCAAATGTGGCTGGGGCATTGCAGAGCCCAAAAGGCATCACATTGAATTCGAAGAGACCATCAGGAGTAGCAAACGCTTGTCTCTCTTTATCAGACTCATGCATCGGGATCTGCCAATACCCAGATCGTAGGTCGAGACTTGAGAAATATTCTGCACCCTGTAAGGTGTCAAGTGCATCGTCAATTCGAGGCATAGGATATACATCCTTGCGCGTAATTTTGTTTAGTGCCCTGTAATCAACGCAAAATCGCACTGATCCGTCCCTTTTCTTAACTAGGACAACAGGAGAAGACCAAGGGCTTGTGGAAGGCCTGATAATGTTGCGTGCGAGCATGTCATTGACTTGTTCCTCGATGACCTTGCGTTCTGAAGACGACACGCGGTAAGGGCGACGGCGGATAATACGAGAACCGTCTGTGGCGATGTGATGAGAGGTCACCGTAGTTTGACCTAAGCCGTCCGAACAAACGTCAAAAACAAGTCTTGTGTTTTGTTAAAAGGGCCATTAAGTCATTAGTTTGCGTTGGAGTGAGATAGGACTCAAAGTGGCTTTAAGCGCATTAGATGAGCCTC